>OU343218.1:225418842-225515701 GCA_910596185.1 Chrysanthemum makinoi
AGTCTATATTCAGCCACCGTATTGAGGTGTGCTTGGTTGGGGACATCATCAATTTTGAAAGTTGATTCGATAAGTATTGATATCATGCCTTTGCTGAAAACATTCCTGCTTAGTTTAGTAATTTCTGCCAATATTGAAATTTTGCGCATGGTATCCTTCCACCAAAGTCTTCGTTCGTAAACTTTGGCAAAGGAATCATACAATGTCAAAAACACCGCGGCGCAGATGCGCTCTCCTACATCACTGTTTGTTAGGTTCATTTATTGGAAATAGTACCTACATCATTTACGACATCAACACAAAGCACCGGATAATTTACAGATGAAGAATCTAGTAAAACCACAATACTATACGTAATATTATATGGAAAGATATAAACACATTTTCTATCAGCCCAAGCACGCAGGAATTTAACACCATTTTCCCAATAGCTTCGCACGAAGTCATTAATGACTTGTGGTGTGAAAAAGGACCCACCATAGCCCAATCAAAGATCTCGATGGTCGAAATGCCACATCAAATCTACCCATAGATCTAGGTGTTGTATATACATTTGACCACATTATTAAAACAAAGGGGAAAAAACAAAGAAACATTTATGGTACAAATCTAACAAATGATTTTATACGCACCTCGCCCTCACCATCCATCCTTGTTATCACTGCTGCTAATAAACACTCCTAAAAGCCGCAATAGTGTCTTCATTGCCCCATGAGAAAATAAACCTAGTACCATTATTCTCGCATTCAAAATGTTTTGAATGTAACACGGCACGCACCTTTGTCGTTTTTTTCTTCCCCGTTCCAGTTCTCGACAGATTCTGAAATAGAATAAATAACCTCTTTTAGTGAATGTTTGTATTCAAAAGTAAAGAGAAATATGTTTACATAGTTACATACCTCCACAAATGGTTCCAAAGTGTCAAAAAATCGGAGTGTTAGGAGGGATGGGTTTTCACGATTGATCCGTGATGAACTTTCTTTGGAGTAATGGTCGTGGAGTAGTATAGGGTGAGGTGCAATATCTCCCCGACTTCCTCTCTTCGTTTAAGCAAGTTGAAACTAATCTGATATTTCCGCCTAAATAACAAAAATTATTCATCTTTTACCAAACAGCTCTACTATGCAACAATTAAATAACTTGAATACTCAATGAAGTAGTGGAAATGTAACATTCTAGTGCATAAAATATTTCAAATAATGACTTAGCATGTGGTGTCTATTTTAAGGACATGTACAACAAATCATGTTTGGTTGAGGGCCCTTTCTTATTTTCAAATGTAAATCTTCTTTGCAGTTGACTATGTATGTTTTAATCGTTGCATGTGACTTAGCATGTGGTGTCTATTTACCAAAACCATGATCTACTTCTTCAACATATTTGCTCCTATTTACACTCACTTTCATAACCATATTTCCATCACATTAATTGAATTATGTCGAGTTGTAAAAGAGGTAGTTTTGAGCATAATCAATGATGAAAGGGAGTGGACAATAAAGGTAGCAAGAGAGGTAATGTTTCCTGAGATATATGAATTATATGGACCAAATGCCAGCTAGTTAATGACACAAATTGTGCTAGAAGACCTAAGAAGACAGATATACGGTCACGAACAAGAACAAGTTATAGAACCAACCGGCGGTGTTAAACATAAGCAATCAATAATGTTGGGAACCAATCCCAAGATGAGGTCCTAGTAGCGTAACACTAATGTTCGAAGCAACTAAAAATGAATGAGACCCTACAGGTAAGTCAACCGTATGCGCAAGTGTAATGATGATCCAAAGATAAAAGGCAAAACAAACTAAATGTTATTTCCTAGTTTCTAAAAGTGATGTAGTTGCTAATAATGTCTTTGCTCAAGTTATGTTTGTCATATCTTAAGGAATTGTACTATTATTATGCATGCATTGTTCATAACAAATGATAAGATAAATAAATGTACCTAAACAACATCCTGCCCATCCTCATACCAAGGCAAATCACTCAACACGATCCCGATCTCCATAAGTAACATCTCCATGTGTATCACCTTCCCCACCAAGCCATCAACCTCCATATCCACTTTCTACTTGTGCAACCCCTTCCCCAGCCCGGATCATAAACATTTTCTACTTGTGAAGCCCCTCCTCCATAGCCGGTTTTAACACTTTAAGAGTCCACTACACAAACCATCCAAACCAGATAGTTGGCCGCCACACAAACCACTTTACCCTTCTCCGGTCAATTTCTTTTTTCGCTAACATTCATATCCATTTATTCCTAGATAAAGATTAAATAAAGGGTGTGTGTTTTTTATATTGAAAAAAATAAAGTAAAACAAGGGAAAAAAATAGTAAATATATACGTACGTCAACAGGAGTTGGATCAAACCCATCATAAGCAATGTCTGAGAATGCATCATTCAAATTGCAAGGCAAAGACAATCAAATTTTTTATCCACCAATAAAGTTGTTGGAATGATGAGCATCTTCAAGACTCCCCGATAAAGAAGCTTTCATAACTTGGTCATAGGTCCCAAACTCCTCTGAGTCCGTATAAAACAACTTCTTCATCTGATCCTACATTGGTCTTGATGGGTATGTGCATCAAGTAGCCAAAGGTTTCTGGCATCAACACTCTCCACCTGAAACAAGTGAACATAATTTGGTCAAAGAGACCATTTTTTACATAATGAACTCAAATAATTTCAAATTACAGCTTCTTACCTTATTCTCACCAACAACATCTTGTGACTTTATTCCTAAAACTTCCTCAAGTACCCCAGCTTTTTCACTGTATCTCACTTAACACGTGATAGAGCAACGTCTCCTACACATTCTTCAATACTACCAACCCTCGACTTAATGGACACAAGCGCTAGAATGTCATCTTTATCCAGCTTATGTAACGCTGCCGCTTTGTCACATTTGTTCCCATCTGGAACCTCAACATTACCGACTAAAACATCTTCAAGATTCACAGGCTCATTCACCTTCAAAGTTTCACCAAACCCAGCAAAAATATCTTCTTCTTCAACTTCGTCATTGACCTTCGACGTTTCACCTTCTGGAACAACTTCATCATCATCACATAAAGGAACATTTAAATCGGCTTTAATTCCACCATATACATCCACATGGGCCATAGCTTCCTCTTCTTCCACCATTAATTGCTCACCAACTTCTTCTTTTCAACAAGTTGCGATCAAGTCAGGGATGTAGTCCATACTTAATGTACCACGAGACACTCACCACGCATTTGTTGGTACAATCTTCTGTAATGGTCTAACAACCTACATAACAAAGGAACTAACCTGATATGCTAAATGCAATAAAAACATACAACACATAACTAATTTTGGGTTTTTACTTGCTAGATCAAATAAAATAGTGTAATGCTTTTTTTCAAAGTTTTATTTTGACCATGCTAAACAACGCGATCTTCTCCGGTCTTTGGTCCAAACTGAGCCGTTAGTGGAAGGTATCCATAATCAAATCAAAAACAAATACAACGTATTAAGACTTAGTGGTTGTGATTGCAGTGGTTAGGATAGCAGTAGGTGTATATGTAGTAACAGGATAGAATTATAATCTATGTAGTTGCGTAGCAGGTGGTCTTCTAACCGTGGCAGCGATTTAACATTGGCGCTGTTTTTGAACCAACGTTTCTATGTTTTATGGTGACCGTTTACAAATCGATTTCTAGTGCGAAACCATCAACCATAACATCCTTAAATATATACCAAGCCTCACGATGCCTAGGAACAATGACTAGGAACAATGCCTAAAGAACAAAGCCAATGCCTAAGGAACAATGCCAATGCCTGAATGACTATTCTGCTTATCTATGTTCCTCAAATTTAACATATAACACCTAACTTAGAATATACATCACAATATATAGAAGCACAAATAATGTATGTTACAAATAAAATCTAACCTTCAACACCCATGTAAATCCATACATAGTGTATGTTTGTTTCTTTTGGGATCTTTGAACGGCTTTTCATTCTCACGAGAGATGCCTAGGAACAACATTCATGTTCTTTTTATACGATGAGCCCACATGTATTCACCCTATGGATACTCATTCCATACAGAAAATCCTCAACATTCTTTAGCAAATGGTCAGGAACATTAAACCTTCCATCCCACCAATAAAATACAAATGTGGCAATTACCAACAAACCAACCCTCACAAGCATCTTCATCTGGATAAAGAATGCCACCTTGCCCGTGACTTCACCAACGCCAAAAGGTCATCACCCTTAACTTTTTTGTTCTTAATTATCGGGAAACAAACGATCAAAAAAGGACTATCTATTAAACCCTTAACAAAATGGTCATGGCTCGCTTTTATCTATGGGACCTAAACGAAGCCGTTAGAAGACTAATTGTTCACGCAAAAAATCAAACATTCTCACCTATTACAAAAGTAAGAGGTGGACAACAATCACTCACTTTAGACACCTCAACTGCATTTTGATACAAATAATTGTACAAGTGGTGGTTTGGGAATATTTAGGAAAATCTAACCAAGGGCCAAACACAGTGTCTCTAAACAATTTGGTTATATTGACATTCAATGCATCTTTAATTGTACCAATATGTTCTAATCTATATCTCACCGTTAGCTTTGCATCAAACATTTTCGTCGTTGGATTCTTGAGATGTGGAAGAAGAACGATTGATTGTACGAATATGCGTGGGAAGCAGTTGGATTAGGGCAAATGTAGAGAAGAAATGTAGAGAAGAAGAATGATTGATTTGATTTTGAGAAGAGTTTAATTTTGCAGAATGAAGGTTTGAGTTTGAGTGGGAAGATGTGTGTGTTAGAAGCAGGAATGTATTTTGTATTTAAGAAAAAATGTGTATTAGGATAATAATTTTTTTTGGGGGAAGTATAATTTGGATTATAAAAGGTGTATTTATATTTTATAAAGTTGTATTTATAACGAGTTGCCAAAAATACATATGGTACAAGTTGCCCAAGTTATTGTATTTAAAAAAACTTTACTTTTTCACTAAAAGACAAAAATTGTCAGTTGCCCAATATAGTGGGTCAAAGTTGCCCAACATATCAACTCTTACATTTGTACTATGTAAGTACAAAGTGGGGCCAAATAAATGGTAGAGTTGCCCATGGGGCATTAAGAGAAGTGAAAAAATTTTGGGGGATTTGGGGTAAATTAGTTGGGCAACTGAGGCATTTAGAGAATTTTCCCTTAAATTTATCTATTTTTTAAATGTTTTTCAACGTTTCATGAATTAGAATTTAGAAGCGTTGGGTATTTAAAAGATGCTTTACACCAAACATTTTTATGAAAAAAAACTGTTACCGCTCACGACTACTTCTATTGTTCATTGATTTCCAGCATTAGCGTCACCACCATCAGACCCAAAGATTTCATTAACACTAGCCTCTAACTCACCCTCAGTACGGTGAAGTGCAATGGGAATAAGTGGAACTGTACGGCTAGCCTTGGTTCCCCTTCACGACGTCTCCGCCCAATAACCTTCACCCTTATAGGATCGGCCATATGAATGTAAGCGGACAAGTCCATCACTGCACAAAAATGAAGCAGGTTAGAATGTAAAATTGTGTGAAACCAAACAAAAAATATATACAAGACAATAGGCACCCACCTGCTCCATCATTATTAACAAAGTCAGGGTAAGTATCCTCATCCAAAGAATAATAACGACTTATACCAACCCAACAGAGGAATGTATCCGAAAACCTCAGAAACGGAGCAGGGTGGGCGACAAGAGTGGCATAGTCGTCCGCATTAAATTCATCAGCACGAGGAACGGGATATTTAAAGAGATTTTTATTCGCGTGCCATGGAAATAAAGCAGGACAAGCAAAATCATAAACCTAGAAAAAATGATCATTCCAACTCTTTAAGGAATCAAGGGGCTTGGTATAACAGACGGAAGCGCCATCACGTTTACTGAATGACATCCACCCTTTATTTTTCGTGTTAACATAAAAACAACAAAACAACCCGACAGTTAGAGCAATACCGTAAACGCGACACAAGATTTCAAAATGAGAAACCTTAGTCGCACCTATAACCGAAAGTTAAGTAATGTTAACATGATAGTATCTAAGAAGATCCACAAGGAAAACGTAGACGGGAAGCCTGGTTGGCGAAATCAAAAACCTAGTGTATATAACCGATCTTATTTCTAGAGGCGTTTGCAAGTCTGGTTGGGTGAAGGAAGCTCTGGGTGAACTTCAGGAGGAATATGAAACCTACCGCAAAAGGTTTCAAATGCCTCCGGGGAAATACGACATTTAATATCTGTAATAGTACCCATAGAAGAAGAATAAAAGTCAAGACCTAACCTGGTAAACGGACGGGTCCCCTTTTTAAAAAAAATGGGGCAACACAAAGTGCATAAACTAAGAAAACAAAAATACTTCGCCAATGGCGAAAAACAATAAAGAAAGAAAAGTGAAATGGTAAAAACCAGACCTAGTATTTATACCCGCGGTATATTCAGCTTAAGATAACCTAAGATGATTACACGTGTCAGCAACAATTCAGTTAAACGGATAAGATCAAAAGTAGAAGACAAGGACGACATCACGATGGGTGGGCCACTCAGTCAAATCAGTCAGAAGATGAAAAGTCCATAAGTGTCCACGTCGCATGTTCCACCTAACAAGAAAGGAAACGTCACAAAGACGCTTCGAAAGCGCGGAAGAAAAACTATTTAGTTACCTTAAGTCTAGTAATATTCATCGCACGCGACAAATGAACCGCACACAATGAATAAACTAGACTGGGAGGACTTGATGACACATAGCACGTACAACAGATCTATTGGGCTCAACTTGTGTTATACGTGTTTCGGGCCCAGCCCCAACAACAAAACAACCGCAAGTACCGGAACGTCAATAAGCCCAATAACTAATTGGCTACCGGTTCCACTCAAAACGCACGCTAGAACTACCTACGGACTGCATGGTTGTTAAAGGTGATTCAGGTCCGCATCCTGATTCAGCGGACCTTGCCCGACAAGGGTCCCACTCTGGTCACTAACTTTTATAAGCGAAATGCTATGAAACCCTAGAATTAGGATCGCTTATAAAAGGAGCTCTAATCCTTTCATAAGGTACAACTTTCTCTCACATACTAATACACACGCTCTTATTCTCTGACAAGAATGCATACTTACTCTCACGCCGGAGCTTAATCGTGGGGTCCGCCCCAACAGTAAGGCTAACAGTTTGCTTTCGTTTGTGCAGTGATTCAATCCAATACTTGGTTTAGTACAGATTTAGCCCATCGATAACTTGTTGGCTCGGCCCAATACACGTCATCTACACATATCTCAACCCGTCACACTTTTTGTACTCAATCATCATTTACAGAGTACCTTTTAAAGTCAACTGTTAAATGAAGGTATTTAAAGAATGTTTTCTCGATCCATTGTAAACCAAATTGCTTTTGTTAATATATAGCTCATACATCAATTTTATCCAGTTGAGTTAGTCATGTGTTCACTATTTTATTTTCCACCTTTTTGATGGTTAGATTCGTTCTATATGCATCCGAAAAGTAGTGTAAACTATATCAAGGGTGTGTTTATTTCATTAAGATTTTGATCTTAATCCATCATCGCCTTATTAGGTAGTCAAAGTCTAATGTCGTTTGTTTTAGAGCTTTTGGATCTTCATCCAAATATGTTCATTGAAGATAACATCTAAACTTCATTCCATGCAGAAGACTATTTGTTTTTGTGCTATTGAAGTACTTTCTTTTCCTTTCTTTTTTTTTAATACCGGTTTTCTTTGTGATTTTATATTTATCGCTTTTCAATCGCTTTTGAAGATTTCGATGACGTTTTCATCTTGTTTTGTTTTTCGACGACCTTTAAGTCCGCTACGATCCGTCCCCTTTATCGGTTTTGATTGCGTTTTATATGTTTTAGTCATCAATCAAGATTTTATCGCTTTTCCGTTTCCATAGTTTTCATCTTCATCCGCGACGTTATTGTTCTGGATCATGAGATGTTTTTGACGTTTAACTTCGAGATTTTGTCCGATGTTTCCGATTATCCGTGATTTATACGTGATGTTTATCGAGCGACAGATGTTTTCGTCCATTTTTTATCTGGTTTTATTTCGGTTTGACCGTTTGATTGTTTTCATGTTTTTAACGTTTTAAGATGTTTTTTTACATTATAGGTCGTTTCGTCCATTTTTATTTTTCAGGCTTTACGTTTGACCATTTTACGTTGTCGTGATTTTTGTTTATTTTACCGTTATTTTACGCTTTCTTCCGCTTTTACGCGCCATCCTTAAGTTTTATTTATTTTTACTCGTCCGTTTTTAACGCTTACATTTACATTATCGCTTTGTTAACGTTAAGATAACATAAAATAATGTAATAAAAAACTCACCGAAATCATTATGAAAACGGATGAAATCCGAAGAAAACAAACGAAAACATAAAAAACTAATTAATTAGAAAACGGAAGAAAAATAAAAGATGATGGGCTGACTAGGAAAAATGGACAAAAACGTGAAAAACGGACGAAAATGGATGAACATCAAAATAAAACGAATCTTAAAACGTAAAGAGGAACGCCAATCAGAAAAAATGGAATGGAACGGAATGGAATGGAACGGAGGAATGGATGGAAGGAATGGAATGGAATGGAAGGTGGAATGGATGGAATGGAAATGGAAACGGAATGAAGAACGAAAACTGTGAAAAAGGCAACTAAAATCAAGAAAATGAAATAAACTAATGAAAACGAAAAAATGGATCGGAATAAATGGAATAAAATGGAATGAAACGAAAATGAACGGAACGGATGGATTTAAAAATAGCGAAAACGAAAACGGAATGGGAGGAACGATAAAAAGATGAAAACGTCAAAAAACGGATGAAATATCAAAGAGATCTAAGATATTGAGGAAGAGATGTAGGGTTTGTGAAAGAAGAGGTAAGAAGTTAAAGATAATTTCCGAAATTTAGAAGAGGAAAAAGAGATGTAGGGTTTGTGAAAGAAGAGGTAAGAAGTTAAAGATAATTTCCGAAATTTAGAAGAGGAAATAAGTGAAGCACTTATGTCTGCTGATATGTGTCTAAATACACATATATTTTATATTATTTAAACCCACAAAAACGACCAAAACACACAAATGACTATATAAATGTTAAAAATATCATGAAAATGTGTTTTATATGAATCAGGTACAAAAAGATTGAAAAAAGTGAAAATGATCAAAGTTCAAAATTATTATTGGTCCTTGGAGTTTCATAAATTGGCAAATCTAGTCCCTGGTTATTCAAAACATGTAATTTTTCATAAAAGGCCCTCAGGAATTTTTAAGTTGTCAAAATTAGCCTTATAAAGCTCAGTTTTGCAAAATGGCAACTTTAGTCCCTGAAATTTCAAAGATTGACAGAATTTACCCCTGGACATTTTAAATTGGAAAATTAACATTTTTAGTCCTTTGGTAATTCTAACTTGTCAAAATTGGTCCTTGTAATACTTTTGGAAAATTTCAGGTCCTTGGATTTTTGCTATTTTACAAAATTAGTCCTTGTGATTAACACTACTACCAAACCTGCCAAAATAAAATACCCATAGCCCAAAGGCAAGCCCAGCACCCTATACCAGCCCAACCCCTCTTATGTATATACCGGTTTGACTTCAACAAACTCAACTCTTTCCTTCACAACCCGCCAAAACCAAAACCACCATGGTTTTTTGCTACCACCTTTCTTTCACCTCACTACCCCACTGTTTACTACCACTTTCACCACCACACTGTTTCCATCAGTAACCATAGCTCACAATCAATAAATGCATTCTCACCACAAACACTTCACCCACCTCACAATCCCTTTTTTTACTAACTCTTCAACTTGACCTCTAAACCTATCCAAACTTGTCCCTTACACCTCCACAAACAACCAAGGTTCTTTAATTGCAATAAACCCCTAGCAGCGTGGATGAATTTTGGCCAAAAGTATCTTTAAACTGTGATTTCCGTTATCCAATGGACACAAATTAAAGTGGGATTTGACTGGAATGCTAGTGGGAACTCAGTATGTTATAAAAGAAGATAAGGAAGAGAGAAGACTAACTTGGCTAGCCATTGGTCACGTAGTGTAATTTTAAAATGCTTTCTTTAAATTAAATGTCTTTTAATGTTTTAATGTTGTAATTCTCCTTAAACTAGTGTAATAGAACTTCTTTTACAGCATTGCAATCTATCTTTCATTTCAAGTTTTTACTTCATTGTTCTTTAATTTTCAAGTCGTTTCAATTCTTGTTGATTAGTGTTGTTTGATGGACTCTATAAGCCACATAAGCTCCCTCGACAAAGCTCATTTATTTTAGAAACCTTAAAACAAGTTATAGTCATTAAAACAAAAAATACTAAAAAATTGAGAAAATACAATGAAAAATCAAAAATAGCGAAGTGAGGGAAGAAGCTTGGAGCACGATAAATTGCATGGTCCTGGGTTGTAGTGCTTCGGGGAAGCTTTAGGATTGTTCTTGGGTCCTGGTTCTTTGTCTCAGCTTGAATTTCATCTTGTAAGCCCTTTTATTAATTTTTGCAATTTACTGTATATGTTACTTTAATGCTTTAAATTTGATGTTTTTATGTTTCTTTGTTGTTTGTTAGTATTTATTTGTCTTAACGTTTATATTTTGGATCTCATTGATGCTTTGAATTACATTTTGACTGCCAATATGCCAATTTTTGATGTTCATAGGCTTAGACTTGTTTGACATCTTGTTTGTGCTGAAAAAGGTCTATTTTGACACAATATGACCTCTGGATTGAATATGATGGGCTTATGCAGTCACTTGTTGTGAAAATCTCAATTTGAGTCAATTTAAGGTGTGTTTGGATCGAGCCTTTATTCTGTGTTTTAGGACTTTGTAGAGTTTAAAAACAACCTAGGCATAACTATTTAGGTTATAATAGAACTTTTAAAGCATAAAATACCTAGGTTTAGAGTTAAAAAAATCAAAATCCCATTTGAGCTCCAAAATTGCATACACAGTGCAGTGTATGAGCTCAAATTGTGCAAATAGGTAGATTTTTAGCTAAAGTAGCTTAATTAGTTGTTAAAATAGCTTAAAACATCATTTTAAGTCATTAGGAATTACTAGAATTTCATCTTAGTCAACTTTGGTTAAAATATCAAAAAGTCAAAAAGTGGAGAAAGTGATTTTTGGCAAAACTTTGTTGATTTTTCATGGATTCAATTCTGGTTCAAAGTTATTGAAATTTTGGGAAAATCAAGATTAGTTGGTATAGTTTTGTGTTAGGAATTAGAAATTCCAGGTATTAAAGAGTCGGTCACCTCAAGTATATGTAATCGTTAGAAAGCTCGTAGTCGTAGTTCTTTTAAGTTAAGTAGTATTTAGTTAAGTAACACCGTGGAGGACGGACGGGTCTTTACCCACTGTATGCCTGATCCACAGCCCGAAGTGTGGCGATTTATGTAAGACTATAAATACTCTCTACCTCCCAAGGTAGAGAGTTGGAGCTCATAATAATATCTTTCACTTTCTCTCACTAAGTTCCCTAAACCTCTAACTTTCTCTCTCTAGAATTCCACTTATACGCCTACTTATGTTAATGGTTTGATGTGTATGTGAAAACTAATATCCAACATTTGGTATCAAGAGCCATGGTTTGATCATATCTTCTTTTGGATTTCTAGTGGTTTTGTGGTTTTGAGTTTGAAAAGTTTAGTGGTTTTGCATCATTTGGGTGATTTCTAGTGTTAAAGTTTGGATTTTGTTAGTACTTTTATGTTTAGAATCATCACAAGTGTTTAGGTTTTGATTTGGTAAGCTTGAATCATCGTGGTTGGGTAGATTGAAAAGTGATGTTTTTGTGTTTTTCTTGCTAGCGACTTGACATTCGGACTTTATTCTTCGTACTTTGCTTTGCAATTTCGTGCCGAGTTACAGTTTTGGAGCTAGCGACTTAGATCTAGCGATTAACAGTACAAGTAGTGGACTCTCCACTACGGGTAGCGACTTGGTGGTAGCGACTTGTCTCGTAGCGAGTGCTCTTTAGCGACTTGTATCTTTAGCGACTTGAGTAGCAATTGTCGCCAAAATTTTGCTAGCGACTTGTGGCCAGCGAGTTACTAATAACTTGCATTGGTCTAGCGACTTGGGACTCTAGCGACTTAGTGGTGTAGCGAATTAGGTGTTAGCGACTTGGTGCATTATCTTCTAGCAACTTGGGTGATTGTTTACGTTTTTTTTGATTTAGTAAAATCCCGTGAAAGAACCTATTTCCCGGTTTAATCATAGAGTTATAAAATCCCGTATAATCTGTTAACATGTCTACCAACGTTCCTACTATCATCTCCATGTTGCGAGGATGTTCAAGCAGCGGGCTCAGATACTCGTCCACCCATGCTTGACAGAACTGACTACGATTCTTGGGCTCAACGAATCAGATTGTACTGCCTTGGAAAGGAAAATGGTGTCAACATTCTCAAATCAATTGATGAAGGACCGTATCGAGTTGAGACTACTAGAGATATACTTGATACTAATGAAGATGGAACTCCTATTTACGGAATGGACAGACCTAAAATGTATGATGAGCTTGATGATAAGGAGAAAAAGAGATTCGATGCAGATATCAGGGCTTCTAACATTGTTCTTCAAGGTCTTCCTAAAGACATCTACAAGCTGATCAATCACAACACCGAAGCAAAGGCAGTATGGGATAATGTCAAGATGCTTCTCTCAGGTTCAGAATTAACTATGGAAGACAGAGAATCACAACTCTATGACGAATTTGAACACTTCAAGATGAAGCCAGATGAGAGTGTCTATGAGTACTATGTGAGATTTCATAAGTTGGTGAATGACATGAGGAACATCGGAATGACTATGCCTAACTAACAGCTGAACTCAAAATTTGTGAACAACATGAATCCCGAATGGCACAAGTTTGTTGTCACAGAGCTCACTAAAGGATTGAAGAATACAAACTATGAGCAACTCTATGCCTTCCTCCTTCGGAATGAGAGACATGCTATGTTTGAAAGAGGATTCTTGATCAGTTCAAAGCTTAGGGAGAAACAAGCTCAACAAATGATTCAACTGCCTTTCTTCACAAATGATGGGACTACCACCAATGCTTCTCAAGTTGCACCTACCGAAAGATGATAATCACAAACCCATTTGATCCAAGGTTCAAGCAACCTCGATGCAATGTGTCATGGAACATTTCATCACTCAACTGACACTCATGGTTAAAGTGAACAGGACACTTTCACCTCACACCAACAAACTTCACACCTGCAATGAGATCCTAACCGCCCATCTTCACAACCATGCTTTGATCGAGATGGGATTAGCGGGGCAACCAGTTCAGGATAGACAGTATGATCAGGGAAGAGGTGGAGCTGGTAGAGGTTATGTTGGCAAACAGAATCGAGGAAGGAATGGTAACCAAGGTCAAGCTAAGCCGATCAAATGTTATAACTGTGGTGGTGAGGGACACATTGCAAGAAACGTGACATCTCCAAAGCGCCCACGAATGCTGATTATTTCAGATAAGATGCTGCTTGTAAGCTCAGGACAATGGTGCTCGCTTGGATGAAGAGGAATTGTTGTTGCTAGCTGAGGGCAATGCCAAGACCTATGATGCAGATGTGGATGAGGCCTATTCAGAGATAGGTCACAATCATCGAATGTCTTTCAAGTCACGATTGTGATGCATACGACTGATGTGGATGATGGACCTACGACACACAATTTTTACTAGCATTTCTCCAATGGTTTCTCCCAAGGTCTTCTTCACCACAAGTGGCCCTTCCAAAGACAACTCATCTCGAGGTACTAAAACTATAATGATGATGTGATGTGCAAAAGATGCATGACAAAGTACTATCAACTGAAACTATTGAATCAAATATTGAAAATATGGGTAATACCGACATTGTCCCATATGATCAATATGTGAAACAAAGTGAAAGTGAAGTTGTACCAAGTGATGCATCTTCTGCAGTCAACAATGACTATGTTTTTGATGAATACACTGCATGTGCCCCTGATGATTCTGTAATCTCTGAACTAAATCCTAGAACAATTGCCACTAAAAGCAAGACCTTAATTAGCCAATACGTTATATTTCAACTATTTGTTGATTTTGAGAAAACTTGCAAGAAAAGGATCACACCCACTGGCATAACTGAAGGAGAAAGGGGTTTTGAACAAATGAAAGAATGTTATTTAACTGAGGTCATGCCTTTCTTTAAACTTCTAAAAGATCACTTTGAGAGTCTTAAAAAGGGGAGAAACCATATTGGGGAATGGAAAAGGAATTGATGCAATGATTGTTGAAGTTAAAGTACTGCGAGCACTACGAAATATAATGAGATTGAGAGGAAGAACTTGCATACACTAAATGAGAACCCGATTTCTGAATGTATTGCTCAAGATGTGTTTTTCACTCACAACTGCCATTAATGCTTCAAATTTCATGAATTATCGGTTCCGAAAGTCTCCCATGATCGTGTCATGAGCTTGAAAAACAAATTAACTAAATGGGAAAATTGAACTGGATGATCACGACAACTTGGTTAAACATTTTTCTAAACTAGAAGTTGAGCATTTTAATTTACAACTAAAATATCAACATCTTAAAGAAAATGTCAAAACTTCAAATATCAAGATATCATCGATGCACTGAATTTGATGCAGCCAATTAACAAACGGATGAACATTCAAGCTCGCAACACGATCGAAAGTTGAAAGCCCAAACTCAATTAAAGGGTCAAACGAACAATATGAGTGAGCCCCAAATGCCTCCTCCTTTAGATTCTCAGAATTCTCAAATGTTTCATCTTCAAAACCTAGTAAATGCTTTACAAAAGGAAAACGAAAAGTTTTCTAACGAAAATGAAAAGGTTAAACGTCATTTCAATGAGTTATTGAATCAATTAAGGTCACCGTAACAAAAATAACGAACAAATAGCTTCATTGCAAAAGGAAACAGAATCAAGAAGAGTCGGAAAAAAGGGAAAATGCCAATGACCAATGGGGAGAATGATGTATCAAAGGTTCACTCTTGTAATAGATATGCTTTTGTTGACATATGTCCCTCCTCATCTAAGGAACAACAAACTTGCTATTCAAACATACTTCTCATCTCTTAAGGATTGCTTAGAATGTCTGCGTGAGATTGTTGAAGAGGATAAGCTAGAGAAACCCTCATGATAAGCAATTGGACATGCCTATATGCCAAACGATCTCAAGAAATCTTAGAATGCTTGATCACAATATGCCCTAAGTCATTAGGAGAGAGAGTTAATCCTTTGATTCCATGCTCGATGCCTAAGGCCAAGTATGATATGCATTCGATTCCCAATGTTTTGAATGAGAACCGTAGTGTGCCTTTAAGTAGTTCAAATCTCAGACTGTCAATGCTAAGAAAGAGAACTCGTGTGCCTTCTAGGAGTACAAATCTCAAGCACTCTAGTTTTAAGAAAGTGAACCTTAGTAACCTGCATGTAGTTCCGATCCCAGCACATCTAAACAGGTGATGCAAAGAGTAGTTAAACCAACTAATGTTCCCATTCCCTCTACAGGAGTGATCAGTGACATTAAACGGAGCAGGTCAAAGTCTCAAGACAATACAAGGAATGATAGGACCTCTCAAGCTAAGAATGCGACCGGAGAGTAGAAGAACAATCTAGGAACTTTGCTTGAATTGAATAAACGAATCGTTGATTCTAGTATTACTTATAGCGCATTGTAATTAATTCGAATTCCGATACTATTTGCAAACCTTGTACTGATGTCTGCTGAATTGCTTTCTAATCATGAATGTGGTTAATGTTTTGCCTAATGCTGTTAATGTCCAGTTAATATTGTTAATGCAAAAATATGCTGCTAAGGCTAAAAGGCAAAACGAAAGAAAGTTAGAAAACAGTGGAAACCCACGGAAGAACATTCAGAAAATAGGTTTTATTGGATACCGTTGGTCATAAGACTAATCGATACGCCCACTAGAAAATGGATGCCTACTGGTTGAACTATTCCCTTAAGAAGTGATCACACTGTGAATACAATACGCATAATTAGCACGCATCTATTCACAATGATTCCATTGCCTCACTTTCTACGAGTGCTTTAACGCGATGTGGGTGTTCCATTCACTGTTACTAACCAAATGGAACCCATTCTTGCATGGGGATCCCAATTATCAGTTATCCATTCTTGTTGTGTTCAACTGCATCGTTTCTGTGGCGTCCTACTCGGCTGTTCCAAGCATATGAGACCGGTCGCGGCTCATGAACTTCGTGAGCAAATTCATCGGGATGTTAGATTCGGTAATGATCATTTCGGTGCTATTATGGGTTATGGAGATTACGTTGTTGGTGATAGTGTCATCTCTAGAGTTTACTATGTGGAAGGTTTGGTCATAATCTGTTCTCGTTGGCCAATTCGTGATTCTCGATCTAGAAGTAGCCTTCGAAAACATACCGCTTTGTTAGATAAGGAATGGTAAGGAACCTGGTCAAATCTTTACACCATCTCTATCGATGACATGATGAGGGTCTCTCCAATCTGCTTGTTATCAAAGGCTTCAAAAACAAAGTCATGGTTATGGCATCGTCGTCTCAATCACTTGAACTTCGGCACCATCAACTATCTTTCCAGAAAGGACTTAGTTGTAGGTTTACCTAGACTAAAGTATGAAAAGGATCATCTTTGTTCAAGATGCCAATTGGGTAAAAGCAAAAAGTTGCCCACAAACCCAAACCTACAATCTCACCACGAAGTTCATACCATTCATATGGATTTGTGTGGACCAATGAGAGTGCAGAACATCTTTGGTAAGAAATATGTGTTGGTTGTGGTTGATGATTCTAGATTCCCAATGGGTCAAGTTCTAAGGACAAAGGATGAAACTCGATATCATCATCAAACTCATCAAACAGCAGGTTCGACTTAACAAAACCGGAATTATCCAGGACAATGGAACTGAGTTTATTAACAAACAACTCAGTGACTTCTATGAAAGCATTGGAATCAGCCATCAAAGAAGTGTTCCTCGAACTCCTCAACAGAACGGTGTAGTTGAAAGACGAAATCGAACTCTTGTAGAAGCCGCTAGAACAATGCTGATTTACTCAAAGGTTCCAATGTTTCTCTGGGCTGAAGCTATTGCCACTGCATGCTACACACAAAATAGTTCTCTGATTCACACTGTTCATGGAAAAACTCCATATGAACTTGTCCACAACAAAACCTAATCTCTTCTTCGTGTGTTTGGTATTGTGTGTTATCCAACTAATGAGGGTCAAGACTTAGGCAAACTTAGGGCTAAAGCTGACATTGGAGTATTTGTAGGATATGATTCAAACAAAAAGGGATACCGAATCTATAACAAAAGAACCCGAAATATCATGGAAACAATTCACGTTACGTTTGATGAGCTGACCGGTCAAATGGCTCGACACTCCAGCTCGGACCCGCACTTCAAAACAGTCCCATTGGTTCATCCCTTGTTCCAAACTTTCTCAAGAAACTCCATATGTACCTCCATCTGAAGATGATTTAAAGAATTGTTTGATCCTATGTTTGATGAACTGTATGATTCAATTACTAATGAGGTGTTGATCCCTACAACAGAGGATGCTCATATTCCGTAAATGAAGTCAATCCCTTAGTCTCAATATCTTTAAGTCAAGAAGCACTGCCTGATCCTTCAGTCTCATCAACAAATCATCATTCTTCAAATGTACATCATGGAAATGTTTCGGGCATCAATGATGAAGTTAATCCCTTTGCTACTCCTGAAGATGCTCCATTTGAAAACATATTTGCTCTCAATCATCAACCATCTTCTTCAGAGACGACTCAGCTACCTCAGTTCCTCAACAACTCACATGAACACCTCAGAAAATGGACACACGATCATCCATTAGACAACATCATTGGAAATCCCTCTCGTCCTGTATCAACCCGGAAACAACTTGCAACCGATGCCTTATGGTGCTTCTTGAACTCCGTACTATCTAAGATCGAACCAAAAGATGTTAAAACCGCCATGAATGAAGATAGCTGGTTCAATGCCATGCAAGATGAAATTCATGAGTTTGACGAGATGTAATGGAGTTAGTACCGCCTGTGACTGTGCTATGATTATAACTCTTAAATGGATCTTCAAAGTGAAACTTGATGAGCATGGTGATGTGTTGAAGAACAAGGCTCAATTAGTTGCTAAAGGATACCGTCAAGAGGAGGGTATAGACTTTGAAGAATCTTTTGCCTGTTCGAATCGAGGCAATCGGAATCTTTTGGCTAATGCTGCTAGTAAGAACATGGTAGTCTATCAGATGGACGTGAAGACGACATTCCTGAACGGAGATCTTAAAGAAGTTGTCTATGTCAGCCAACCTGAAGGCTTTGTAAATCAGAGCATCCTACCACGTTTATCGTTTGAAGAAGGCTCTTTACGATTTAAAGAAAGCTCCAAGGGCATGGTATGATACACTGTCAAAGTTTCTTCTATCAACCGGATTCAGCAGGAGCAGTTGATCCTACATTGTTCACCCGGAAGTCAAAACATTTATTCATGTTCAAATTTATGTTGATGATATTATTTTTGCCTCGACTGACCCAATGGAATGTGATCGTTTTTTAATGAAATGAGTTCAAAATTTCAAATGTCAATGATGGGACAAATGTCATTTTTCTTGGGATTACAAATTTCACAAAGTCCGGAGGCATTTTCATAAATTAATCTATATGCAAATGAGATTCTAAAGAAATTTGGATTTGATTCAAGTGACCCTGTTGACACCCCCATGATTGACCGAACCAAACTAGATGAGGACCACTCGGATCATGATTGACCAAACGAATAGTAGTATGATTGGATCCCTGATGTACCTCACTGCTAGTAGACCAGACATCTTGTTCGCTGTTTGCATGTGTGCAGATACCGTGCTAAGCCTACTAAAAAGCACCTTGAAGCGAACGGGTCTTCTGGTATCTCCAAGGAACAATCAATATGGGTCTTTGGTACCCGAAGGACACCGGTATGTCACTAACGGCCTATGCAGATGTTGATCATGCAGGTTGTCAAGATACCAAGTACGTCTCGGAGGTGCTCAGTTTTTGGGTGATGTTGTGAGCTGGTCTTCAAAAAGAAAAATGAGTACTTCTATTTCATCTACAGAGGATGAATACATAGCCATGTCATCCTGTTGTGCTCAAATCTTATGGATGAGATCTCAATTATCGGACTATGGCTTTGTATTCAACAAAACCTTGTAATCGTAGATAAGTGCTTGCTCTCTCATGCAAAATCAACACTCAAAGAAAGCATATCGACATTCGACATCATTTCATCAGGGAACATGTGGAAAAAGGTGTGGTGGAACTCTATTTTGTAAGGTCTGAATATCAGTTAGCCGACATCTTCACCAAAGCTCTTCCTAGAGAACGTTTTGAGTTTATTCTTCCACGACTTGGCTTGAAAAGCCTACAACCAGAAACACTCAAACGTCTTCAGGAGGAAGACGAGGAGTAAAGGTCTATCTTCATCTATCTCTTGTAAATATTTTATTCAAAAAAAATATAAAAACCTTCAAAATCCATAAAAATTTGGAAAATTCGAAAAATCTTCAAAAAATATTGTCATTTTGTCATGTTTCGATCTCGAATAATATCTACGTTCCATGTTGTCATTCAAAGAATGACACGGGACTTTAGATGTTGTTCGAATTTTTATATAAAAAAAAAAATTCAAAAAATCAAAAAATATTTTTGAGAGAAAGAGAAACAATGGTTTATTGTCATTTTTCAAGCAATAACCCGCTTTTTAAAAGAAAAGACCCATGTTTACCATTTTCAAATTCCATGCTCGATTCTATAAATCATTTATCTGCCGAAAACCAAATGCTTTGAAAAATAACTCGGTCTCTATTTTGATAATCATCATGACTTATTTGTCAAAATATCTATCTCTCAATCAACAACCTATGTCATTGATTGAGGGGAGAATGATTTCAATTAAATTAAAAGGTTATTTGTCATTCAATTGTTTTCAAAAGATATTCATGCATGTTTAATCAATGGAGTTTAAAGTCTAAAATCCGATCCTATAAGTTAAAACGCTTTCATAATCAAGTCACAATTCTCCTTAAAAGCTTTCAAAATCAATTTAAATCAATAAGAGATCACAAATCTCAAATGATTTGATAATTGTGATCGGGAGAAGTGTGTGATTTAAATTGATTTAAACCGATAATTCTTAAATGGTTTTATAAGGGATGTACATGTTTCCCTACCCATTACGTGACAAACATTTCAAATTTTCCATGCACATGTTGAGGGGGAGCATCTATCTTAAACCTATGATTTGAATCGTGATCACTTATCTCAATGTGCAAGTTCCCTCTAGTATGTGCAAAACTCTTTTCAAACCTCGAGGCACATATCAGGGGAGCAAATTTATGAAACCTCATCCTTCCTAAAATGCTTTATCTACTTGATTTGATTAGGGAAGTGATGTTGATATCTTTTAGAAAATGGTAAAAAGTTAATTCTTTTCTCTTGCCTCCTGTGCAAAACATTTCAAATACTTGATGCACATGTTGAGGGGAGTTCTCTTCTAAAAATATCAAAAACATTCAGTACAAAATGCTTTGATATAATATATCACAAGTATCCTGAATTGATTTTCAAATGTTTCAATTGTTCCAATGGTATGATGAACAATACCAAATTAACCGACCAACTTTACTTTATGTACGGTGATATAAGGATGATAAGGTTAGGTATGTGGTTCCATGATCCGCCATAACCGGAGGGATCTACCCAGGGACAATCCACTAGTTAGTGTAGAAGTCCTAGGTATGATGATAAAAGGAGAAAAATGAGATATATGGGAAGAGCGGACTAAGATCGAGCTAGTACGGAATAAACCCAACAAGGTTCTAGCTATGAAGTCTCAGAAGTAATCTGGTGGGTTGAAGAATTTAAAAGAATTGAATGAGAATAGGGTGAAAACAAATAGCCCTCCATTTATTCAACCTTAGGGTAAAACCGGTTCAATTCATATGCTACCGATGGTAACATCGGTGATTGAAGACAAGACGCCATGGACCCAAATGACGCGACTGCACTTCAACTTTCCAAACCACTCAAGTTCCTCTAAAGGACTTGTTTCATTCTCACTGAGAACCGACATTATCTATCGACTTTCTCTTAAAGATGGTTGATATTTGCGAGGAGACCCTCTCCCTAGTCTCCTATATAGGATCCAAATATGCACAAATTGAGTCTAGAGCCACGAGATCATCAATAAATCTCATTAGAACACTTTCAATGAAGACTCTGCTTCACAAAATGTGGAAAGAGATTATATCTTGAGTCCTACGCATTATCCTGTGGTATTGCCGTAAACTGAAAGTGATGTGTATACATATTCACAATGAAGATGGAAAGCCTTCTGGAGCCAACATCAAACAAGCTCCTGGTAAGTGGCATGTGAGATCTATTATATGGATCAAACTATGTACAAACCGAATCGTAAACAATGGGGGCTTATCAATCTCTTGAATCAATCCTCGTTCAAAGTTATGGATTGACGATGCCTTTGAAAACCTGCCTTTGTGCTTAACAACTTTTCTTTAGCACATCGAATCGTACTCATTTTTCAAAACCAAAAGGTGTTTTTATGATTGATAATTGATTTTCAATAAAACCTTCGCTGTATTGCAAAAACAATTTCTATCGAGCAATACACGCATTGTTTTTCAAATCTCTTTTCATCAATCGCTGGACTTAAAATTACCGGTTCACTCAATTCGTTGTCTTCGAGATGTTCCGGTTGAGAACAAATACAAAGCTTGCTAAACCCTCACAAGGAAATTCTTCTGAATTATACCGATCACAGCAAAGATACGTAATCGATCAACGGGGAACCGTGGGCGCGGTACCTCAATTCAATGAAAGTGATCAAAGACACTTTGTGCGATTTATTGCTAATCGTTGTATGCGGTACACCCGACGTTGCTGTACCGATCGAATGAAGCGGTCAATCCATAGCCGCATGCTCACTTAACACATTCATCTAAAAAGAAATCATGATTAGTGCATCAATGACTCGAGTATTTTACTCCATGTTTCCGCTATGCTTGCCGCCAATATCATGATTCAACAAATGCTTCCGCTACTCTGATGAGAAGATATCATGATCCAAAATGTGAGCATGTCGGTCCTAAAATCACAACATCACATAATACCAACACCACAAAGGATGTCTCAGAGATTGATGATAGCTGATGATCTCAAAAGATGGCTCAAATTTATTATCACGTGGATCAGTAAAAGACCTCCACTTGGAGTAACCAAACATGCAATGTGAAGAATCAATGACTACGAGCTTAGGAGCAAAGGACTACATCAAGAATGCAAGATCAATTGATTAATGTATTATCTAGTTGTATTCAATGTTATTTTGGTACATGATTGAGGTGACCTCCCTTAGGGGGAGATTGTTAGGAATTAGAAATTGTATAGTATTAAAGAGCTCCACCTCAAGTATATGTAATCGCTAGAAAGCTGTGAGTCGTAGTTCTTTGTTAAGTAGTATTTAGTTAAGTAACACCGTGGGACTGGACTGGTCTTACCCATCGTATGCCCTGATCCACAGCAAGTGTGGCGTATTTATGTAAGATATAAATACTCTCTACCTCCCAAGGTAGAGTTGGAGCTCATAATAATATCTTTCACTTTCTCTCACTAAGTTCCCTAAACCTCTAACTTTCTCTCTCTAGAATTCCACTTATACGCCTACTTATGTTAATGGTTTGATGTGTATGTGAAAACTAATATCCAACATTTTGATAAATCATTTTTGGAGAATTTTTGGAATTTTTCTTAAGCTCTAAACAAGCTGCTCAATAAGCCTCAGTATATACTAAGTTAAGTCATACACGACTTCAAGTACACTAAGTCACACTCAGCACATACTGAGTGTGTTACAAGTAACTTGCAGCGACTATACAGGTTTCATATTAGCTTGTTAGGATCTAAAAATTGGTCTAGTTGTTCATTGGTCAAGATCTTGAGTACCTCACTTCTGGTTTTCAGTTTGGTTCACTAGATTAGCTTATAATTTAGCTTAAAGTAGGTGATTAATGGCCATTTCATGGTTGAGACTTGAAATCTGGGTCTCAGCTTTTTTTTCTGTAGCTTGTGCTTTTTAGGTCTCAATCAGTTGCATTAGCTCAATTTAGGTTAGATTTAGGCTGTAGTAGCTTATGGTAGCTTTTGGATAGCTTATTGCTTATTTCAAGCTTATTTAAACCGCTTATTTGCCCAATTCAAATTATTAGTGGGCTTATCCAACTTTTTATATTTTTCTCAGGCTTAGTATAATATTTTAGATTTTCCATAAAATTTCCAGATTTTTCCTAGCTCATTTAGTCCTTTTCTTATTTAATATTAGTTTTTAAGTATTTTTAAATCATTTTTAATTAATAATAAATACATAAAAAGTTTAAAAAATATATTTTCAGTTTTAAAATAAGTTTTATAATATTTTAGATTTTTCTAAGTCATAATTTCACTTTTCTAGCTTTATTTCATATTTTCTTATATTTTAGGGTATTATTAAATAGTTAAAAATAGTTTTTAATTAATAATAATTAAATAAATAGTCATAAAAATAATTTTCTTTTTCCAATAATTTTCTTGCATCATTAGGATTGTAAAAATGTGTTTTCCATATACGTAGGTATTTTACTTCTTTATTTTCACGTTTTATTTCGTACGTTACGTAGTTTTTAATTTAAACGTACGTTTTAGGTTTTAAACGTTAATCTATTTTAAATATAGAATTAAAATGACTTCAAAGTCTTTATTAGATTTAATTTCCTTAGTGTAAAATCAATCATCACCCTTTCCTGTTCAATATTCACCCGATCACAGATTCGTTGTATTACAGTTTTCACACCTCGTTGGGACTTAACGACCCGGGGAAACACTAAACTCCTCTGGATAATTGCATTGCATTCTCGAGTGATTGACTCTTGTTGACCATTCACCTGGTTAATTTAGGTTGACCGTTTGGGAGCAATCAAAATTTTGGCGCCACGAGGCTGCAAGTACTACTTAATTTGTAGCATCTGTGATTGTTGAATATACACCCATTGTATATTTACCATCTTTGTCCATATTTCCTTATTTTCATATAAAACTAAAATTATCGTGAAGTTAATTCGTTTGACTAATCAATTACCAAAAATATTTTCTTTCTTATATTTACAAAATGTTTATCCAAAAATCCAAAAATATCCATCTTTACCCTCTCACATCTTTGATTCTTCATCCCAACCCTCTGAAACCTTTGATTCTTTCCGATGTCGTATCCACACCATTTTGGTTGCCAATGGTGTGGTGGTCCTCATAATGGTGGAATTGTCCCGCTACCGTAGCATGGTAGAATCGAGATGGTCCGTTTCTATAACCAAGCTCCCTATCCTTACCATGACACATCTGATTCATTCTACCAACCACCACATCATGAGATATTGACATATCTGTAAGTTTTTATGGAGGTCCTCACCAAGGATTTGAGTGTCAATCCGGAAACACGTTTGTCTATGAACAGCTGGTAACACTCGGACTTTGAAATTACCAAATTCCATATTATTCACATGTCCAACCACAACAATCATTTTGTTGTGAGTACTGTGGAGGTCCCCATCGCCGCCTTGGATTGTCAAACGGGAATACATTTATTGTACAATTTTGACACATCATTTCAAGACCAACCTCCACAGTACCTAATGATTCAAGCAACTCCTCATGAACTACGCATGCCTTCCTATCAAGAGTCCTGGAGTTATTAAAAGAACTTAAGGAGGAATCGGCTATATCGTTTCAAAACTCTCGTGAGGAATCTATGGCGTAATTACATTTGCAAAAGAACGATGCTAGAAACGAAAAGAGTATGGAGGAATTACTTTGTCGAAGAACAAGCAGCTAAAACACGCGCTATATTCCGCAGAAGGTCGCTTCTTCTCGATGAGGATGGTGATGATGAAGTTACCCTTGATATTCGCAATTTTGTACAGTGTTCATCAAGTTCATCAGTTGAAATTCCTTCCATGAAAAATCAAGGAGAAAAGACTATGATGGAATTACTAGCATAAGAACAAATGGAAATTGTAAAACATATGTATGCTAGTCCTTCTCAACTCCCTCAGTGTTCTGTTATCACACCCGAGGTTCACACTCACTCTCTAAGCATGGGGGACGAGCATCTTGACACTATTCTCTAAAAGGAATCGACAAATTCATAAAGTCTAGTGTTAGAACCTTGTCCCAATTCCAAGAGAGTCACATGGAATTCTTGATCATATGTGTGATATCCCTCCTCCTCTTATCTTCCAAAATGATCATATTGAGATGTTCTCTGATTCTGATGAGGACTATTCTTTATCTTGTGGAGACATAAGTTATGTGGAGGAATTACCTTGAGCTTGTCACCTAGAGAAGAGAATGATGAAAAAATAATCCAAGACGAAGCTCTTCGTCTTACATTATTGAATGTTAATATTCTCATTTCTAGAATCGAGGCTTTTAATGAAAAGCCTATTTCATATCCTATCCCCTTTGAGGATAGTGAACTTTTGTTCGATGATTCTATTCCTGAATTGCAAACGTTCCATTTTGATCATACTGAGAGAAGATTAGTGGTATTACCACTTCTCATTCTCATAATTCTCTCCCGACATTTAATCATTCACTTTTGAGGAGTTCCCAATGAACTCACTCAAATCAATCCCGATATGAATCATTCGCCTTTGAGGAGTTCTCTGTGAACTCACTCATATCATATCTCTACGGAGTATGATAACTCTACTTGATCTAGACACACCCGAATATGTCTAGATCAAATGAGCTTAATGATGAGATTCATGATCCAGAAATCATGAATTCTCCTTCTGATGATGATGAGTTAGTCATGATGTTTATCATGACTTTCTTTCTCTCTTCACCTATCCCGGTTCTCGTTCTTCACTCCTTCGAATGAAGACATTATCTTGACCCCGGATTTTCATTTATCATTTGTGAGCTCTGCTTCTATGTATACCTCATCGGTGTGGAACTTTCACGTACTTCAATATTTATACAAACATCTTAAATGAAAGTCCGATGGAGATTGTCTCTTCCACTTACTTCCCCATGAACAAATTAATTCTGGGTCGAGTCAAGCTAGCGACTCGGAATCAAAAAAAAAGGAGTTAAACATGGGTTTTCACCCGTGTACCACTAGTTAAAGGGGGAGTTGCCCTCACTGTTGTATATAAGTTTTCAAAAAAAAAAATCATCACAAAATAATGGCCGTAATATTTCCCTTTTACGTTTCTATGTTTCTAAGCATAACCGCATTTCATTTGAATATTGAGGGCAATATTCATTTCTAGTGTAGGGGGGAATTCTCACGAATTTTATCATGTAATTATACCACCCAATTCCCCCATTTTGGCCAAAATTTTTTTTGGAGTAAGTGTTTTGCACTTACTCACTTACTTACGCTTATCAACCGCCATGTCTAATAAACAAAATGATTGGCTAATCCAGAGCAAACGCTCTTGGTAAAGATATCTCAAACCGCTTACTGCTTGCAATTTGCCCAAAATTGTATGGTGTTCAAATTTCACCATATCTTTAATTAAGGAAGAGTTACTAGTCCGAATAAACGCTTTCCCGTAAAGACAAATCAAAACCGCTGAAAGTCGGTGATTTGCTCAAAATCATTTGGTTATCATTGTACCAAGGTTCTTACTTGAACTCGAAACAATTGGCTACCCGTAAGTAATGGCTTTGTAAAGAGATGAAATCCATTAATTTTTCATAAAAGATTGCTAGCGACTAGCAATAGCTTTTAGTCATGGGATTTGATATGTGTCTAAAATACACATATATTTTATATTATTTAAACCCACAAAAAACGTAACCAAAACACACAAATGACTTTATAAATGTTACAAATATCATGAAAATGTGTTTTTATATGAATCAGGTACAAAAAGATTGAAAACAAGTGAAAAATGATCAAAGTTCACAAAATTGTCATTTTCAGTCCTTGGAGTTTCATAAATTGGCAAATCTAGTCCCTGGTTATTCAAAACATGTAATTTTTCATAAAAGGCCCTCAGGAATTTTTAAGTTGTCAAAATTAGCCTTATAAAGCTCGGTTTGCAAAATGGCAACTTTAGTCCCCGAAATTTCAAAGATTGACAGAATTTACCCCCGACATTTTAAATTGGAAAATTAACATTTTTAGTCCTTTTGTAATTCTAACTTGTCAAAATTGGTCCTTGTAATACTTTTGGAAAATTTCAGTTTAGGTCCTTGGATTTTTGGTATTTTACAAAATTAGTCCTTGTGATTAACACTACTACCAAACCTGCCAAAATAAAATACCCATAGCCCAAAGGCAAGCCCAGCACCCTATACCAGCCCAACCCCTCTTATGTATATACCGGTTTGACTTCAGTCAAACCCACTCCCTCTTCTCCTTCCTCACAACCCCGCCAAAACCAAAACCACCATGGTTTTGCAACCTGCTACCACCTTTCTCTTCCACCTCACTACCCCAATTGCCTACCTACTTTCACCACCACACCCGTGCCTTCCACCGTACACCATAGCTCACAATCAATAAATGCATTCTCACCACAAACACTTCACCTCACCTCACAATCCCCTGTTTTTGCTACTAACTCTTCAACTTGACCTCTAAACCTATCCAAACTTGTCCCTTACACCTCCACAAACAACCAAGGTTCTTTAATTGTAATAAACGCCTCTAGCAAATGGATGAATTTTGCGCCAAAAGTAACTTAAACGGCTAGGATGATTTCGTCGGTTATCCAATGGACACAATTAAAGGTGGATTTGACTGAATGCTAGTGGGAACTCGATGTTATGTTATAAAAAGAGAAGATATGGGTTAGAAGACTAACTCTAGCCATTGGTCACGTAGTGTAATTTTAAAATGCTTACTTTAAATTAAATGTCTTTTAATGTTTTAATGTTGTAATTCTCCTTAAACTAGTGTAATAGAACTTCCTTTACAGTTAATTGCAATCTATCTTTCATTTCAAGTTTTTACTTCATTGTTCTTTAATTTTCAAGTCGCTTTCAATTTTGTTGATTAGTGTTGTTGATGGACTCTATAAGCCACATAAGCTCTCATAAAGCTCATTTAGCTTTTAGAAACCTTAAAACAAGTTATAGTCATTAAAACAAAAATACTAAAAAAATTGAGAAAATACAATGAAAAATCAAAAATAGTGAGTCGAGAAGGAAGTTAGAAGCCTGGAGCACGATAAATTCTCGCAAGATGGTCCTGGTTGTAGTGCTTCGGGAAGCTTTAGGATTGTTCTTGGTCCCGTTCTTTGTCTCACCTTTGAATTTCATCTTGTAAGCCCTTTTATTAATTTTTTGCAATTTCAATGCATATGTTACTTTAATGCTTTAAATTTGATGTTTTTATGTTTCTTTGTTGTTTGTTAGTATTTATCTGTCTTAATCTCGTGTGTTTATATTTTGGATCTCATTGATGCTTTGAATTACATTTTGACTGCCAATATGCCAATTTTTGATGTTCATAGGCTTAGACTTGTTTGACATCTTGTTTGTGCCAAAAGGTCTATTTTGACACAATATGACCTCTCGATTGAATATGATGGGCTTATGCGCCACAACTTGTTGTGAAAATCTCAATTTGAGTCAATTTAAGGGTTTGGATCGAGCCTTTATTCTGTGTTTTAGGACTTTGTAGAGTTTAAAAACAACCTAGGCATAACTATTTAGGTTATAATAGAACTTTTAAAGCATAAAATACCTAGGTTTAGAGTTAAAAAATCAAAATTCTCATTTGAGCTCCAAAACTGCATACACAGTGCAGTGTATGAGCTCAAATTGTGCAAATAGGTAGATTTTTAGCTAAAGTAGCTTAATTAGTTGTTAAAATAGCTTAAAACATCATTTTAAGTCATTAGGAATTACTAGAATTTCATCTTAGTCAACTTTGGTTAAAATATCAAAAAGTCAAAAAGTGGAGAAAGTGATTTTTGGCAAAACTTTGTTGATTTTTCATGGATTCAATTATGGTTCAAAGTTATTGAAATTTTGGGAAAATCAAGATTAGTTGGTATAGTTTTGATAAATCATTTTTGGAATTTTTCTTAAGCTCTAAACAAGCTGCTCAATAAGCCCCAGTATATACTAAGTCAGTATACACTGACTCAGTATACACTAAGTCACACTCTGCACATACTGAGTGTGTTACAGGTAACTTGCAGCGACTATACAGGTTTCATATTAGCTTGTTAGGATCTAAAAATTGGTCTAGTTGTTCATTGGTTGGTGATCTTGAGTACCTCATTTATGGTTTTCAGTTTGGTTCACTAGATTAGCTTATAATTTAGCTTAAAGTAGGTGATTAATGGCCATTTCTATGTGTTGAGACTTGAAATCTGGTCTCAAGCTTTTTTTCTGTAGCTTGTGCTTTTTAGGTCTCAATCAGTTGCATTAGCTCAATTTAGGTTAAATTTATGCTGTAGTAGCTTATGGTAGCTTTTGGATAGCTTATTGCTTATTTCAAGTGCTTATTTAAACTGCTTATTTGCCCAATTCAGCTTATTAGTGGGCTTATCCAACTTTTTATATTTTTCTCAGGCTTAGTATAATATTTTAGATTTTCCATAAAATTTCCAGATTTTTCCTAGCTTATTTAGTCCTTTTCTTATTTAATATTAGTTTTTAAGTATTTTTAAATCATTTTTAATTAATAATAAATACATAAAAAGTTTAAAAAATATATTTTCAGTTTTAAAATAAGTTTTATAATATTTTAGATTTTTCTAAGTCATAATTTCACTTTTCTAGCTTTATTTCATATTTTCTTATATTTTAGGGTATTATTAAATAGTTAAAAATAGTTTTTAATTAATAATAATTAAATAAATAGTCATAAAAATAATTTTCTTTTCCAATAATTTTCTTGCATCATTAGGATTGTAAAATGTGTTTTCCATATAATGTAGGTATTTTACTTCTTTATTTTCACGCTTTATTTTCGACGTTACGTAGTTTTAATTTAAACGTGACGTTTAGGTTTTAAACGTTATTCGATTTTAAATATAGAATTAAAATGACTTCAAAGTCTTTATTAGATTTAATTTCCTTAGTGTAAAATCAATCATCACCCTTTCCTTGCTAATATTCACCCGATCATGATTCGTTGTAGACATTACTACACCTCGGCTGACTTAACGACCGGGAAACACTAAACTCTTCTGGATAATTGCATTGCGTTCTCAAGTGATTGACTCTTGTTGACCATTCACCTGGTTAATTTAGGTTGACCGTTTGGGAGCAATCATCTGCAAAAAAAAAAAAAAAAAAAACAAACAAACAAAAACTTATGCGCTCCCGCAGACAAAAGAAGTGAAAAGAGGAAAAAAAATGCTTATTGGGAAAAAACAAACGACACCTAAATTTGAATGAAATAATGTCGTTTGTTTTTGTATAGTAGTCTGAATGGTTTTAATTATCTTTTTTTTTAAGTATAGTTTAAGAATACCATAAATAATTAGCATATGAAAATTTAAAACAAAACATTTTTATTATAAATTTAGCGCAACAAGTAGCTTGTGCAATACGATGAATAATTGCTCTACTTACATATTCCCAAATTTAATACTCCTACTGTTCCATATTTCTTGTCCACGTTTCTATTTCGAGTTTTCCAAAATTAGTTGTCCACTTCCATAAATAGATAAAGAATTTACTTTGAGTTTACCATTTTACCTTCACTTGAAGACTTGAAGTTATTATTATAAATATTAAAAAAAATTAATTAGTTTAGAGTAAAAATATCATTCTGCAAAAAATAATTAAAAAAAATTTGTAATGATGATGTTTTTTTTAAACTGTGATTTTTTATTTATAGACAATTATTTGGAACGGAGCAAGCGGCTAAACACTTTCTTCCAAAAATTGAGTAAATTATCCGTTTTTTTTTCAAAAGTTGTAATAAAACACAATATACAAACAAAGCAAGCGGCTAAACACTTTTTTCCTTTAGAATTTGTTAGACATATTAATAATTTTTAAATAATACATTTTTTTTTAACATATAGTATAAACTTATGAAACACAAAAAGTAACATATACATATATCTTAAGAGTTCTTAGGCACTAAAAATAACAAAAATACCTGGAAAACAGATGTTCGTCGAAAATTTCAATTCAAGAGTATCCGCCGTCGCAACACGCAAGTACATGCTAATATAACTTTATGCAAATTCATGTTATATAAAAAGTATAAAAGATATGTGAATATTATTTGAGTGTGTAATATTATATTTACTATATAATTATAAATAATGTGTACTCTTTACTTTTACTATTATAATTATAAATAATTTCTCTACTCACGTGACCCACTAACGATGCCCTGGCATGCTTTGTTTGTAGGGATAAAAGGCATTCAGAATTGACCATCAACTCTAATCGAGTAAGAGCTTCAAGATCTGGCCGCGTCTGACTCGCCAGAAAAAACAAACGCATGAAAGTCCTGTTGACTCAAGAAGACGCAGCGCAGAATACCTATTTTCCAAAAAAAAACAAACACGTTCAACCACATCCATAATCCAAGGAATTGGCGTAAAAGCCTCACCCAGACACATTGCTCAATGAGTCACCACGTGCTCAAGTTAGACCTAATGCTCAATTAGGCACCACATTAGTAGTTTAACTTAAAAGATTCGTAGGTAGAGGATGAGGTTTTTCCTTTAAAATTATCCTGAAGATAGAGCTTTCACTCATACGTGACGTGATGCACCAAAGTTCACGCACTACAAAATAAAAGCCAATGTTTTGTTGACTAACGAGGCAAAGAGTGTGTAAAACCATTTGTTGACTGACTAAAGCTTTACTGAAAATAAAATGGGTTGACCCGGCCAATCGAACCGGTTTAATAGTAAACCGGTCGGGTAACTAAAAACCGGTTTTGAATGAAAAACTTGGATAAACGGTTGAACCATAACCCGATGGTTTGACGGGTTAATTAGAAAACTGATTTTTAAACATTGTTCAACTTATCCACGTGCAATTGTGCAAAGCTCATTCTATTTGTCACCCCTCACCATCACCGTCACTATCGCCGGCCACCGTCACCATCACCGTTGTCATCGTCGGAATTTATCAGTTTTATTGGCTTAAGCATCAAATCAATCGATTCTTGATTAGTTCAGTTTATAACGTGAGGTAATTTGAAGTTATATTTTTATGTGCAGTTAAAGTGTTTGATAAAATGTCTCAATCAAATTTTTCACATTTTGCTGCAACCCACTAACACCCCAACTATTTCTCTTGTAGGTCGCGGAACTTAGGCTAAGTAAACTGTCTGTTTGTTTTTGTTTTACCATCATGGCATTAGAAGAAGATAGGATAAGTTCATTACCCGATTGCCTACTTATTGAAATCCTGTCTCGTTTAGATGAAACAAAATACGCCATTAGAACAGGCACCCTTTCCAAAAGATGGCAACATCTCTGGCCTCAGCTTTCTAATCTTTCTTTTACACATGAACGTTGTGGCAACGTCCCCCAATTCTATTCATTCCTCGGAAGAATCTTAACAAGTCAGACCCATCAAGTGAACAAACTCAAACTGCAAGTCTTTTACAACGACCATACTGAAGTTAGCAGTTGTATTCGTAGTGCTATTAGTCGCAATGTCCAAGAGGTTGATTTTGATATGACTTATCAGTGGTGTCTTTATGGTGGTTGTAGGAACGATGGGTTTGTTTTACCTGACTTTTTTTTCACCTGTTCAAGTTTTATCCGTGTCAGCTTGTGTGGGTGCAAATTTGAACGAGCGGGTGTCATTAGTTGGGAAAACCTTAGGACTTTGCATATCGAAGGAGCGGAAATAGACCAAAATATGTTTGAAAATATTTTAATCGGATGTCCGCTTTTGGAAACTTTGGAGTTGGATCGTTTCGGTGGTTTTGGTTTTGAGCGAATTGATATTAGTACTAACAAGAGTCTTAAGAACTTGGGGTTGGTGGATTGTAGGCATATCATCCATATCAATGCTCCGTATATTTTGTCACTAGCCATCAAAGGACGTGTGATGTTTATGTTGGTAAATGTGTGTTCGGTAATTAAGGCTGAACTTAATTATTACACGTCCACGGAGATATTTGCGAAAGCCTCTGGACATACATGAAGAGCAGGAAATGAATGAAGAGATGCTTAAAGGACATCTACTTAAACTTGCCCATGTCAAGGAGGTTCTAATTGGGGAATTATGTTTAGAGGTACATACAACTTTCTTTTTTTACTTTGGGAATTTGTGGTTGTTTATGTACGGTGGAGTTCCATTTTCATTTTGATTTGATAATAATCAATTCTTTTTTCTTTTTTGTTGGCAGACTCTCGCTCGTTTAAAAGTTAAAGGTTTTGTCATTCCATCGAATTTGAAGGTTCTTGGTGAGATTGCTTCAGGTTGAAGCGGAGACGGGAAAGATTTATTACTTGATCATGGTCCTAAAGGTGATGAAGTTACTTGATTGATGGAACTTTAGGCTAGACAACATTCCGAATGCATTTAAATTTGTTACTCCATAGCGACTTTGATTTTGCATACTCTAAATGATGCTTGTGTTAACTGTAAAAAGCTAGTTATTGGCATGCTATTATGAATCCTAGTCACAAGCTTATTAACCCTTGGTGCTAAACTGCTAAAGTTGTTCAGTGCTATATCTTATCTTTCATCTAAAGTTTTTCCTTATCAAGTCTGTTCATGCTTGGCAATCATGTTGACAGATTTGATTGTGCTTAATCTTGTACTTTTTCAGATAGTTGGTTTTAGTTTCTTTCGTATTGCCTTTTATGCCATTAGTAATTCACTACTATTATGGTATTATAAATTTGATTTCTGCTAGCAGATTGGTATGCATGCTTCTCGATTTCATGGTATGCTAGAAATGCAGACGCTGGCTGTTAGGTACTTAGATCTGCCAATGCTGGCAAAAGTGAAAAAATGATTGTAGCAGCTTAGCAATAGAGTGCAACATGAAGATTGTAATGAATCTATAACAACTTAGCAATAGGTAACCACTAGCCAGTTAGGAGTACCTGAAGTATTATATATATACATTGAATCCCGTTCTTTTGTTGTTAGGTACTATAGATCTTTAGGATCCTCTTACCTTTGGAGGCAATTTGGAAAAGGATTACTTTCTACGAGGTGGCTTTCTTTGTGCGAAAGTGGTTGAGAAATAGAACATGCTCAATTTGTATTTTTTTAATAAAAAGCTTCTTGAAAAGCTAATAAAAGGTATTCCCGTTAATGCTATTAGTAATTTGTTTGTTTATTGTATGGTATTATCCTATTAGGAAGTTTGGTCTCTGCTAGTAGATTAGAACATGTACTTCTCGATTCTATGGTCTGCTAGAAATGTAGATGCTTGTATGGGAATTAACCGAACCTGCTTTATTGGTTAGTTCCATGGACGTTGGAAAGAAAATGATAATATGATATCAACTTAGCAATAGAGTGCAACAGTTAGATTATAGTGAAGCCATCAAGAGTTTCTTATGAGTTAGGAAGCCAGTTAGAAGTGCTAGAAGTATTACATTTTTAGGTTGAATCCAATGCTATTTTAGTTAGGGTCGGTTTAGAATTTCATTACCTTTAGAGCCAATATTAAAGATGAATACTCCCTGGGAGGAGGTTTTTTTTGTGCATAAGTGGTTGATAGAGTGTGAATGAACTCCACTGCTTATTCCTAGTGACTGAACTTAACCCCTGCGCTTGATTGGTGGCTCTTTAGTTGGCACTTGCAGACAATTTCAAAATTTATGTTGATCTTTTATTCTACATTATAAATTTTTGGGAATGAAGATGTGATACTGAAGTTCTTATAGGCATCATCGTTGGGATAAAATGTAGTCATCTCTATTTCAAGACCCCGATGCAGGCATGATACACATGCACCTCTGAAACTCTGTGACCTAAACATGTAAAATTGTAGCATTCACTATTTCACTTTCAAAATGGCAACTGTGGACCAAAACTATTGATGCCCTTTAGATAATATATATAGTACTGTAGTACCAATTTTTGTTATGCATTTATCACTTCCTGTTTTACGTTCTGAGAGTATAGATGTAGTGATGTTGCAACTCATTCAACCCCTTGAAGGTGGCTTTATTGCTAAAGGGGTTGATAGATTGTGGTTCATGAACTTTGCTTTGCTTCTTAGCTTACATACCTTTAGTTGGCTTTAGAGACGTTAAAAACTTCTGTTGGTCTTTTCTTTATACGTCTTAAGATTTTTGGAATATAGATATGATACTGCAGCTGATATAAGCAGCATCTTAGTGGGGTGGTCAACATCAATAGTAAAATGTATTAGTATCAACCTGATGCAGGCAGGAACAGGATGCACTTCTTAAAATTTTGATTTGAAAACATGTGCTGTAGCTTCGACTTCTATTGTGCCAGCTTGCAAACTGAATCAATTGGCAGATTAATGTTAATACATTTCATCTCTATCTAGAAGATACTCAATGGTTTTCATTAACAGATGGCATAATTGGAACAGAAGTTGTAATTATACATTTTTTCAAGTATCTAGATTTCATTATGCCTTAGTAGGCTAGTATCATATACGAGAACCCTTTGTGATTCCTAGGTGCATGTATGCTGTTTTGGCCCTGAGGTGCATCATAATCGCATCAGGTCTACATACATGGTCAACCAGGTTAGTAATGTGGCCAAATGGTCTGATTGGACGAGTTAGGTAACGCGTTAATATGAATCCGGGTTGAAACATGTAAAGCATAGTCTTGTTAAAGTTGGGTGGCTCAGGATGGAGCATACATAAAAATATTACAGATTCTTGACATGCCAAGTGCCATTTTAGGGCTTAAGGATATTCATGTCGATTATGGTTTTCAAGTGATATTTAAACTAAATACTTTTCAGTTTTCTTAGGCTTTGGTTGGTTATTGTTTCAGACGTCTTTAACAAGTACGGGCATGGCTTAAGTAGCGTCATTTGTTGATCAGACACTAGGGACCAGTTTAGTCAGATCAGAGAGTACACAGAGCATTCTTGCCATATAATGGTTCAACATGCAGTTGCATTATAGTTACATTTGACTAGTTAACATGTTTTATTTCATTAGTTGATTTGCTGGTGACTGGTCTGATAGCAATTCAGGTGAAGGGCTGAGATCGGGAGGTGATATCACTCGATCAAGACCTTTGCTCGTGTTGTTTGACTTGTGAATCATGATGAAGGATTACTTCGTTACCTTTGTATGCCCAATGAAAGTGTCATGGGTCACTTGAGATGCATTTGACTTTTACTTTAAGGATTGTAGTACTTTGGATGTCATGCTATCCAAGCAAGGTTTTTAAGGTCGGGATTCTACTTAGGATCGTTTTTGTCTTTGCAAGATCGTGATCGTAAGATCGGATCGGGATCCTAAGATCTTACTATAATGCATTTTTTTAATAGTCTTTGTAGTATTATTCAAATTTACAAATTATTATATATTATAAACACGGAATTATATGAATTATTCATGAAAATGTTGTCCTAAATTATGAATATGGATTGTTTAAGAAGAATCACATGCTGTTTTTTAAGTTATATAAAAACAAAAATCATAAATTTATAGTTTTTTAGTTTGCAGTTCGAGAAAAGTAAGATCGGATTGGAGTAGATCTTAAGATCTTATTGTCAAGATTGGGATCCTATAAGATCTTAAGCTTGTTAAGATCCTACGTAGGATTCGGATCGTTTTTGCTTTGAAGAATCGTAAAATCGTAAAATCTTAAGATCAGGATCGGGATCTTAATAACTATGTCCAAGCATTATTCTTGCATCCAATCATCTTGACCATTCTTCATTCTCACAAGTACTATACGGAGCAACACTGGTGTTTAGCAACCATAACCCATTTAAGCATATAACAATTCAACCCGCATACTCGTGTAGAGTTTGCAATATAATGTTTTAGACTCCATAATACGTTGGTCTAAACAAAGCTCAGGAGTGCAGAGCAAATTACCTTGGTTCCTAAAGCAAGCAATTGAACGAGGCATTTAGATAAATCCAATTCTAACCAACTGGCTTAGCTCAGTTGGCCACCTTGGAGTCCTTAGGGGCTCTTGGGGGAGGGAGGTCTTGAGTTCAAATCCGCAAGGGGGTTTTGAATGAGGGATTTTCCTTCAAGGTAGTCCTTTAATGAAGGGGTTTGGTCTGGCCGTAACCCCGATTGAATCTTGGAAAAGGCAAGCGTTTACCCTATTAATTGTTGTGCCTTCGTGATTAGTAGGGGTTTTCCCCATCGGGTATTTGAAATAGGCATTTCAGCAGAGGAGCTCTCTAGCGGACCGTTTAGACAACGTAGTCTAGACCTCCCGCTGTCGAATCGCGACACGAAGCACTTTATAAGAAATTCACCTTTCAAAAAAAAAAAAAAAAAAGATAAATCCAATTCTAGGTAAGTTGAAGCCACTGGCAAACATGCACCGGGATACATCCAGCCACCTGAAGTCTTACCCACAATGGTTCTTGTTAAAAAATTTGTGAGTTGAGAGAATGCAAACGAATATCTATATCTATACTACTTTATAATGCATTTAGGCCTTCTAAAATTAGAAGGCTTAAAAATTAAGCCTTGCTTATTATGGAAAGAATTCCAAGTCTAACTCTTAACCAAAAATTAAGATAAGGAGCTCCAATCATGAGATGACACGTGTCACTTTTTAACAAACTCCAAACCTAACTTCTAACAAACTCCAAGCCTAACTCCTAACTACTAAAAATTAAGATAAGGAGCTCCAATTATAAAATAACATGTGTCACTTCTCAATTAAAAATTCATCGTTATTTTCAAATTAAAATATCTTTTTATCTACTTATTTTTTTTATAATCTAATTTCATCATATTTTCTAAAATTTTATGCTCTTTAATTCAACATCCATTTTGATATATTTTTATGAGTTTTTAGTTTTTATATTTTTAGTGGGTTTATTTTATTTTAATTCAAAATTTTACAACTTTAACCTTTATTTCATTTATAACTATACTTATCGCCGCCGCTGTGCGCGGGTATCCGGCTAGTATGTATGAAAAGCAGGGAAAGAGACCTATATATGATGAGTTTAGCCGAAAACCTACTGCTTATATACAAACATTCATCTAAAAACCGATACAAGACTTAACATCTCATAAACCTACTGCTTTCGATGAATTATAATTAGTATTACGGTAAAATATAATAAAATATAAACTTACAGTAAACAAGATACAAAGTCATCAAACTTTTGATGCATAATAAATTAATCTTTGTGATACAATGCTGCTACAGCATGTTGTGCAGTGTTCTTCTAGTGTTCTTCCGTCATCCAAGCTTACGAATGCTATCGCAGCAATCATGAAAATAGAGCAATCTTGGCTGCCATGCATTAAACCGCTGGTTGTATGCTTTAGCCCTCTGACGCAATGCTTTAGCTCTCCCTTCGCATACTTTAGCCTGCCGCAGATACTCACCAGCCAACGTGCCCAATGCATCAGCCTGAGGTAATGAACCACCCTGCTGTTCCAATGCCTTCATCCTGTCCAATAACTCAGTCCGACGTTTCATTGCCTCATTTTTTTGCCCTAAAACCTCATAATTCCGTTTCTTAGCATCATACCACTTTTTCAATGCAAAATTCCGCCGTGCAGTTTCAAGCTTATGGAACGCGATCATTCCAAGGTTGTTTAAGAAAAAGCGTCTGGTGGGCGTCTTTTGATCCTCAACATCTTTATCAGCAGCGGGAATGCGAAAAGATGTTGCATAAAGAGGTCTAACAGCCTCCAATGAGCAAAAGATTTTGCATTGAGGACACCTCTTACTACATATGTCTGGTTTGAAGCCATTTCTTTATACATGATGCTCCAAAAATATGGCCACAAGGAAGACAGAAAGCTCGATGCTTTTGGCCACCAGTCCAATGCTTGAAACAGATGGGACAAACATCAGGAGCTTTTGCTTGAATCTTGGGTGGTCTAAAACGTAGGGCTTCAGCAAAATCTTTTTTACTATCCGTTGGTTCATCATCATCACGATACATTGAATCATCAATAAAATCATCATCTTTCATAACCGGTACCTCGATCTCATGCACAGTTTTACCATTGTCAATCCTGCTTATGACTACAGGTAAGGTCATCTCCTCCACTTGTTCAAAATCATCATCATTATCATCAAGATCCAATTCCAACTCTACGTGTTCTTCTTCTTCATCTCTTTTACGTTTATTTGATGGCACCTCTACCCCATCAACAGTTTCTTCTTCTTCGTCCCTTTTACGTTTGTTTGATGGCACATCTACCCTATCAACAGTTTTACCCGAACATACATCAATCCAAGTAGTTGCCTTAGGTAACAGGCTTGTCTCCTTATCATCAACGTCATCGTCAATGTCATCATCTTCGTCTTCGTCTTCGTCATCGTCATCGTCTTAGTCAAGATCCAAATCCATATCTACTTGTTCTTTATCTTGTTGTGCTTGTGCTTGTTCTTGTTCTTGTTCTTGTTCTTGTTGTTGCTGTTGCTCTTGTTCTTCTTGTTGTTGTTCTTGTTCTTCTTGTTCTTGTTCTTGTTCTTGTTCTTCTTGTTCTTGTTGTTGTTGTTGTTTATATTCTTTGTTTACTTCTATCGGTTTGTGATCCTCCTTATCCATTTGTGATCTTATGTCAGGCAAACCTAATAACTCCTTGTAGTTTTGTTATAAAAACTTTATACTTTCCATGTATGCACCAACTTGTTTACGCGATGCTTTAGCTCGTTGACGTAATGCTTTTAATTTGCCTGCTGCCCAAATGCATCAGCCTTCCGTAGATATTCATCAGCCCGACATCGCAATGCCTCAGCCCGTTTTTCTGCACCAGCCAGACATGCCAATGACTCAGCCCGTTTTTGTGTATTAGCCATCCGGTTCAATAATTTAGTCCGCAGTTTCATAGCATCCTTCTGGAGTGCCAAAACATCAGCCCGTTGTTTCAAAGCATGAGACCTAATTGTTAAATGCATTTGTCAGCAGTTCCCGTTGATATTGCTTAAATGCAGTAAACCTTTTTTTGTTGTATGGAAAGCGTCTAATGGATCCCTGCATGAGATATTTATAAACAGTTTTTTTAATTTTACAACCGCAAGGCGAGTTAAAAAAACAAGACTTAGAAAAAAAGAATATACATACAGTAGAAACTCGATAAATTAATACTCGATTATTTAAAAAACTCTCTAAGATAATATTTTTTGCCGGTCCCGACTCGGGGATAGGGTGCTAAATTAATAATTCGCTAAAATTATAAGATAATACATTTTTGATAATTTCTTTAGACCCCATATAAAATATAAATTAATAATTCCTTATATATAGCATATTACATGAATGATTTATGAAGGTTTCTTGAAAAATGACTCAATTGTCTTTTGTTTTTTTGTTGAAATCAATTTCCCCTTGAATCTCGTCTCTAATTTTCCTTAGCATGGTAAGAACTTATGGTGTTGTTTTCTCATAGCTCAACAAGAAATCGTTCAATGTGATTGCCGCTTTAATAGCTTCGTTTCGCGAAAGGGGCTCCATTGTAGAACTTTCATCATCGATATCATCTTTATTAATTCCAATAACGCTTTCAATAATTTCTTCATCAGTAAACAACTGTGCAACTACATTTTCTTCTGGGTGAGTCGGAACATCTTCGACATCCATTGCATTGCGATAACCCAACTCTTTGATCAAATTCTGGAGTTCTTGAGTGCTTTCACCACCTTCATCTGAGTTCTCAAAAGTCATGTTATCTGTTGATCGAAGTTTACAATGACGAAAGCAGTTCGCAATTGTATTTGCACGAATATCCATAGTTTTTGGATGAGCAGGGCAATTATCCACAATCAAGAGAATTTTTCTTCCAACCATTTTTTTATCAAGTTGGCGAACATATTCTTCAAATAACACACCAGTCATCCAAGCTTGTTTGTTAGCACGGTACTCACAGTTCAGACTGTTCAAGTTTACATTCTTGATATTGAAGAATCCATTCATAGAGAGATTTTTCTAGGTCAGGAAATTTTTCCGGTTTGTGTCGCTTAACATCGCCTCTTTCGGGAGCAAGTGAGAGATACTCTAAAGAACGCTTAACTGTATTCGATATTGTCGCTTGACTCACCTGCAAACCATAGTTACTATGAACCCATTCTTGCAATTGCTTTTGAGTGAGACTTGGATTATCCTTGTTGTGCTTACATAATGCTCTTCGAATCTCGTCTGTCATTGTTGTTTTTTCACACCTTTAAGATGGGAAGCCATGTTGTGTGTATGATTTGTTTGTGTTAACCTATTTTGATCTTGTATTTATATAGAAAATATTTTTAATGTCCATAAAGTGATACATTGAACACAAGAAGCATAATAAGGTGGGAGATTGAAGGTTTCTTTCAAATTGGGCCGTTCATTTGATATACATGCATTGTATACAATAATTAAGTGGAAACTTGAAAGGTGTTTGTAAACTAAGCATTTTACTATAAATTAATAAAATATTAATTAATATATAAATTAATAATTCTTAATTTATCGATTAATTAATAACTTTTTTAATTAATAAATTTTGATGGTCCAAAATGTATTATATTATAGAGTTTCTACTGTATATGCTTTGACAATGCACCGTATATATAAAGAAAATGAAGGTTTGCTTTAAACAAAGAGATTGATTACCTTTTGATCAGCTGGAATGCAAAGGCGAGTTACATAAAGAAGTCTAACACTCTCTAACGAGAAGATTTTGTAGCATTGAGGGCACTAACAACAATTATTTAAGACAAGAGTAAGAGGAGATTTTAAGTTTTGGTAATAAATGGACCATTCAGGTTGAGCTGCTGTGTCCAAACGGTCGTCTAGATGGTCTTCTAGAAATATGGGTCTAAATGGGTTGGGTATAAATGGGTTTTGGTCATTTTTCATATTAAAAAAAAAAAAAGTAAGTGTTAAGTAAAATATAAAAAATGTGAATAAAAATACCAAGTAATTTTTTTACCCTCTAGACCCGTTGGGTAATTGTTATATGAATGCACTTTATATCAAACAACCACTAGACCTATGTTTATCCAATGGGACTTAAATTACCACCTCTAATTTTGGGTGTCATACATACCTTGTAAGAGAAATGGCCTTCCATCATTTCCAGTATACATGACCACCCAAATATGTGCCCACAAGGAAGACAACTGCAGAAGTTATCACACAAGAGAAAAAGATAAGTCAATAGTGTAAATTTTAAGAGGAACCCAAACGCATCACGATCATTGACTAGGCTATTATCAGGAAGATGTAAAATTTATTTATGAAAATACGCGATTTAAGGGAACACAAAAAAAGTATAAAAGTTGACTTTAGAATACATTAATGTAAACTAGATGATTACACGTGCATAGCAACGAGATTTTATAGCAGTAGATAGTTATAATGATATTTTAGTTGCCGCTATAAAATCCCGCTGCTATGCTACACTGATTATATATAGTATATAGTATATAGAAAGTAGAAACTCACTCGAGAATACATGAAATTGAAACACGGTTTATTAATACTAGACGAGTACACATGCATAGAAATGATATTTTAATACGACAGATAGTTATAATGATATATACTATCTGCGGCTATAAAAGCCCGTTGCTATGCACGGTACTAGTCTAGAATATAATATAAAATAAAATAATTGCTCTTTTAATTCAATGAGTGTGTTTGGTAAAAGTAGCAGTGAGTGAGCTGTAGTTACAACTCACAGCTCACCACTCACAGCTTCTTAAAGAAGCATTAGAAAAATGAAAAAAGGAAAAAAGTAAAGTAACGCCCAATGCCGTCTTCCACGGGTTATGGGAACCCAACACCGCTTCCTCCAGGTGTATGGGGAGGTTAAGATGTAGATGTCTTACCCCTACCTAAGGTAGAGAGCGCTTCAGTTCTACCAAAGGTTGAAAGGACCTCCGGCCTTTGTAGGGAGTGAGGATCGAACCCCTGACCTCTCGGTTGAGAGGCAAGGGGTTTACCAAAGGTGGAAAAATGAGCTTTCTTAAAATAAAAAAAAAAATAGGAAAGTTCAACGCTCCTTTACCAAACGAACAATAAAAATCAAAAAGCTCATTGCTTAAGCCATAAAAAAAAAAACTCCAAAAAGCTCCGCGCCAAACATAGCCAATATCCATTTTGATATACTATCACGATTTTTTTAGTTTTTTTGTATTTTTAGTGGGTTTATTTTATTTTGCTTTGATTTGTGGCGAGATGTGAGAATGCTGATGTTAATATGGCGTTGCGAAAAGCTACGAAAAACCCAAACATATGTAAGTAAGGATTTCACTAGGCGGGTAGGAAAGGTGGGTCAACAATTCATTCCAAATAGTGTTATAATGGCATATTAGTAAGAGATACCTGAATTGATGTAGTTTATCCATAGTCCAAGGTTTGATACAGATGGAGCAAAGATCAAGATCATCTCTTTCTCCTCTTTTACGTTTAGGTGGTCGAATCTCAACCCCATCAACAATTTTACGCGTATCATGATTAACACAACAAGCAGCCTTTGGTAACTCGTAGTAATCATCATCATCATCATCTTCATTGTCATTGTCATCGTCGTCTTGTTTTTCAAGCTGACAGATGAGATCCTTAATATCTTCTTCATCTTCTTCATCAACATCCAAATCCGTATCAACTGGTTCTTCTTCTAGTTCTAGTTGTTGTTGCTTATATTTATTGTTTGCTTCGATCGATTGTCACCCTACTCCTTGTCCATATAAACTAAACTAACTATAATACAAAAAAACCGATTCCAAAAATACATATGTCGATTTACTCCGACAAAAAACAACCCGAGTATTCGAAGGAGAAATCGATTTACTCCAACGTGGGTATAGAATACATGTATATACTCTCATAGGGTACACTTTACCCCTTCTTACTTTATTACAATCACTCTTTTGGTCCTTTTACTATTTATTTGCTTCTTTTGATTCACTTCTTAGTTCTTACCATACAAACATAGTTAAACACAAATTACCAAGTCTATATAAAAACTTATTATTAGTTGCAATTTATCAACCCTAATTTGATGAACTTCAGACACGTAATCTATGTAAATGTTATCCTTAGGGATTTTTATTTAACCTTGATTCAAGATAAACAAATATATGAAAATTACATATATCGACATACAAACTAACGGAGGTCTTGTGAAAAAATTTATGTGATTACTAAACACGATGATCATAGATTTATTAAATTAACCATTGAAACAATAATAGTTTTTTGATGATCTAGCTTTAAATTTAACAGATATTTACAACATAAAATTATATTACGTTTACATTAAGAAGAGTTTTAGATTAAGAAGGTTGAGAAAAAATCATAGCCATCCAATTATTTTTGTTTTGATTCATTTTACATAACTAGCCGGGTACTCGCGCAATGCGGCGACGGGTACTTTGTGACTAAATTTTATGACGAAAAAATATTTTTCATTTATATGTTTTTTAACAACAACTTTTATGTATTTTAATTTCTGGTGAGCTATGTATTTTAAATTATTACAGTCGGCCTTATTGCTGATGTTTTATATATGTATGAGAGAGATATGAAATGGTTTGTATGTATTTATATAATAGATGCGGTTATATGTTTTTAATAATCATTATTGATGATAATGATTTTTAGCGGTTACACGCTTTTAATAATGGGTTTTGAAAACTGTATTTAATTCAATAGGATGTATTGAATTATAAGCCTTCCTTTTATAGTAAGGGCATCCTCAATGGTGAACCTATTGAAAGGTTTATACAATTAATACTCTATTAATTTGTAAACCTTTTCATATCATAAACCTATTTGTACTATGGATAAACATATTCATAAACCTTTCTCATGTTACAAAACACACTTAATACTTTAATAGAATTAAACTTTGAACCTCTTCAAGATCCTAGACCTATTCATGCCACATATGATTGAAATATACGTCCACTATGGCTTATAATTTTTTAGACCTCTTCAAATTTTTATAAACCTTTTCATAAACAACCCACAAACTACCATAGTGGATGCTCTAAGTGTGTAGGCTTATTTTGTTTAAGACTTTCTTTTTAAGAATGGTCTAAAAGCATTATAATGTAGTTAAATTAATTATTAGTTGCTAAGGGTAATATTGTAATTTGATAATAAATATACCTATAATTGTGCTCTCTAAATATTGAATTTTACCATCTAGTATGATCGGAGTTTTCTTTACCTATAGGACATTTTCAACGTGCTCATATGCATCCTCGTCCCTGTTTCCTGAAAAAGGGTTAGCACGAAGCTCCCTCATAAATTGGTCTTTAATTTCGAAACGGACATCCGCTCCAATTGCCGGTCTTACGAGACCCGGCCCTTATTCTGCTCTTGTCAACGCCAAATATTCCACAAGACTGAGGTCATTGATGTTAACTTCCATGGTACCTGAAAACTTGAATAATGATCGTGAGAATTATAGAAAAGTTTAAAACAAAACGAAAATGAAAGACTTAATATAAATCCTAATATAACTCCCCGGCAACAACGCCAAAAACTTGATGCAGGTTTTACTGACCATATTTTAATATTTATATAGTCTCGTTATACCTATGATCTACCCTAATGCACTAACGGGCAGTGTACCCGGTCGTGTGTAGTGTAGTATTCGGTAAAACCGAGGTCGTCCAAGAGCTATGTGTGTTGGATTATTACTAAGTCTAGGTGTCACAGATTAATAATGATTTCGATTAGGAATTAATTTATTAACTACTAAAGCAGATAAAAAGGCAAAGGATAAATCAATAGAGGATAGTGGTGCTAACCTAGTTATTCCTCCTAGCTAGTAATGTCTACGTCTACTTACTTCCAATTACTTTAGGTGGGGTCAAAGTCGAGAGGACAACATTTGGTCAATTCGCCTTAACCTATCAACAAAGATGCCACCACAGGGAGAAGTCGTGTCCCCTCATATGTCCCTTGTTCCTAGTCCCCTAAGCCAAGTCATTAAGTACCGCTACATGCTAGATTTATAATATTGAGTGCCCGGGTGTTAGCAACTTAAACACTCACCCCTTAATTCTTAAGTTCATCCAAACGGTAGGTGATCAGTTGGTAAAATCGAACAAGTAAAAAGGGTCGCCGGTTGGTCATATCTTACCCTTCTCGTCTCAACCGCTCACCTAGGGTAGTTGGTCATATCTCCTAGGCAATTGGCCTCTATCGCCATTCAAAACTAGAAACAAGGGTAGCTACCAATAAACTATGCATGCATACACTTAGAAATAATTATCTGAGTAATGTAAACCATAAACAAAATAATTTAGGAATCATAACTAGGCTAGCACCAAGAGGTGCTTAGCCGCTCATATTAACCATACAAATCAATTCAATATTCAAAGTTACTAAATACATGAATCGAAAGTAAAGAAAAGATAAAATGCTAATGCTTATCGTAGGGGTGATTTCTCTTTTGAGAAACTCCGTATGCTCCTCTAGACACCGCTTTGGCTTCTTCCCACGTTCTTTGGTTGTGATGTGTAGAATGGGATGATTAGAAATGCTGGAAATCATGGGGTATTTATGGGCCAGATCTGGGTTACAGCGTAACTAAAATAAGAGTTACGCCGTAACCTTAAATTTCATCGTATTTTGCACTAGATTTACTGGTTACGGCGTAACCTTATGAATGGTTACGCCGTATTCTTCAATAATACTTGTTTACGCCGTAGTTGATGGAATAGTTACGGTGTACTTATCAGCGGCGTTGAACCTCATTTTGACCTAATATAGTTACGTCGTAGTCCTTGGGGAGAGTTACGCCGTAACCTTCTGATGAGTTGGTTTTCTGAATCACACTTTAGTTACGCTGTAATGTGAGAGATGAGTTACGCGTAACTTCTTCAAAGTCAGCATACTATGATAAATCTTTGATATTTCTCCAATTCCGCGTCTCTTTAGCTCCAATGCTCGTAATTTACCTGAAAGTGGAAAACAATGGAAAACAAGCGTAAATCCATATAAATGATATAAATTAAAAGCATTATCGGGGGAAATTGACACTTAATATTCAGGACTATTTGATGTTATCAGAGGTGATCCCTCTACTTGTGGAGACACCTTCAACGGAATGAGGCGTCATTACAAGAATGCTAAGCCGACCTCATTCTTTGAGACATTGGAGCTGCCAACGTTGTCGACATGGCAAATGACCTAGAGGCTGCTCACCAAGCATCCCTAGCTGATCTCCTTCTTGATAAGGAGAAAGTTTGCTGTTTGAGGAACTTCTATGTTTTCTCGTGGATAGTCATCATTTTCGTTTGTCTATGGTTTATTTAGTGGGTTTAGAAACTCACTGGTTTTTTGTGTTTCAGATCCCTTCTAAAAACTATGTGTTATGTACAGTAATTTGTAAGGTGTGTTTAAGAAGCATCAGTGTTGGTTGACTACTACAAAATCTTGACTTCATGTACTTTGGTCTTTGGCTAATAATATTAATATTAAATTTCTTTTATGGTTTTGTCATTGTATTGTGCTGCCTTTATTGGTTTACTAATAGGTTCTTGCCCAAAAATGCAATTACTTACATGTGTAATTGACTTTGTAAAAGTCATCAATTAATATGAGTATGAACTTGCAACAATATGTAGAAATGGGTAAAGTGGCAAATGGATACATTTAAAACTCAATTATTCCCATAGACTAACATGAGATGATTTCTTACATAATGTAAATGGATATATTTTCAAATGCATAAAATTTTGTAGTCTACAAAGTTTAGAAACACACATTGTTTAAAGAGAGCAAATATTATCTAGGAATTACATATATGATGAAAAAAATTGTCTTTGAGATACTTAACCCACATTTTTTTTGTGTTGAAGTGTGAGTCCCAAACCTTGGATTTATATGCACTTAGATTGTATGAATGTGTTGCCTTGGATGATTCCAAAACAACTAAGATTGAAACTATGCTTGATGCTAACAAGTATGCGTAAACTACTTGATAACACTTAGAAGAATAATCAATGAAACAGTAGGGGTGTTCTGGGGCGGTTCGGTTCGGTTAGTTTAAAGATTTAAACTATCCATCGCGGGGCGGGTAATTAATTTTACTTCCCTAAACCGAACCGTACTACGCGGGTAACCGGACAAGCGGGTACCCGAAATGAGCGGTTACCCGCTGTTCGGGTCACGGCTAACCATTTTAGACGTTTAATCGAGTTTAGCCACATAAACAATAACATGTTCTAGAACATAAAATGTCATTTTAGTAAAAACTAAATGACATTTATAAGATAATAGTCATATAAAAGTTATCCCATTAGTATAAGTTTACAAATCCCTTATGCTAGAATAGAACAAAGCCGAACACCTCACGAAATGGGAACGAAACACTCAAATTTCTCAACTATTCTAAGTGTCAATTTCGGGGTGATCACTCAATCGCACAGTCATAGCATGTATTCTATCATAAGCTTGGCGGTTACACAAATCTCCACCACTATAGTTAAGGGCTAAACAATTCTCGAAGGCAATATGGGTAGACACGACAAAGGTTAAGGGGTGACTCGTCATTACTAACATGTCACGGCGAAGTGGACAAAATTAATGATACATGACCAAATCCATGGCCAAGACACAAAAGATTACTCGCTGCATCACCTAGACACGCTTCATAACTAAAGGGTAGGATAAGACATGGGATATATAAATGGTGTAAAATAAAAAACAAGCAGGTAGTCTAAATCTATAACCAAGTCATCACCACTTACCGTTCGCCCAAAGTTCAAGCTTTGAAGTTAAGAAACCGGATCATGAAATACTAGGTAGATGTGTCATTAGAGGACGTCGTGATGGGCACACTACCTTTTCTTCAATATTTGGCATAATTACCAACTCCAATCTTCAAATGTGACCGAGGTGGCCTCCTCGATACTAAATCTATAAAGCTCATAACATAGTGCTTATAACATCGCACTTTACAATAACTAAATAACATAACAAATATTTTTTTTTCAACATAACAATAATAACATAATATCCCCCCACTTGAGATGAACAACGGGAATTCGGGGGGTCTTCAATGATCTTCAAGAATATGTCGTCGACGAAAGTGTGATTTCCGAACCTTTCCACTTGAACCTTGAACTTAGGCAAATGATGACTTTCCCAATCACAAATAAAGACTACAGGGTAGGCTAAGGTGTATCAAAAGAATATATTGGGATAACAAAATGAAATGAATGGCTCAGATGGGTGTATCTAGGGGTATCTTGCACTAAAGGTGAGTGCAACAAAAGGGTTTCACATAGGGGTCGAGAAGTCGAGGTGACTAATCGATAGACACATAATGGTAGGCTATTTGGGTGATAATCCTATAATATTGCCTTCTAAAACTGAAAAGTCCAAATACATCGAGCTAACTCAACATACCTCATCTATGGTCTCAAAATGATGCAAAGGCCAAGTTCTAAAGTTTACAAGCTACCCAAGACACTTGTAATTTGGTGGATTTGTGGTAAAATATTGGAAACGGATAAGGCTAATCTCACCATATAATATCAAGGGTTGTATGTACTCGGCTAAGGTCTAATCTAGTTAGTTTAAGAAAAACATGTCAAAATTTTAAAAATGGCATAATTTTTCAAAATAAACTAGAAAAATGAGGGCAAAAAAATGTTCAAGAGATAATTCTACTCCCTTCCCCCCACTTGAATTGTACAAAGTCCCTTTTGTACTAAGCATTAAATAAAGGTGAAGAGAAAAGTAGAATTAGAGCGAGAACTTCCCTGAAGTTTGCTCCATAAAGAAAGAAGGCCCACGAAAAAGAGACGTATCTTCGTATAAGCATCATGAACAAACTTCAATCCCTGGAATCACATTACCGACAAGCATAATTCTAAAAATAAAAAATGAAAAACAAACCTAACTCACTTTCGTAGGAATCACGGTTGCATTTAGCATATGCAACAAGTCTTTTAAACCACTTGGTGTCCCAAGTGGACGAGTGAAGTCTCGTGAGGGTTTACAGGGAACACACCCACAAAGTTCATTTAAAATACTAATACAAGGTTATTGAGTTTTAAAATGAAAGAAGTAAAGTAGAGGAAGGTTACGTCGTAACTCTTTGAGGGAGTTACGCCAGTAATCGCTTTTAAACGACATAGCCGCAAAGCGAGTGGTTATGGCGTAACCACGAGATGGTATTACCGTAATTGGTAATGCGTCTAAAATATCACGCTGCAAAAGGTTGGTTCTGGCGTAATCACATGATGAGTTACTCCGTAACTATGGTTAGATCAGCAAACTGCAGCAGCAATTACTTTCTCGTTTCCTGCAAAATGGTTAGAAAACTTAAAACCCTACAGAAATGGAAATAAAACAAAAGAAAGGGATAATTCGGGTTGTCTCCCTAAAGAGCACTTTTCTTTATTTACGAGTCTTTAAGTTAGACTCAGAGCCGCGAGGCTTCTATGGGGGCTTTGGAGTTGCCCTACTTCCTCAATGTCTTTCATCAAATTATGCGTCACCCAGGCGACATTCGTGGCAATGCGGAGGTATTCATTAGTTTCGATCTTCTGAATTTTGCAAAATTTTTCCTCCGGTCCCAAGTGGTAGCGAGTGAACTCATATTTTTCGAGAATAATTGGTGGTGGCCTCTTGTAGGGAATACCAAGGAGTTTGCACCTTCTTGGCTCATATGCTTCATCATCGAGGTCCATAAATTCCTCATTCCCTTGCAACTCAAGGTAATCTAAAATCCCATCAATGTCATCATCGTCAGAGTCGGTACCTTTAAACCATTCTTCATCGAGAAAATTCTCCACTAGCACACGCTTGCATTCTTCTTTTTCATTTCTTACCCACTCCTCGTCATCCGCAACTGTTATTTCACTTGGGTTGTTAGGACTCTCGTTTTTTGATTTTTCATTACTCATGTATTCTTTCTAAATCTTTTCTTTCGTTAATGCATCAACATGCCCATACTTGATCTTCACCCAACTGTCAAATCCCAAATTGTCCAACCGAGGCAAACTTGTCCTTTCCTTATCGTTGGCTGAGGTCCAAAAGAATTCGTCTTCTCCCATTCTCCTTAAGCTGCTTCCCCCGTTACATTTATCGTCATAAGGGTTGCATGATGCCCAGAAAACTTCCCCATGAGATTTTATCCTTTCACACCAGTGATTGCGTATTTCTTTGTTGTCAGTTATGCTTAAATGATCTTCCATGCAGTAGATGTCGCTATTTGCCACTTCCTTTTTCTGATTATGATCCTCGTAGTCAATCTTGAGCTTTTTAAGAAGATTCGGGTTAATCTTAGTATTCCCGAATTGTATTGCGTACCAATCATCAAATGTCAAATCTCCGAACTTGATATTATGTCTTTCACGCGAGGGCACCACTTCTTCTTTTTCACTATCCCCACCGTTGCAATACTCGCGGAAAGGATCGCACGTAGGCCATGCTCGTGCGACTTCATCGTCAGTTATGATTATTGGAGTGCACCAATGAGTGATAGGCGGCTCCTCTTCTTCCTCGAAGGAGAGTTTTTCTAATCTTTCTTCATCAGTATATGCAGCCCACATAAATTTGTTATTCTTGATCCTATCCTTATCGCCCCCCCCCCCCCGTTTCTAGGGTCGCATAAAGCCCATAAATCATACGAGTCCCCCTTAGTTACGGGTATCGCCTTGCACCAGTGATATTTCTTTTTAGATGGGGACAGAGGGCATAGATTAATGTTGTAGGACCATCTGTTAATTACGTGTTCCCTCGATTCGTCCTACTTCGAGAAAGGTCATGCGTCCATGTATCCCGATTCACGACGTAAGCGTGATGTATGGTTACGGCGTAACTTCGCGAGTCATCCTTATCAATATCAGTCAATACTCCTCGATCGCTGTCAAAAACATAGTTATGTCGTAACTCTTCAGACAGGTTACGGCGTAACTCTAGACTGTCGATGAAATTTTCACTAGTATTCGCATCTTCAATGTGAGAATTACCCTGTATCTTTGAGCCGTCATCAGCAAAAATGACTTTGCATTCCATTGAGGGTCTTGATCCTTCGGGTTTATTGTTATTCATTCTTATTTTCTCACTAAGCTTTTCCACCATAGATTCAAGGTTTTTTAGGGTTGTGTCATGATTGGAAAGGCTTCTGTCAGTGTTTTCTTGGATTCTTTTAACCACTTATCTTGTTCCTTTTGTCTTTGGGCTGAACTTTCCAGGAATTTGTTAATTGTTTCTTCAAGATTGGGCTTTCTTTATCCGTAAGGCCCACGGTTGTAATTTCCACGGAACCAGTTATTATTTCGATTATCTCCGTAAAATGGTCGATTTTCTCCATATTTTGCTTCTTCAATTATACTTTCTTCGTCAACGTGAGGACAATTTTTAGTGAGATGTCCTCCCCTACAGCTTTTACAACCTACTTGGATGGCATGAATGGTTTCTCTGACTTTCAGCATATCTCGACTTAAATTTTCAATTTTACTAGCAATTGCAACAATTCCGTCAAAACTTCCGCTTTGGTTTCTTTTGCTTCCTCCGTCGTGCCATTTTTGAGAATGATCAGCCATTTTTTGAATGGCTTCAATTGCAAGAGTAGGAGTCATGTTGAATAGGTCCTTGATAGTCCAGCATTTGTTTCGTAGTTATGTTGATTCATTTTTAGAAGATGTTGACCTTTTGCGGGTTGTTCAGATCATGTGTAGGACATTTGTAAAGGAGATCGTTGTATCTATCCTAGGCTTGATACAATGTTTCATCGTCTTCTTGTTTGAAATTATTGATTTCCAAAAGCTGGTTAGAAATCTTTGACGGGGGACAATACCTTTGAATGAAATGCTTCTTAAGTAGAGCCCAAGTATTAATTGCCCCAGCGGGCATTCTTTCGATCCATCTTTTGGCAGCTCCAGTAAGAGTCATGGGGAATACCCTTAGCATAATAGCATCATGAGACACGCCCGGAATGTTGAAAAGGCTAGCGATGTATAGGACATTTTCAACGTGCTCATATGCATCCTCGTCCCTGTTTCCTGAAAAAGGGTTAGCACGAAGCTCCCTCATAAATTGGTCTTTAATTTCGAAACGGACATCCTCCAATTGCCGGTCTTACGAGACCCGAGCCTTGTTATGCTCTTGTCAACGCCAAATATTCTTCAAGAGTGAGGTCATCGATGTTAACAACTTCCATGGTACCTGAAAACTTGAATAATGATTGTGAGAATTACAGAAAAGTTTAAAACAAAACGAAAATGAAAGACTTAATATTAATCCTAATATAACTCCCCGACAACGGCGCCAAAAACTTGATGCAGGTTTTACTGACCAGGTTTTAATATTTATATAGTCTCGTTATACCTATGGTCTACCCTAATGCACTAACGAGCAGTGTACCCGGTCGTGTGTAGTGTAGTATTCGGTAAAACTGAGGTCGTCCTAAGAGCTATGTGTGTTGGATTGTTACTAAGTCTGGGTGTCACAGATTAATAATGATTTCGATAAGGAATTAATTAATTAACTACTAAAGCAGATAAAAAGGCAAAGGATAAATCAATAGAGGATAGTGGTGCTAACCTAGTTATTCCTCCTAGCTAGTAATGTCTACGTCTACTTACTTCCAATTACTTCAGGTGGGGTCAAAGTCGAGAGGAAATCATTTGGTCAATTCGCCCTAACCTATCAGTAAAGATGCCACCACAGGAGAAGTCAGGTCTCCCCTCATAAGTCCTGTTGTTCCTGGTCCCCTAAGCCAAGTCATTAAGTACCGCTACATGCTAGATTTATAATAGGGAGTGCCCGGGCGTTAGCAACTTAAACACTCACCCCTTAATTCTTAAGTTCATCCAAACGGTAGGTGATCAGTTGGTCAAATCGCACAAGTAGAAAGGGTCGTCAATTGGTCATATCTTACCCTTCCCGTCTCAGTCCGCTCACCTAGGGTCAGTTGGTCATATCTCCTAGAAAATTGGCCTCTACCGCCATTCAAAACTATCGAAACACGGGTAGCTACCAATAAACTATGCATGCATACACTTAGAAATAATTATACGGAAGTAATGTAAATGAAAACAAAACAATTAAGGAATCATAACTAGGCCAGCACCTAGAGGTGCTTAGACGCTCATATTAACCATACAAATCAATTCAATATTCAAAGTTACGAAATACATGAATGGAAAGTTAAGAAAAGATAAAATGCTAATGCTTATCGTAGGGGAGTGATTTATCCTTGGAGACACTCAGTATGCTCCTCTAGACACTGCACTGTGGCTTCTTCCCACATTCTTTGGTTGTGATGTGTGGAATGGGATGATTAAAATCTTGAAAATCGTGGGGTATTTATAGGCGGATCGGGTTACTGGCGTAATTAAAATAAGAGTTACGCCGTAACCTTCAATTTCTTCGTATTTTGCACTAGATCTGCTGGTTACGGCGTAACCTTATGAATGGTTACGCCGTATTCTTCAATAATACTTGGTTACGCCGTAGTTGATGGAATAGTTACGGCGTAGTTATCAGTGGCGTGGAACCTCATTTGACCTAATATAGTTATGTCGTAGTCCTTGGGGAGGAGTTACGCGTAACCTTCGATGAGTTGGTTTTACGAGTCACGCTTTAGTTACGCGTAATGTGAGAGATGAGTTACGCCGTAACTTCTTCAAAGTCATACTATGATAAATCTTTGATATTTCTCCAATTCCGCGTCTCTTTAGCTCCAATGCTCGTAATTTACCTGAAAGTGGAAAACAATGGAAAACAAGCGTAAATCCATATAAATGATATAAATTAAAAGCATTTTCGGGGGAAATTGACACTTAATATTCAGGACTATTTGATGTTATCAGAGGTGATCCCTCTACTTGTGGAGACACCTTCACCGGAATGAGGCGACATTACAAGAATGCCAAGCCGACCTCATTCTTTGAGACATTGGAGGCTGCCAACGTGGTCGACAGGGCAAACGACCTAGAGGCTGCTCACCAAGCATCCCTAGATGATCTCCTTCTTGAGAAGGAGAAAGTTTGCTGTTTGAGGAACTTCTGTGTTTTCTCATGGATAGTCATCATTTTCGTTTGTCTATGGTTTATTTAGTGGGTTTAGAAACTCACTGGTTTTTTGTGTTTTGGATCCCTTATAAAAACTATGTGTTATGTACAGTAATTTGTAAGGTGTGTTTAAGAAGCATCAGTGTTGGTTGACTACTACAAAATCTTGACTTCATGTACTTTGGTCTTTGGCTAATAATATTAATATTAAATTTCTTTTATGGTTTTGTCATTGTATTGTGCTGCCTTTATTGGTTTACTGATAGGTTCTTGCCCAAAAATGCAATTACTTACATGTGTAATGACAATATTTTACTTTGTAAAAGTCATCAATTAATATGAGCATGAACTTGCAACAATATGTAGAAATGGGTAAAGTGGCAAATGGATACGTTTAAAACTCAATTATTCTCATAGACTAACATGAGATGATTTCTCACATAATGTAAAGGATGTATTTCCAAATACATAAAATTTTGTAGTCTACAAAGTTTAGAAACACACATTGTTTAAAGAGAGCAAATATTATATAGGAATTACATATATGATGAAAAAAATTGTCTTTGAGATACTTAACCCACATTTTTTGTGTGTTGAAGTGTGAGTCCCAAACCTTGGATTTATATGCACTTAGATTGTATGAATGTGTTGCCTTGGATGATTTCAAAACAACTAAGATTGAAACTATGCTTGATGCTAACAAGTATGCGGAAACTACTTGATAACACTTAGAAGAATAATCAATGAAACATTAGGGGTGTTCGGGTTGCGGTTCGGTTCGGTTAGTTGAAAGATTTAAACTATCCATCGCGGGCGGGTAATTAATTTTACTACCCGAAACCGAACCATACTACGCGGGTAACCGGACAAGCGGGTACCCGAAATGAGCGGTTACCCGTGGTTCGGGTCACAGTTAACCATTTTAGACGTTTAATCGAGTTTAGCCGCATAAACAATAACATGTTCTAGAACATAAAACGTCATTTTAGTGAAATTAAATGACATTTATAAAATAATAGTCATATAAAAGTTATCCCGTTAGTATAATTGCAGTCAAATATCCATACATAATCAATTAACAAAATAATATTTATTTGACGTTTTTAGATTACGATCAAATTTATCAACTTTCACACATAAATGTTTAGAAATATTTGCATCACGAGCAAAAAAAGAGTTATACAATAAAATTAGTGCAATAATATGATTAATACTTGTACAACTATTTGAATATTTAGTTAAAAAAAACCCTTCATGTATTAAGCACGGTTCGGTTCGGTTAACCGCGGATATAAAAAAATAAAAACCGAAACCGAATCGTGATAAGCATGTTTTTTCGGTTTCGGTTTATCTGATTTTAGATTAAGCGGTTCGATTCGGTTCGTCGGTTTCTCGGATTTTTTGAACACCCCTATGAAACAGTGACAATGCAATGGACACAGTTATAGCCAAAACGCTTCAATATTATTGATTAATAATACGGATACTTTTGCTAGTATAGGGTTTACAACCTTGAAGCTTTTCTCTAAAACACACACAGATTAAGATATATGAATACGTATAACCTAGGATCTCCTTTTATAGTCTAAGAAGTCCTTTGCAAGATAACTACTCACTTACAACTCATAACTATATGTATATTCTAAATACATAGAATATATTCAGTTATAATCATCACACGTCTTTCCAAGAGTACCAGCAGTACTAACTTGAACTAACAGTACTAACTGCCATAACTAGCAGTACTAAGTTGTTAGTACTGGTACCAACAATACTAACTTAAACTGGCAGTACTAAGTGTTTGGACTTCTAATTCCCAACAATCCTCCCCTAAACTTGTTATTAACCTTCAAATGAAAAGTTTATGAGTTAAGCCTTCTGAGGATTCTTCCAAACACTATCTTCCCCTTGCAGTCCTTATAGCTTGGTCACACTGATCCATGATCTTCCTTACCAGCTTTCTTGCCATCTCAAAATCTCATCAACTATAAGTTTTAAACTTATGGAATGCGATCATTCCAAGGTTGCTCAAGAGAAAGCATATGGTGGATGTATGGATGAAATTTTAATAGTTTATTATAAAACCAAAAGTGGAGTTATTTGCATCATCTCAAATACAACACGTAAATTAGTTGGAATGCATGGTTCTGTTTTTTGTTTGTTAGTTTGTTTAAGTTACAACATGCAAAGTGGATTTTAGGTGGTTCTGGTAAGATGAGATCTATTACTATTAAAGATCAGTAGATGTCAAGGGGTGTTTGGATTTTTAGTTAGCATTTAATTTTTGGTTATTTATATATTTTACTTTTGACCAAAGAAGTTGCAACATGCGAAGTGTTATTAGTTGTGTTAGTTTGTTCTTATGAATCAAAGCTCATTATGTCTTTTTCCTATATTCTCTTAGGAGCAGCTTGGTGCTGTATTGGATGCACCTAAGTCGATTGCTATGCCACTTAAAAATGGGAAGATTGAATTGATATTTATGTAGATGGGGAAATTGGTTTTAATTAATCGTATAGTATTCGTACTTTTTTTAATATAAGATGTGAATCGACTACCCTTTTTATGGATCTGATATTAATCTGGGAGTCTCATGTAGTATGGATTTATCATAATTTAAGTTGTCCAGGTGTGGTGATGTATATATGGTAACAAATTGGTGATGTGTGTCTAGACTCTAGATACTTGACCAACAAAGGCGTATATATTTGTTTCTCCTCTGGTGCACACGTTAGTAACTCGGCTCTGTTCGACAAATTGGCCGAGTTATTAGTATTGCTGTTGATAATAATAAAATAAAATAATCTGGTAGCTGTTTTGTGGCGGGTTTTGATGATGAAATTGGGGGTTTGGAGAAGATATGATTTATGTGAAAGGTGAAAAGTGTTTATCTTTGACATTGATTTATGTGTGTGTTTTGTATATTGATTTTTGTAAAAATATTGTTTACGTGTGTAAAATTTGGTATAAAGGATGTGTTAGTGTTAGTGTGTGTAAATTTGGAGGGTGTTTTAACCATTTTACATCATCATGAGGTCATTTTAGTCATTTTACATTATTTAACTGGTCAAATCAAATAGTCAACGGAAACTTGAGCTAACCCGTAACAATTTTTTCGTTGACTAGACAAATTAACAGTCATATTCTGTTGGGGTCCTTATCGTTCAACACGGGAAAGCGAGCATTCGACCATCACCACCCGACTTATACCCGTTTCACACATGATACTCTAACAAATTTATAATTTATTTAAAAATTAAAAATTTAATTTTATTTATTTGTCTATTTATTTACTTTGGTAACCATGACTTCTAACATTTTGGCCGACTAATCCACGGGGTTTGAACCTACCGACACCTGAGACTCAAACTAGTTAAAGTTCTCTTTTCTTAGTGTTATATTTTATAAAATTGACACCTATATTTTTATACTTAATTATTTTTTTTGTCATGCACGATTTTTTTTTTTAAGTTTGAAGATATTTTTTTGACTTTTAATTTGATAATAAGAATGATTTATTTCAAATATAGCTCTCCCTTTAATCCAATTTGAATTGATTAATTTTTTTGACAATTTTTGTTAAATCCCTTATTTCCACCCATTTTGAAATGCCACTTGAGAATTAGAAATGTGGTAAATTCTTTTGTTTGGTATATCAAAGAAAAGAGAGGACGGAGATATGCAAATTCTCAAGAATTCAATCCTTTGCAATCTTATTTCCACCCATTTTGAAATGGAAATGGGATCTCCAAAACAAGAACACGGAGAATTCACGATTTATTATTAATTAAATACAAGGTATAAAAAAAGGTCACGTGACGTGCACATTCACAATAAAAATCATAAACACTCTCCTCACATTCTTTCAATCCATCTTCTCCAAATAAAAACCTAACTCCCAACATCACACATTAAACAACTCAGTGGGTCAATATAATTCTAACAACCTATGTGCTTTGTTTCGTATACATCAAAAGATCTATCAAGTTCGTACATTGGTTTTTGAGAATTTGACTGTTATTAGGTATCTACCAATTGGGGCTTTTGAATTTGATAGAAAGGATAATTACTCAAACTTTGCATCTGGGTGTTTCCTATTGATTGGTTTCTTGAGTTAATTTACTAATAAGCACGTTTGAATCATGGTCTTACATAACTATTTGGAAACCAAGTTGATTTGATTATCACGAGGATACATCTTGAATGTGAAGTGATTCAATTTTTTGAATTAAAGAAAATGTTTAAAAGAAATGGTTAAAAAAATTATTGTTTATTTAAAGAAAATGTTTAAAAGAAATGGTTAAAAAAATTATTGAATTAAAGAAAATGTTTAAAAGAAATGGATTCCGCTATTTAAACATTTTCTAATACTATGTCTGTCTCCATGTTTATAGATTTGAAGCATAATACAAGAACAAATTCAATCACTCCATAACAACAATATTACACAATATCGCTAGAATAATAAAATGGGGTATAAGAAAGGTAAGATATAAAGATTATTAACATGAATCTGAATACAACCGAACTTGAACGAAACCAACCAGTACCCAACCCCTCAATAGGTTCAAATTCAGGTGTGTGTGTTTTCTATCAGCTTCCTCGACTCTGATTGACCGAAATGGTATCATCATATCATGCTATTTTTTAAGTGTCAATAGGGTCGGGTTGCGGGTAACAAGTTTATAATAAAAACCCGAATCAACTTCTCTTGTTGGGCGGAACTATAATTTTCAAGAGTTTAGAGACAAAATGGAAACTTTATTCAACATTGCTACTTATATTGGGCATCTCAATCTCATTATATTTCAAGGGTCCTTTTTAACGTTCGATTATGCTAAACTATCGAAACAAATCCTATTAGTAGAACAAGTTTAAATCTTTGAAAGGACATTTAAGCTAAATTTGTGTACAATCCATTCAATATTGGTCACGTGTCTTCATATTTTTATCTGAACATGAACAGGGCCGTCCCGTGGAATTTGGGGGCCCTGTGCATAATTCTATAATTAGGCCCTTTAACTCCGAAAATTGTCACACCCGTGAAATTTAGCAAATAATAATGTCATTAGGCATCGCTTTTTGATATGAATAAAATAACAACATACTCTTGTTCCATTCTATTTTTTTTCCTTTTTTTTAACCATAGAGCTTTTAAAGCGTTTTACAACAATCCGAAAGGTCTTAGTTATTACAACATATTTATGAAGTAAGTTACCTTGTAATTAATATTTTCAAAATTTTTGGTAGCTAAAATTACGTATTTCAAGTTATTTTGAAAATAAGGTATTTAATGAATTATGAGATTGGCTTGTTACAAATCTAAATAAATTGGGGCTAAAATGATAAATTGCCAAGATGAGGGTTAAATTAAAAACCTTTATAGATAATGTAAAAAAAGTAAAATAAAATATTAAGGCCCCACAAGCATCTCTTTATAGCTTTGGCCTGAGTTTATCTTCTCCAACAAAACCCTGGTACCATCTTACTCCATTAAAACGCATGTTCAAACTTTTTTTCTTCTGTTGAAATAAAATCTCATATTCTTCATTTAAAATCATCTATCAACAGGATTAAATACCCCTAAAATGATTTTATACTTAATACATATGTCTTAAAATTTGAGGCCCTTAAAAAATGAAGGCCCTGTGCGGTTGCTCATCCCGCACATGCTCAAATCCGGGCCTGAACATGAATACAAGTCTTATTTATTACTAGTAACTAAAATAAATTTTATTATGATGTTTCATGTTCAATATTCAAGGTGCGTCTAATTTGCAATTAGGAATCACTACTGGTATAGGTTTGATAGTATGCGGTAATTGGAATGAGAATAGATTTCTAAACCCACTATTATACGTTGGTATACAAATTCCCTTATTTGTGGGTTTCAATCCCAATCTCAAAATCCATATTTCTTAACCAAACATCCTTTGAACATTCTCATTCCAAATCTCATACCTCATTCCAAAACCCATGAACCAAACGCACTCTCAATAAAACATTTAACTGATATTATACTAGTAATTATTTTGAAGACACTAAGGGGGAGTTTGGCCAAGCTTATATGATGGGCTTATTAGCTAATTAATGTTGATGTATTTTTTTTTTGTCATTTTATCTTATTAATTATAATAAGGTAAGCCAAACACTTAGCAAAGACTTATTATCTCGGGATATATAAGCCATAGCCACTTATATAATATAAGCATAAGCCGAGTTTATAAGCTTAGCCCCAAACACCCCTTAAATTGGATGGATTAACATGGGAATCACAATTTAAACTCAAAAAAAACAGGTACTGTTCCTCACTTAATTCACCAATTTTATAACCAACCTTTGTTTGTTTCGGTGAGATGAAGCGGATGGCTGCCATGGCATTAGAAGATCGGATAAGTTCATTACCCGATTGCCTACTTATTGAAATCTTGTCTCGGTTACCTGACACAAAATAAACCATTAGAACAGCTACTCTTTCCAAAAGATGGCAGAATCTTTGGCATCAGCTTTCTAATCTTTTCTTTACACATGAAACTTATCGTAAGATCCCCCAATTCTATTCTTCCGTCGAAAGAATCTTAAGAAGTCAGACCCATCAAGTCAACAAGCTCAAACTGGTTGCCCTTCACAACGACCATACTGAAGTTAGCAATTGTATTCGTTCTGCTATTAGTCGTAATGTCCAAGAGGTTGATTTTAATATGATTTACGGGTATATATATCGGGTCAATGAGTTTGTTTTACCTGACTTTTTTTTTCACCTGTTCAAGTTTTATCCGTGTCAGCTTGTGTGGGTGCAAATTTGAGAGAGCGGGTGTCATTAGTTGGGAAAACCTTAAGACTTTGCATATCGAAGGAGCGGAAATAGACCAAAATATGTTTGAAAATATTTTATCCGGAAGTCCTCTTTTGGAAACTTTCGAGTTGGATTGTTGGAGTGGTTTTGTGCGGATTGATATTACTACTAACGAGAGTGCTAAGAACTTGGGGTTGGTGGGTTGTAGGCATATCATCCATATCAATGCTCCGTATATTTTGTCACTAGCGATCAAAGGACGTGTGATGTTGAAGGATCTTATGTTGGTAAATGTGTGTTCGGTAATTAAGGCTGAACTAAATTATTCCATGAAGATATTTGATGTGCCTGTGGACATACATGAAGAGCCGGAAATGAATGAAGAGATGCTTAAAGGACATCTACTTAAACTTGCCCATGTCAAGGAGGTTCTAATTGGGAAATTATGTTTAGAGGTACATGCAATTTTATTTTTCTTTTTTGATTTGATAAAAAATAATTCTCATTTTACGTTATCTTTTTGTTGGCAGACTCTCGCTCGTTTAAAAGCTAAAGGTTTTGTAATTCCATCAAATTTGAAGGTTCTTGGTGAGATTGCTTCAGGTTAAAGCGGAGACTCGAAAGAACTATTACTTGATCATGGTCCTAAAGGTGACGAAGTTAGTTGATTGATGGCACTTTAGTTCTTGTTTAGGCTAGACAATATTCCGAATGCATTTAAATTAGTTACTCCATAGCGACTTTTATTTTGCAGACTCTAAACGATGCTTGTTTTAACTAGTAAAAAGCTAGTTATTGGCATGCTATTATGAATCCTAGTCACAAGCTTATTAAGCGTTGGTGCTAAAGTTGTTCAGTGCTATATCTTATCTTTCATCTAAAGTTTTTCCTTATCAAGTCTGCTCTTGCTTGGCAATCATGTTGACAGATTTGATTGTGCTTATGTTTATCCTTTCTAGATGCTGGTTAAGCATATGTCGTATGGTCGTGTGAGCTTTGTTAAGCTTGATTGTGGTCATGTACTTGAAGATGAAAATACTCTCTTGAACATATTAATATCGGGCTAGATTAAGTCGGACCTTGTACCTTTTTTAACATACAAGTATAGGATAGTGTGTGATGCTCGGTTGTAACCTTCTTCTTTCTTCACTCACAGATCTTGGGTTTTAGTGGTGTGTGGGTCAACCAGGTTAGTAATGTGGCCAAGTGGTCTGGTTGTAACCTTTTACTTTCAGAGTTTCAGTGTCAAACTTAATGGCGTTGAAATCCAACATTTTTAATTTGTAACTCTGTGCTTGACGTCTTTTTGCATATAAATTGTAGCTCTATGTTCTTATAGGCATCATTGTTGTGATAAAATATGGTCATCTCTATCTCAAGACCCCGATGCAGGCATGATGCACATGCACCTCTGAAACTCTGTGACCTAAACATGTAACATTGTAGCATTCACTTTCAAACTGTCAACTGTGGACCAAAATTATTGATGCCCTTTAGATAATATTTATAGTACGGTAGTACCAATTTTTGTTATGCATTGATCACTTCCTGTTTTACATTTAGAGAATATAGATGTAGTGATGTTGCAACTCAGTCAACCCCTTGAAGGTGGCCTTTGTTGCGCAAAAGGGGTTGATAGATTGTAGTTCATGAACTTTGCTTTGCTTCTTAGCGACATACCTTTAGTTGGCTTTAGAGACACGTTAAAACAGGAATATAGATATGATACTGCAGCTGATATAAGTAACATCAATAGTAAAATTTATTAGTATCAACCTGATGCAGGCAGGAACAGGATGCACTTCTTAAAATTTTGATTTGAAAACATGTGCCGTAGCTTCGACTTCTATTGTGCCAGCTTGCAAACTGAATCAATTGGCAGATTAACGTTAATACATTTCATCTCTATCTAGAAGATACTCAATGGTTTTTGTTAGAAGATGGCATAATTGGAACAGAAGTTGTAATTATACATTTTTTCTAGTATCTAGATTTCATTGTACCTTAGTAGGCTAGTATCATATACGAGAACCCTTTGTGATTCCTAGGTGCATATATGCTGTTTTGGGCCTGAGGTGCATCATACTCACATCAGGTCCAACATGTATCAACCAGGTTAGTAATGTGGCCAAGTGGTCTGGTTGGACGAGTTAGGTAACTGGTTAATATGAGTCCGGATTGAAAACCGAACCGAAATGACAAACCGACCGAAACCGAATTGACCCGACCTCATTCGGTTCGGTTTCAGTTTTACTAGGTTTTACTCGGTTCGGTTCTCGGTTCACGTTTTACCCTAACGGTTTTCGGTTCGGGTCGAGTTTTGTCGCTTCGGGTCGTTGCTTAACCTAATTGAGAATCAATTATATTTTAGAGACATGTGCAAAATCAGTTCATATAATATGCACCAAAATATATGGTTTTGATCCGTGTAAGGATTCACTCAATTTAAAAAAAGAAAGAAAGAAGAGTTCTTGAGAACTTTATAAATTACTTCAAGAAGTTGAAGTTGTTTATAATACTTAGGCATTATAGATCTTTCATGGAAATGAAAGCTCTGATAAACGTATTTAAGGCGAATTAAATACTTTTATATTGCATATCTCATAAAGTATAAATTATAACGTATATTCATATCATATGAAATAACACAAAACGTTAACATATATTCCCTAATTCTCATATTCAGCTAGCCGTGTATTACACGGGTTTTAAACTAGTAAGTACAAGACAAATAAATTGATTTCATTACATCAGAATCGAGATTAGATACGGAATACTTAGATTAGACGGTATATTAAGCTAACACAACATGGTAAAACCACTATTATTCCATAAACATCCTACCCAACATTAAAATAAAAAAACAAATGTGTGTAAAATACACATCTTCAACTAGCCCTGAGACATTGGTCTGAATAATGGCCATTACCATTACATGCCAACCGCAAAATTGTCCAAAATTTATTTGCTATAAATGTGGAATGCAAAGTCATAAACTGTATTTGCTATAATACTTTTGACTTATTAAAACTTTATATTTTTTCCGCACTTTCCGTTTCACAGTTTAATAATATAAAAAAAAATTATAAAATAAAATAAAAATTAACAAAAAGGGGGTGGGTGTCATATGCAAAAAAAAAGGTTTTTATAACCTCTCCTTAACATTTACTCATCAATTCCTATAAGGGCTGTTTGGAGTGCTTCATTAAGGGGTTGTTTGGAGAGCTTATTTAAACTATTTATAGGGCTATTTAAAGAGCTTTTTTTAACTACTTATAGGGCTGTTTTGGAGTGCCTATTTAAACTAGGGATTATTTATAGGGCTGTTTTAAAATTAGCTTTCTTCTTGTAATTGTATGAATATCCGGCAAAAATTTGAACGAGATTGGTATAAAGAAAAACGAACACATATTTGGGTGGCCTATAAGTTAGTTTTTGAAAATGAGTGGCCTAAAAGTAAAATGCATAATAGTTGTGTGTTTTGGAGTGCTTATTTTAACTACATTGGGCTGTCTTGAAGTGTTTATTTAAACTACTTATAGGGGTTGTTTGGAGTGCGTATATTAAAAACCACTGTTCGTCTTTGTGGTTTGCGTTGACCGCAACTGTTAGTCCTTTGACCAATAAAATTGCACCATTCGACCTTAAGTGGCAAACCTATGCGCCGTTTGTCTCACCCTCTAACGGAGCCCACTAACGCTCATTAACTTGTTTTCCCATGAGGGTATACTCGTCATTTCGCTACTATAAGGACGAACGATGTAAGGACGAACGGTGTAATTTACTGTTTTTGTCAATTTTTATACGTTTTTATCCATTTTGTTACGCTTTCGTCCGTTTTTCTTACGTTTTCATACATTTTCATCCGTTTTTGTACGCTTTCGTCCGTTTTTATACGTTTTCGTCCTTTTATACATTTCCTTACATTTTTATCTGTTTTAATACGTTTTATCCGTATTTTTATGCTTTCGTCCTTTTTTTTACGTTTTCATTTGTTTTTTTACGTTGTACTCTTTTTTTTACGTTTTCGTCTGTTTTATGACGTTTTCGTCCGTTTTTTGATGTTTTCATCCGTTTCTTTACGGTTTGCTCCGTATTTTTACGTTTGCTTTTGTTTTTTTTACGTTTTCGTCTGTTATTTTACGTTTTCATCTGTTATTTTATGTTTTAGTCTGATTTTTTGCGTTATCAACCTTTTTTTACGTTTTTGACCGTTTTTTATTTGTTTTGACCTCTTCGTCCATTTTTTACGTTTTCGTCTGTTTCTTAACGTTTTGCTTTGTTTCTTTAAGTTTTCGTCCATTTTTTTACGTTTTTTTCTTTTTTCTTACGTTTTCGTCTGTTTCTTAATGTTTTGCTCCGTTTTTTATGTTTTCGTCCGTTTTTTAACGTTTTCCATCGTTTTTTTACGTTTTCGACCGTTTTTTACGTTTTCGCCCGTTTTTTACGTTTTCGTCCAATTTTTTTATATGTTTTAGTCCCTTTTTTTTACGTTTTCTTGCGTTTTCGTCCACTTTGTGACCTTTTCGTACGTTTTCGTACGTTTCCTAACATAAGAAAACGTAGAAAACAGATGAAAAAGTAAAAAAAAAATAACGAAAACGTAAAAAAACAGAGTTAAACGTAAAAAGACGGACGAAAACGTAAAAATACAGACGAAAACATAATAAAAATGACTAAAACGTAAGAAAACGAGCAGCGTAAAAATAGACAGCGTAAGAAAAATGAGCAGCGTAAAAGACAGCGTTGAAAAATGGGCAGCGTAAAAACGAACTAAAACGTAAACAAACGGCCAAAACTGTAAAAAATAAAACAGACAAAAATGTAAAAAATGGACGAAAACCTTAGAAACTGACGAAAACGTAAAATGGACGTAAAACGCGAAAAAAACGTAAAAAAACGTATGAAAACAGATAAAAACGTACGAAAACCTTTAAAAATGATGAAAATGTATAAAAATGGACGAAAGAGTACAAAAACGGATGAAAATATATGAAAACGTAAGAAAAACGGACGAAAGCGTAAAAAAATAGATGAAAACGTATAAAAATTGATAAAAAGTGTAAATTACACTGTTCGTCCTTACACCATTCGGCCTTATGGTTGCGAAATGACAAGTATACCCTCATGGAAAACAAGTTAACGAGCGTTAGTGTAATGACAAGTATACCCTCATGGAAAACAACTAATACGTTTGCCACTTAAGGTCGAACGGTGCAATTTTTTTGTTCAAAAGACTAACGACTGCGGTCAACGCAAACCACAAGGATGAACAGTGTAATTTACTCTAAAACTAATACGGTTGTTTTGTACTTTGGAGTGCTTATTTAAACTACTTGCAGGGGTTGTTTGGAGTGTTATAGATTAAGAGACCAATATATGTTTCAGAACCTTAGGTGATGTTTGCTATTAAGTCATGATTAGTTGATTAGTAAGAATTGTAGGTGTTGCATACACACACTTGCTAATAGAAACAATATAAGATGCCATTTAAGGAAAGCAACTTGTGTGACCTTATATGAGTAATTTTGCCAGATATTTGCGCCAGATTTAACAATTACCCAAAGCAGAGCAAATTGAAGGTGTGTACTTTTTCTATGGACGAGATAATACTATGTTGGTCCTAATACAAATTTGAGGAAAGTTGGTTAGCATTTTTCACGTAATTAGACCAAAATAACATATACAGTAATAAACATCATTCCATGTTAATGGGCACAAATCGAGTGTTACTTACAGAGACTGCAGAGCAGCAGACAAGGCACAAACTGGTGCACCAAACATTACGTTTGCATGTTCCCTAGATGAGTCATAATCGAATGCATCCACAAAGTTAGAATACTCTGTTAGTAGTCCCTGTTTAGCAACACTTGTGAGCTTATCTGAAAGACTATCTAATGGGAATCCTTCCATGAGCAATGCTTTATACATAGCAGACAATAATTTGGATGCTGTTGGGAATGTGAACCATGAGGTCCATGCCTAACAAGAATGCAGATCAATCTCACAATTTTACGAAGGACACTCCCAGGATCTGAACTGATTCCCATGAAGCCGTGGTTTTTAATAGTGTGCACAGTTGATCAATTATAGCATTCCACATGTCTGACTCAGCATGTCGAAGCAAAAAACTCCAAAGTTCCATAATAATCTCCCAACAAAGATGATCCGGATGGAAGAAATTTTGAAGCAAAAACGACTGAACTTCTCCCCAAACTAAAGTTGAAGAAGAACAATCATAAAAGTATTCATTACATGTATTACAGAAGAAAACATATTCTGATGACCAGAACCATGTAGCAGAGGTAATGGCAAAGCAACAATAGATGAATAAACATCTTTGTCAATTAGAATATTCAAAAGCCATTCTAGCTTTTTGGCAATCTCAAGTTTCACATCATCTTCCAGATGAGGAGCACCTCTCAGAAGATTAACAAGAAAGGCAAGATTGTTGGTTTAATGTTTGAAGTCTTTTGTTATTTATTTAGAACGATAAATATGTACTTATGTTTGCTTGATAAAACGTATAATTATGTATAGATTAGTTTGGCAAAATCCTGGAACATGTATGGGCTTTGGGCCAAAACGGGTCATAATGGTCATTGTAACCCATTGTGACTTTTAGAATTAGGATACGCCACTTAGGTTTTAATGAAACATGATAACTGCTTTTGTGGTGACGTTTCAAAACGTATAAATAAGGAGAGGCAATGTAAACTTTGTATCATCCATACTTGAATAAATTTACATTGTTTATACACACTCATTGTTGTTGTTTCTACACATTATACACATATCCAAACACCCTGTTATATTGCTGCGCATACAAAACAAGGTGTAATGTCAAGATACAATCGATATGCAAAGAACACTTGGCCTAATGGAACCTTTTTCCATCAGTGGCATCAGAGCGAGGCTTCCAAGTCTTGGGAAAGGCCAAGTGCAAGTGGTTCATTACCATACAAACCACGAAGGAGAATCTCTTATGAGACCAAAGAATTTATCAAGAAAAGGTTACTTGAAATTGAAGCACACAACGCTTCAAAGGGATACGAGGCTATAACGAGGAAGGAGAAGAGAGCAAGGTGTTATGCCTGTAGAAAATGTGGTCACTATTTTTGGAAGTGCCAAGACAACAAAATCCCAAACCATACGGATACAAAGCAGGAAGAAGCAAAACCAAAGTTCCCTGAAAATGTCCATGTCAAAACATCCTACTTGATCAAAGGGACGGACTACGCAAATTGGGTACATTAGCGACACATACAACAACCACATGTGCCCGACAAAGTCATCATTCAGGAAACTCAAACCGAAATTTTCGATGGAAGGGAAGGAGGAAGATGAGAAAAAATTTATTTTCTCATATGGTATAAGAGAAGCGTTTGTTGAGACAAATGAGAAGAAGATGGTAATCCCATGTGTTTCGTATACACCGGAGGCAAGTTTAAACATGCTTAGCGCCAAACAACTTATGGCACAAGGTTTTGAAATTACTTACGAAGAAGACTCGTGTAAAGTCTCTTACATGTTTGAGGAAGAAGAGATGGGGCACGAAAAAGGAAAGAATGTCGAAGGTGAGTCAAGTTCGATGGTCAAGGAGCAAGACAGATTTTTGGAAAATTACTACGAATCAATTGATCCAAAAGACGCTTGCATGAATATAAAGGGATTAGAAGATCTCGAATGGAAGGAGGGGATGATCCATGATTATTTGTATAGCGAATTCTTAAGCATGAATGGAACTCTCTACGTAATGAAGGTTAATTCATTTAAGAAGATTATTTGGTTTTTAATCATGATCGAATATGATAATTTGGCATACAAGAATTGGAACGTTTTAAGCAAACATTTTGAAAAGATGGTAAAATGGTTTTACCAAGTCTATCTTGGTCGAATCATGGTGGAACCCTTGCCCCCCGTCATCAAAGGTATAAATATCGATTTACTCGGTCTTTATAAGATAATAGGTAGTCTAGGAGGCTATCTTGGAGTTACGTTCGGTAACAAATGGTTAGACGTTGCACTAATACACGATCTATAACGAGAACAAGATGAGGAATTAAGAGAATGTTACAAGAAACACATTGACTTAATACGGTGTTATATCGAGACTACATTACGAGCCCGAGGCAAGGACAAACTTGTGATAGCAAAGAAGGAAGGCTATGGGAAGGACCCAAAGGTTGAAGAAGGGTCGAATGGGAAGTGGTCAAATGAAGGAAATGCACAAGGACAAGTTCTCAAGACGCATGGCAACGAGGATGTTTGGACGGACAAGAAGGATGCACCAAGAGGATGATTTCGCAATCATCAAGTTGAAGAAAAGATGGACAGATTTAGTAGAGTCACTAAATATCCACCAGCATTAGCAGCAAGGATGCCCAATTCAACCAAATTCTCGATGGTACATTTTTTTATACTGATAACATGATTCATGTTGTTGCAATATGCTTTCCATAGACATATAACAGCATCAAGGATCACTTGTGACGCCTTTAGTACTTCTGAACCATATGTTTGAATTCTCTGCACTCCTGAGAAAATAGCATGCGGTTTCCACTATCGGTATCCTTTTATAGCAAGTAGCAACAGTGTGTAAGCAACCTTCTACCATCACTAGCTTAATTTTACACCATATATTTAGGATGCGTGTATGGGAACACAATCATGTTATACATATATATTACCAGTCAAAATCTCTAAGAATTTTGAAAATGTGGATGTCTCTTTATATCTGTGAGCAATAAAGTATTTATATATACAGCTCAAAAACCAAATCGATAAAAGATAAAAGTCATTTCATGATACATATGTAAGATTAATACCCTCTTAAGGATAAAACTAAAATTTTATTATGCTATTAGCATATTAATTTAGAGTGGCCACGATTAGTCAAGACTCAAGACTGTATAAAAGGTAACACGATGTTGTCTACTTTTTCCTATTATGCAATCATACACTTAATCTATAATTTGTTTCTGTTTTAGCCGTTAGCCGTTAATCTTTTTATGGTAAAAAGGAAGAGCAAAACTTCTATTATGCAATCACTCCAGTCTCGTAACCTTATGTTACATTGGGGTTACACTCAATGCCACATGGAAACCAAATAGAAACCCTGAATAATTGGAACCGATAGCACCCAATGTGGTAATTCAGTAATGAATAGAAGCGCCACTGCTTCCCAAAACAGGATATGACACTAAAAAAACACATATCCTACTTGCATTATAACATTTTATATATGACTGGGAAAAATGCCAAGTAAAACTGGGATAGCAGTTACCTTAACCTCTAATATTGAGTCTTTTGTCAGATTTAAGAGTTCCAAAATGAATGTTTCAACTGCGGACATTAACTCCTTTCCTGTTGAAACTGGATGCCTTGCCAAAGCTGATAAAACAGCAGCCGAATGGGATAACATATCCAAGAGTACCTGACAAAAGTAAAGCCACACTGTGTTTAACGAGCTCTGTGCAGTAAATTTGAATGGATGAAGTCTATAGGGTTGGGCTTTATCTACATAAATAACTATCATTTTTCAAATTAATTTGTAAAACATAAATAACTATCACCAGAAAAGAGAGGCCATAATAATCATCAGTGGAGATAAATGTCATCTTCACTTGTTTTTTACGGCATACGCTTCCCTGTACAATTTTGAAAAGCAACTTAATCAGTCTACAGGGTAAACTAATAAGTTGGTCTAAACAAAGCTCAGGAGTGCAGAGCAAATTACCTTGGTTCCTAAAGCAAGCAATTGAACGAGGCATTTAGATAAATCCGATTCTAGGTAAGTTGAAGCGACTGGCAAACATGCACTGGGATACATCCAGCCACGTGAAGTCTTACCCACAATGGTTCTTGTTAAAAAATTTGTGAGTTGAGAGAATGCAAGCGAATATATGTATGAAAAGCAGGGAAAGAGACCTATATATGATGAGTTTAGCCGAAAACCTACTGCTTTATATACAAACATTCATCTAAAAACCGATACAAGACATAACATCTCATAAACCTACTGCTTTCGATGAATTATAATTAGTATTACGGTAAAATATAAATATAAACTTACAGAAAACAAGATACAAAGTCATCAAACTTTTGATGCATAATAAATTAATCTTTGTGATACAATGCTGCTGCAGCATGTTGTGCAGTGTTCTTCCGTCATCCAAGCTTACGAATGCTATCGCAGCAATCATGAAAATAGAGCAATCTTGGCTTCCATGCATTAAACCGCTGGTTGTATGCTTTAGCCCTCTGACGCAATGCTTTAGCTCTCCCTTCGCATACTTTAGCCTGCCGCAGATACTCATCAGCCAACGTGCCCAATGCATCAGCCTGAGGTAATGAACCACCCTGCTGTTCCAATGCCTTCATCCTGTCCAATAACTCAGTCCGACGTTTCATTGCCTCATTTTTTCGCCCTAAAACCTCATAAAACCGTTTCTTAGCATCATACCACTTTTTCAATGCAAAATTCCGCCGTGCAGTTTCAAGCTTATGGAACGCGATCATTCCAAGGTTGTTCAAGAGAAAGCGTCTGGTGGGTGTCTTTTGATCCTCAGCATGTTTATCAGTAGCGGGAATGCAGAAAGATTGCATAAAGAGGTCTAACAGCCTCCAATGAGCAAAAGATTTTGCATTGAGAACACCTCTTACTACATATGTCGGTTTGAAGCCATTTCTTTATACATGATGCTCCAAAAATATGCCACAAGGAAGAAAACAAGCTCGATGCTTTTGGTCACCAGTCCAATGCTTGAAACAGATGGGACAAACATCAGGAGCTTTTGCTTGAATCTTGGGTGGTCTAAAATAAAGGGCTTCAGCAAAAATTTTTTACTATCCGTTGGTTCATCATCATCACGATACATTGAATCATCATCTTTCATAACCTGTACCTCGATCTCATGCACAGTTTTACCATTGTCAATCCTGCTTATGACTACAGGTAAGGTCATCTCCTCCACTTGTTCAAAATCATCATCATTATCATCAAGATCCAATTCCAACTCTACGAGTTCTTCTTCTTCATCTCTTTTACGTTTATTTGATGGCACCTCTACCCCATCAACAGTTTCTTCTTCTTCGTCCCTTTTACGTTTGTTTGATGGCACATCTACCCTATCAACAGTTTTACCCCGAATATACATTAATCCAACTAGTTGCCTTAGGTAATAGGCTTGTCTCCTTATCATCAACGTCATCGTCAATGTCATCGTCTTCTTCTTCATCTTCGTCATCATCATCGTCTTCGTCAAGATCCAAATCCATATCTACTTGTTCTTTATCTTGTTGTGCTTGTGCTTGTTCTTGTTGTTTTTGTTGTTGTTCTTGTTTATATTCTTTGTTTACTTCTATCGGTTTGTGATCCTCCTTATCTGTTTGTGATCTTACGTCAGGCAAACCCAATAACTCCTTGTAGTTTTGTTTAAAAAACTTTATACTTTCCATGTATGCACCAACTTGTTTACGCGATGCTTTAGCTCGTTGACGTAATGCTTTTGCCTGCTGCTCAAATGCATCAGCCTTCCGTAGATATTCATCAGCCCGACATCGCAATGCCTCAGCCCGATTTTCTGCACCAGCCAGACATGCCAATGACTCAGCCCGTTTTTGTGTATTAGCCATCCGGTTCAATAATTTAGTCCGCCTTTTCATAGCATCCTTCTGGAGTGCCAAAACATCAGCCCGTTGTTTCAAAGCATGAGACCTATTGTTAAATGCATTTGTCAGCAGTTCCCGTTGATATTGCTTAAATGCAGTAAACCCTTTTTTGTTGTATGGAAAGCGTCTAATGGATCCCTGCATGAGATATTTATAAACAGTTTTTTTACAACCGCAAGGCGAGTTAAAAAAAACAAGACTTAGAAAAAAAGAATATACATATATGCTTTGACAATGCACCGTATATATAAAGAAAATGAAGGTTTGCTTTAAACAAAGAGATTGATTACCTTTGATCAGCTGGAATGCAAAGGCGAGTTGCATAAAGAAGTCTAACACTCTCTAACGAGAAGATTTTGTAGCATTGAGGGCACTAACAGCAATTATTTAAGACAAGAGTAAGAGGAGATTTTAAGTTTTGGTAATAAATGGACCAGTTCAGGTTGAGCGTTGTGTCCAAACGGGTCAGGTCTAGATGGTCTTCTAGAAATATGGGTCTAAATGGGTTGGGTATAAATGGGTTTTGGTCATTTTTCATATTAAAAAAAAAAAAAGTAAGTGTTAAGTAAAATATAAAAAATGTGAATAAAAATACCAAGTAATTTTTTTACCCTCTAGACCCGTTGGGTAATTGTTATATGAATGCACTTTATATCAAACAACCACTAGACCCATGTTTAACCAATGGGACTTAAATTACCACCTCTAATTTTGGGTGTCATACATATACCTCGTAAGAGAAACGGCCTTCCATCATTTCCAGTATACATGACCACCCAAATACGTGCCCCCAAGGAAGACAACTGCAGTAGTTATTACACAAAAGAAAAAGATAAGTCAATAGTGTAAATTTTAACACGAACCCAAACGAATCACGATCACCGACTAGGCTATTATCAGGAAGATGTAAAATTTATTTATGAAAATACGCTATTTAAGGGAACACGCAAAAATATAAAAGTTGACTTTAGAATACATTAATGTAAACTAGATGATTACACGTGCATAGCAACTAGATTTTATATCGATAGATAGTTATAATGATATTTGAGTTGCCGCTATAAAATCCTGTTGCTATGCTACACCGATTATATGTAGTATAGAATGTAAGATGACAAATTCCATACTTCCCTTTCTGTATCTAATGCCTATTGGCATGAATGGACATAATTAACAACAAATTACATGCAAATGTCCTTTATGTGTCAACAGTGAATCAAACAAAGTTACTCCCTCCGTCCCAAAATTATAGTCCCTGTTTGATTTTTTCGATCTTTCTTTTAAAACTTTGACCTTAAGTATTTTTGTTTGTGTTATACAATACTTGATGCAAAATATATAAATGGATTGGGTTTTAAATGTATTTTCATCTACTATTGTACAACACAGATAAAAATATTTAAGGTCAAAGTTTAAAAAAAGACCGAAAAAGTCAAATATGGACTATAATTTTGGGACAGAGGGAGTATATTTTTTTAATTATAAACATCTGCATCATTTATAAGCTTTACATTAATATATTTTCCAATGAACTTTTTTTTTTTTTTTTTTCAATAAATTGTGTATTTCCTTAATTAGTTTTTAAGTTTTTAAGATTCTTGAATTTTCAAGAAATGGGATACACCCATTATATGTAGTACATATATATAGAAAGTAGAAACTCACTCGAGAATACATGAAATTGAAACACGGTTTATTAATAATAGACGAGTACACGTGCACAGAAATGATATTTTAAAATGGTAGTTATAATTATATATAAAATTGAAACACGGTTTATTAATACTAGACGAGTACACGTGCATAGAAACGATATTTTAAAACGGTAGTTATAATGATATATACTGTGTGCCGCTATAAAAGCCCGTTGTATGCACGGTACTCGTCTAGAATATAAAATTAAATAATTGCCTTTTCAATTCAATGGGTCTGTCTGGTAAAAGTAGTAGTGAGTGAGCTGTGACTAGTAGTCACAGCTCACAGCTCACCACTCACAGCTTCTTTAAGAAGCATTGGAAAAATGAGCTTTCCTAAAAAAAAAATAGCAAAGTTCAACGCTTCTTTACCAAACGAACAATAAAATCAAAATTTCAGCTCATTCTTCACCATCCAAAACTCCAAAAGCTCGCGTAAACATAGCCAATATCCATTTTGATATACTATCATGATTTTTTAGTTTTTTCACATTTTTAGTGGGTTTATTTTATTTTGCTTTGATTTGTCGCGAGATGTGAGAATGCTGATGTTAATATGGCGTTCTTGAAAAGCTATGGGAAACCCAAACATACGTAAGGAACGATTTCACTAGGCGGGTATCCAAATATTATTATAATGAGTAAGAAAATGAATAGAGATACCTCAGTTGATGTAGTTTATCCATAGTCCAAGGTTTGAGACAGATGGAGCAAAGATCAAGATCATCTCTTTCTCCTCTTTTACGTTTAGGTGGTCGAATCTCAACCCCATCAACAATTTTACGTGCGTGTATCATGATTAACACAACAAGCAGCCTTTGGTAAATCATAGTAATCATCATCATCATCTTCTTCATTGTCATTGTCATTGTCATCGTCGTCTTGTTTTTCAAGCTGAAAGATGAGATCCTTAATATCTTCTTCATCTTCTTCATCAACATCCAAATCCGTATCAACTGGTTCTTCTTCTAGTTCTAGTTGTTGCTTATATTTATTGTTTGCTTCCATCGATTTGTGACCCTCCTCCTTGTCCATATAAATTAAACTAACTATAATACAAAAAAATCGATTCCAAAAATATATATATGTCGATTTACTCCGACAAAAACAACCCCTCTTATTGATTCGGGTGGGTATAGAATACATATATAATACTCTCTCAGGTTACACTTTACCCCTTCTTACTTTATTACAATCACTCTTTTGGTCCTTTCACTCTTTATTTGCTTCTTTTGATTCACTTCTTACCATACAAACATAGTTATACACAAATTAACAAGTCTATATAAAAACTCATAATTAATTGCAATTTATCAACCCTAATTTGATGAACTTCTTCAGACACGTAATCTTTGTTAATTTTATCCTTAGGGATTTTTATTTAACCTTGATTCAAGATAAACAAATATATGGCAATTACATATATCAACATACAAGCTAACGGAGGTCTTGTGAAAAATGTTATGTGATTACTAAACACGATGATCATACATTTATTAAACTAACCATTGAAACAATAATAGTTTTTTATGACCTAGTTTTAAATTTAACATATATTTACAACATAAAATTATATTACTTTAACATTAAGAAAAGTTTTGGATTGAGAAGGTTGAGAAAAAATCATAGCCATCCAATTATTTTTGTTTTGATTCATTTTACATAACTAGCAGGGTACTCGCGCAATGCGGCGGCGGGTACTTTGTGATTAAATTTTATGACGAACAAATGTTTTTCATTTATATGTTTTTTTAACAACTTTTATGTATTTTTATTTCTAGTGAGCTATGTATTTTAAATTATTACACTCGGCCTTATTGCTGATGTTTTATATGTGTGTGAGAGAGATATGAAATGATTTTTATGCATTTATATAGTAGATGCGGTTATATGATTTTAATAATCATTATTGATGTATTGAATTATAAGCCTTCCTTTTATAGTCCTCAATGGTGAACCTACTTAAAGGTTTATACAATTAATACTCCATTAATTTTAAACTTTTTCATATCATAAACCTATTTGTAATATGGATAAACCTATTCATAAACCTTTCTCATGTTACAAAACACACTCGATACTTCAAGAGAATTAAACTTTGAACTTCTTCAAGATCCTAGACCTATTCATGCCACATATGATTGAAATATATGTCCACTATGGCTTATAATTTTTTAGACCTCTTCAAATTTTTATAAACCTTTTCATAAACCACCCACAAACCACCATAGTGGATGCTCTAAGTGTGTAGGCTTATTTTGTTTAAGACTTCCTTTTTAGGAATGATCTAAATGCATTATAATGTAGTTAAGATTAATTCTTAGTTGCTAAGGGTAATATTGTAATTTAATAATAAATACACCTATAATTATGCTCTCTAAATATTGAATTTTACCGTCTAGTATGATTGGAGATTTCTTATCCAATGGATCATCATTTGTTCATACTTTAAACCATTTTTAGCCCTTTGTTTCTTAAACAACTATATTTTTTTTGAGGATTCATATTTTTTAAGACAAAAATACATATTTGATCCCTAAACTTGCCAAAAAAACATCACCGGGGGATAAAAGTTAGCATTTTCGTCGCCATGAGTCCTTTTTCAAGTTTTTGAGGCCAAAGAGGTCTTTTGACCCGTAATTCTCTGGTCAAACTCATTCCTTTCGGTTTCATTTTGTGTTTAGTCTGAGGGCATAATCGTCATTTCGCAATTTCGCTAATTAACCAAACCATCTGAGTACAACACGTATTCAGTGGTTGCTACAGTATTTTTTAGGCTATTAATAGCTAAGCGTTTTCGCCACTCATCCCTAAAATTTCCACTCTTTCATAAAATCTTATCTTTAAAGTTTTTGGTTAAATCTTAATAATGGTGTGTTGTGGTTGTGGTAGTCGGGCAGGCGGTCGTAAGGACATGCTGGAACAATGTGAACACCGAAAGGTGTTACTATGCTTGTCCAGCTGAGGTTTGGAGACTTTAAATTTTTTCCATTATAAATTTAATAGTTGTGTTTTTTTTGGTTTAATGATAACGCTACACGCGTCGTTCGGGGTCAAAGGAACTTCCTTTTCTTCGAGCAAGTTTTATAACACCCTAGGCAGTGAACCTAATCGTTGTAGTGTAGTATTAGGGTAAGCCACGGGTATTGATATCATTCTCTAGGGGAATAGGAATGCTAGTGAGAAGTTACTACGCTAAGGTTGGGGTTGAAAAATATTATTTTTTTATCTTTTTCTATTTTTTAAGGAAAGGAAAGGTACGAATCTCGGGGTTTGGATTTGGGGGTTGGTATTTCTACCGATTACTCTACTTATCTAATTATCTAATCTAAGGTGTATATAGTCTATGTCTAATTATTGTGTGCTCGTATGATGGTTTAAAGATGTGTTCACTGTTGGTTTAATGGACAATAAATTAATAGATGTGTGTTAGGATCGAACTCGAGACTACGGGATTGCACACTTTACGTATGAGAATCGATGTTAAATAATTATATTTAATTATTAAATTACAAATAAAGTAACTAAAAGCATGAGGGACTTATTAGTACGAAATTCAAACCCGTGCGGTGTTGGATGAGACCAGTCGAACAAGAAAAGGAATGGAGGGGTCCGAATGTCGATTTGTGGAACTTGAGGAGGTGATAGACTCTAACTTGGAAAACAAGTTTGAGGGCTATATATACAATCTATTAGCCTCACAAATCATGCGACAGACAAAACCTTTTCTAATATATGATATGATATCTATCAGTATATTATTTAAGTGCCATGCAAGCATAGACCATACATATGCCATGTGATTCTTTTCTTTCCCATTATTTTGATGGATCGACAAGTTATAATAATAAAAGGGTTTGACCGTATTTTTTTTTATTAAAGTCAAGCATTGTTTGTTTAGTGCTTTATAGTGATTCAAGAACTAGCATTCACATCGAATCGTTATAGTACGTGTGTACAAGAACGTAGTACTAACACATTATTGTTAGTATTCTTGGATTGAATTACAAAACGGTAAGGGGTAATTCACATAATCCTATAAACCCTAATTAGGGTTCATCCAATTGCTAGTTTTGTGGATTTGATTCTTGTTCGGCTAGAATCAAGAAAGGTACGCATACTTTATTCTTTAGTTAATTAACTATTCATTATATGTTCCTATACGCTTCCGCATGATTACTTTGATGTTTTGTGTTTTTATATATGATTTTCATAGTATATAATTCCAACAGTGGCATCACGAGTCATTGGTTTTTAATGAGTAATTAATTACATAAACGCGTAATAAAACAAATACTTGTATGTTGTTTGATATTATTAATCTAGGGTTTATGTTATATTTTTTTTGGGTCGATTTTTTTTATAAATTGGGGCGTTCCCCATGTTTTTTTTTTTATGTCGACACATTAAAAATTTTAGGGTTTTGAAAATTGTTTGCTAACCTTATTAAAACCTAGAATTAATATTGATTACGTGATTAATTCATGAATAATTTGTTATGTGTCATGGAATTTTTTATATGCGATCTTGTGACTTATTTGTATAAATTGTTATGATATCCATGATTATACATGCATGTTAGTCATGGATGAGTTGCTTTGATAATTGTTTAATTGTTGAGACATATTTAATTACGATAAATCTTGAATTGGGGAAGACTTCAATTATTTATATTAATGAATCAATTATGTGCAATTTGGTATATCATTAATTATGGGTTTAAGCCATCGATTCGTCAATGTATGTGGCTCACTCTCAATTGAGAGAGTGAAAGCCCTAATTAATATATACATTAATTTAACCTAGATATTGATTATTAATAGGGTTTTATCGAATAAGTTGCATGTGACTACTTGTTTACACGTATAAATTGTTTATTATGTGCGCATTGTTTTTTAGTAGTTTATTTTTTATTTTGTTACTTGTTTGTTTATTATGTTAGACAGTTTTAAGCAATGGGTAATTTTGAATAGAAAAATAATACGGACTAAACAATGGCGAAATTTGATTTGTTTTGGAAGAGTTAAGTTTTCAATAGTTTAATTGATTGGTGACTTTGGTACAAATGGTCTGAACGGCTCACCCACTAGAATGAATATATGATTTAACGGATTCTCTTGACTGCAAGGTAAGAGACTAATGTTCAAATATAACTTGTACATATCTAATTCAAGAAACACTTGGTGTTGCAATTTACGTCATGTCAGAACTTGGCGAGATTGTAACAATAAAGTAAATCTCTATGTGAAGTCAGACCTTGCATGGACATATTTGCAGTTTCTAATTTAGACAAGTATTTAGAACATATGTCAAAATGATATATAAGACTACTTCAAATTAAATATTTATGTATTATTAGAATGACATAAATAAATGAAGTAATCTAATCCTACTTCAATTTGTTTATTTATGTATTTTAGAATGACATAAATGAAAAATAATGTAGTCCTATATTATTATGAAGTAAAATAAATTAACTTGAAATTACTATTGAAACCAAGAGTTGTGTTCATAATTACTTTAGTTAAACATGTTTATGATTCATTGTAAAGACATAAACATAAAGTCTTTTAAGACTTATAATAAAGTAAGACGTTAACTTGTTATGTTTTTTAATTAAGACATATACAAGAAGTCATTGAGGTGATCAATGATTTATAACGTATAATGGGATTATAACAGTTTATGTTTCTTGTTGAAACATAGATATGAAGTGACTTGGTTAAAAAGTACTTGTGTTATAAAGCATGTAATTGGCTTGAAAAGTCTATTATACCATTAAGTTGACTTAGTTGGTAAATAGGTAAGCCAAAAGGAATATGTTTATCTTATATATTGTTAGATTGTCTTACAATATTAAATTCTAATGAATACCACAAGTTGATGGAATATTCAGTTAGGAGGATCAAACTTTATTTGATTTGTTTGATGAAAGATAACCATAACTTCTTTCTTAAAAAGTAACAAGGTTAGAAAATTGACTATGAATTGAATATACTCAATATGACTCTAATCTAGAAGATTGTTAAAACACCATTTCATTATGGAATGTGATGAATCACATTAAGTTTTAAAATTGAAGATTCTGAATTTGTTAAACTACTTATGAATAGGTTGTTAACAAACTTAAGTCAGGAATTATCAATTTGTATTTGTAATGTCCCAAATAGAGAACAATGTAGTTTTGCTCTAATTGCTAAGTATATATAGATAGTCTATATATTACAAAAAGCAAGTGGGAGTTTTTTATCTTGAAAGATAAAATTACAAGATACTTAATCTTCTAAAACACACTAGTAAATATCATGATGAGGTTAGACATGTAAATGACCTCAAGATGATGGAATTTTCATTCATAGATCTGCAAGGATATCTCATATATTTGATTTATATGCTGAATAGAACATGAGTTAAAGATGTTGTCCATAAAGATTATCAATTTTGGAAATTTGGTTTATCTTAATAGTTAGACTAGAAAATGGAAATGAGTTTCTTCAAAGAGATGAAAAACCCTAGTGGTTTGAATTTCTATGTAGAAATCATATGGACAATATTGTACACATATTTAATGCATGTTTCATGACAAGATTATTAATCATACTTAAGCAATTAATTATGATTGAATATTCTTTTCTAGATACATTAAATATATAATGATAATTGTCATACTTGTTTTCATTAATATGAAATATGACAATGGAATATCAAAACTCTTTCTTGAGAAATTTACTTGAGCGAGGACGGTAAGTAATTGAAAGGTTTTTTTGAATTCATATAATCTTTGAAAGTGTACGAAGTGCAAATAATTCATGAATGGATAAATGCATGCATCTATGAAATTATTCTTATGCTTAATTATTAAATCCCATTTTCGATTTATAATTAAAATAAGATAAACTTTAAGTATTCCTGAAAGCTAGTGGGAGTATTATGTTAAGTTCTTAAATCTTATATGTTGTATAACATATAGTAAGTAACATTCCTTGTAAGCTAAATGTTAAGTCTTAGATTGGAATGAAACTTCACTTGTAAGATTTAAGAATTAAAACATACAACCTTGAAATATATGTTTATTGTTAATAAACATATGCAGTAAAATAAATGATTCTAATAAAACATGATATATCATTTGGGAAATTGATAAATATCTTTTGACAAGATAGAACGTGAATGAATTCTAAGGTTGACCTGTAGATTCATCATGTACATCATGTTGTGTATTAAAATTGTTGTATCATTCTTGAATAAGAAGTGATTTGACAACATTGATATCTAACTAAAAGTTATTAGATAACTTGTGTAATGAATATTCTAAAAAAATTATATCCTCAGCCTGGAATTGCTCCTAGATTCTATGGATGAACAATATGTCAAATGTTGTGCAAATTGTCATCAACTTTAAACTTGAAAGTTAGAAAAGCATCAAACATTACACAATAAGATATTAAAGTTTACGGAGTTTTAATGAGCATATTTTTGTTTGTATACAATGATGTTGGTTTAATTGAGATGACACTCAATACTAATCATGGTAGGATTTCATCCTTGTTAATAGCCATGTGAACTAGTTGTGCTAATAAGAGCACAGTTGCATTATACATTAAAAGAATAAGAATACTTTAAACATTAAAATGTTTGAAAGTTTAAATTGTCATAAATTGGTGATAGAGGATGTCACACACTTTATGAATTATTATGTGGATTGTTGAATGCACACATACAAGGACTTCACTAATTGAATTCTTGAAATAAGTATTCTCAAAATTACGATAGATCAAGTTGGTTGATTTATGCCTTGTCAACAAGTATGATTGTCATTACTTGAGGCATAATTCATCAACAAGAATTTTCATGCATTGATCTATTTAGTATTTGGATAAGGGATGTTAAACAATTGTTATAATAAATCAATTACTTGGTATGTTTGATTTTATAATATATTGTATCCTATATTTGCATGTTTAATCCGTGAATAAATTTATTTATTCTAAATCGTCCGTTGTCAATTAATGATATGGGAGTATCATTAAACTAAGACAAATCTGAGAGATATGGTAGAATATACTTGAAAGTATATTGATGAGAATGCATACCAATTTCAGATGATATTCAATGAATTGAATATAGGACTTATCCCAACTACATAATTTACTTGGTGGATATTGTTATAAGTAAATTATGAATAGTTATCCTCAGACTTGAGATACCAGATAAGTGTCATGAATGTAGTGCACGTCTGTGGAACAACTTAACGCTATATAATGAACTGGTAGTCATAAGGGTTGTTTCCTGAAGTGTTGTAAAGTTCGTGGGTTATTCTTGTAGTCAAGATAGAATTTGTTCCTTCAAATTTATTTTGGAGTTTAATACTACTGGGCCCCTCGTAGGTTTGACAAGATGTTTACATGGCCATGCCCAAAGTTCTTCCCTGAATATGTTCAGAAGATTTGGTAATCTTGCTCAATCACTAATAACGAGAAACAGAATGGTTGGATAAAGAATGACTTAATTCCATATCTTTATTTAACATGGTATTAGAAACAAAAGGATAATAATAATGAGAAATCATTAAAAGGTTTTCCAGGAGCCTTACTCGAGGGGTACTAGAGGCATCGAAGTGTTGCTAGACGCTAACCGATGTGATCACACTATTAAGATATGTCCAAGTGGGAGCTGTTGGTTTAATGGACAATAAATTAATAGATGTGTGTTAGGATCGAACTCGAGACTACGGGATTGCACACTTTACGTATGAGAATCGATGTTAAATAATTATATTTAATTATTAAATCACAAATAAAGTAACTAAAAGCGTGAGGGACTTATTAGTACGAAATTCAAACCCGTGCGGTGTTGGATGAGACCAGTCGAACAAGAAAAGGAATGGAGGGGTCCGAGTGTCGATTTGTGGAACTTGAGGAGGTGATAGACTCGAACTTGGAAAACAAGTTTGAGGGCTATATATACAATCTATTAGCCTCACAAATCATGCGACAGACAAAACCTTTTCTAATATATGATATGATATCTATCAGTATATTATTTAAGTGCCATGCAAGCATAGACCATACATATGCCATGTGATTCTTTTCTTTCCCATTATTTTGATGGATCGACAAGTTATAATAAAAAAAGGGTTTGACCGTATATTTTTTATAAAAGTTAAGCATTGTTTGTTTAGTGCTTTATAGTGATTCAAGAACTAGCATTCACATCGAATCGTTATAGTACGTGTGTACAAGAACGTAGTACTAACACATTATTGTTAGTATTCTTGGATTGAATTACAAAACGGTAAGGGGTAATTCACATAATCCTATAAACCCTAATTAGGGTTCATCCAATTGCTAGTTTTGTGGATTTGATTCTTGTTCGGCTAGAATCAAGAAAGGTACGCATACTTTATTCTTTAGTTAATTAATTATTCATTATATGTTCCTATACGCTTCCGCATGATTACTTTGATGTTTTGTGTTTTTATATATGATTGTCATAGTATATAATTCCAACATTCACTTAGGTTTTATTACTCCTTAATTATCTCCTATTGATGGTTGAATTGTCACGTCCTTATTCTTAATCGCGTTGTGTGTCTAAAGTCGTAGGGTATGCATTTGTCCCTAACTCTTTGAAACTTCGAAATGGTCTCGTCTACAAAAACCTCTAGGAATTATAAACTCTAACTCTAAGGCACTCTTTGGATGGTTTAGCCTACAACTGCTCTAAATGTTATAGTCCAAGGTTCACAAAGATTAATAAAGCATTAATTACACAACGAATGACATATTGCATTACTAGATCATTAACAATTAAGATAAGAGACAACCAATCAATATTTAATAATTAAGTTTCATATTCCCTAAGCAAACACACAAGTAAATTAGCCGGACATGGAGAACATGCAAGCATACACACAAATAATTGAAGACATAATTGAATTAATGAAGTAAAACACTTATCTTGATGTAAGATAGGGTTTGGAACCCTAAAATACTGTACAAGACAGCCTTGGTTCGGTTTAGGTTTTTACTCCAAAAGACTACACACTAAAACGGAAAAATTCGGATTCTATATATAATATTACAATCGCGACGACGTCACCTTATGATTTGTGTCGCCGTCATTAGGGTTTCGTCTTAGCCACGTTAGTCTTGCGACGGCATCACGTTGTTCTTGTGACGCCGTCCCCTTCAGTCTCTGACGCTGTTTGGATCAAATCTAGGCCGTCTTAGTTGTGACGGCCTACTCTTTTAAAGCCTGACACCGTCACTTGAAAATAAGCAATTTGGCTCTGAGCCGTCACAGAAAGTGCTCGGGTGTCGCAGTTAAGCGATGACGCCGTCCCCTTTAATTTCAGCAGCTTGAGTGTCTCGATTCTTGACTTTGGCCATTTTCTTCGTATATCCGCGCCTTTTAGTCCAAATAAGTGCTATTCCAGCAATTTGCCTTCAAGAGACCTAAAAAGTGAAAAGGAACGATATTAAGTAATAACGGATACAAAAGTGATCAAATAAGGGGTTAAACGACCCCTCAAAAAGGTACATTTTAAAACCTTATCAAATATCCCTACACTTGGTATTTGCTTATCCTCAAGCAAATGTGCTTTTAGCCAATTAATTTATAAGTTAGGGGTCATGAAGCATTGATTTAAAATAGTCAACAACACATATAAGCCCCGCAAAAGTCATAACAAGCACGAAAATTACATACTAGCACCTCACATGGGGTGTTTGGATACTCTCATCTCTCGGGTGTATATGAAATATAACAAGTTGGAAATGGAAGATAAACACTCATTAACCGGTCATAGTACATAGATTACCATAGGCTTGATAATAGATCAAACCTCCATCGCTTTGGCGTAAGCACCTAGGAAAGACTATCAAAGAAGTCTTTAAAGGGTTGTAATGTTAGGCTTACGGTAGGGAAACAAAGGGTTTGGTGGGATAGGCTATTTAGTGGTGGCAAGTAAAAAATCTTTATGTTACAAGCATACGAAGAATGGCGTTGCTAAGCCAAGACTCGACACTCTAAACTCTAGATAACTGAAATAAACAAACATAAATTTAAAGGATAGATGTAGGATAGTAGCCTTTTTTTTTTTTGAACACTATTTTTTTTTTCTTTTCTCTTTTTCTATTATTTTTTCAATTTTTTTTCAATTTTTTTTCATACACTTTTACTCTACCATCCTCTACGGTAACATCAACATGATAGGGATTTATAGGCACATCCCTACACTTGAGTTTTTATTACTCTAACACTAATTTGACCCGAATTGAAAAGATCAAAACACTTGGAGTACATTATTACGCAAATAAGGGAATTTGAATAACGTTCCCTTCCAGTCAAAACTTTAACTTTCCCCATGAGTCCCAATCGTCCCAAAACTGTATACAAAAGATATGACTCGACTTAGCAACTTATGCAAGCAACTAGATAATTGAACTAAGGGTTTAGGGTGATAACAATAATGCACTAAAAGTGAGTGCATACAGGGTAGGCTAAGGCGATTTTGGTGTACATTTGGGGGGTGGGGTATAAACAATGTTCTTCATTGATATTTTGGAAAAACCGAAACATCACGAGAACCGCGAAAAGGATAGGCTCTGAGGGGTTAACTAGGGGTATCGTGTACTAAAGATGAGTACAACGCAAAGGTGTGTGGGAGTTACTCAACCGATGTGGAAGAAGTAATTATATTACGGGTATCAAACAAGGGTTATCCTAATGCCTCTTATCATTTAGTTATTCCTAACTACACAAGTGTAGTCTTACTAGCGATCTCGGAATGCATCACAAAACAAGTTCTAGAATCTAATATACTACCGGTTCACACTCTAAGCATTAAAGATGAATGCTTTAATTCCTACTAATCTAAGGGCGATCCTCACATTTTGGGTGGAATTTAGATGGTAAAGGGTTTTTTGTGCTAGTCATGCAACTTTCTATCCGTGAGACGCTTTTGTTAAGACTAATGGCCCACTCCTATATGTCATGAAAATTTTTAAATTTGGTGCCAAAATTACCCTAACCGACATTTTCTCATGGTTTATTACACAAATACAATTGGACAAAGCAAATAATCAAGGATAAGCATAGTTTCAAAGCTCCTGTTTTATTTTCCCTCCCTACACTTAAACTGAACATTGTCCCCAATGTTCCCCGAAAGTATCAAAGTTATGATAATGGAAGGTAATTAAAAATGAAAGAAACTAGTACTCCCCTGATTAGCTCGGTAGGATCCGTGTGTGAAGTAGTGGTTAAATCCTTTCCAAGAAGAATGTATGCGTGAAAAGCTCCTTCCAATCTTATGTAACTTCTTCTTGATAAATTAAACCTACACACTTGAAGAAAACAAGCGAAACCTTCGCGTAAAATCGGCGGTAATAATATATATAAGACTCTACTAAACTATGATATAATGCTTGTGGAATGGATGTTTACAGAATTTCTGGAAAATTAAGACCTGGAGAATTCCAAAAATATATAAGTGGCTCAGAAAACGAGAAAAAAGTAATCTGTTGTTTTTACTCCTTCCTGACGCCGTCAGGTTATCCTGACAAAAATTGGTATGCGATTTTCTGGAAAAAATTCTTGAAAATTTACATCTTTAGAATCTGAAAAAATTTCTGCAAAACATCCATTATGACTCGATACAAGCATTTGACTCGAACAAACACACATATATCTTTTAATTAATTGTTATTCTCATGTTTATGTTTCTTTTGAAAACGTAATCCTCCCTACACTTATCCTTTATGTAAAATACCTTTATATGCAATTAAGACGAGGTTAAAAACAAAATAAAGCATTTTTACAAATTTAAACATGATAAAAAGCAACCACTAAAAGATATATGACACACAAACAAGCAAAAAATTAAGCATGGGTTGCCTCCCACGAAGCACTTTTCTTTATTTATGAGTCTTGTAGCTAGACTCGTAGTCGTGCCCCTACGTTTTCCTCCTCTTAGAAGCCCATTCAATTATCTTAACTCTGTTCTCATCACGAATATATTCAGGGCCCAACTCTAGACAAGCAGTATAGCGAATCTTGTCTTCCCAATCAACTTCAAAGGCCGGAATGCTGTCTACATCTAGATCATCAATACCCTCAAACTTCTTATTTTTGTAGGGCATTATATACTTAACACATTCGGTCTCATTTGAGAATTTGACTATTCCTTCCTCTTGATCATAAACCATCTTAGATTCCTCAATAAATGGTCTCCCAAGTATCACATCTCCTAAGACTCCATCAATAATGCCCTTAACATTCTCTAGGATCATGAAGTCACACCTATATGTGAAGTTTCCTATGAAGGCATGCAATCCTTTAACCCTCCCGACATAGTTTCTCACCTTCCTAGGGTAAAAGGGGTCCCTCATAGGTCCTAAATCTTCACTCATGATCCAATTGTAGTAGAGTCTAGACATTATGTTCATGGGTGCTTTATAATCTATGTAAGTGTGATCCCTATATAAGTACCCAATCATGCACGGTATTTTGATATTTTTAGGGTCACCACTTTTTATGCATGGTTCGAAAGGCGGTCGCGGGAAGTTCATTATATTATAGTGATAAGCGGTTTCCTTCCCATTAGGGTATGAATCGAAATACTCCCTAAGTTCCTCTTCCTCCTTACTTCCATCCATAATTTCCAAAACCTTATAATCACCTTCCACAATTTCATCTTTCGAATCACTTGAGGTGGAATCACTATCTAAGGTACTAGTGGATTCCTCAAGGGCTTTCTCAAGTCGCTTTTGATAAGGTTTTAAAAGGTACCTTTTTTAGGGGTCATTTAAGCTCTTATTTGATCACTTTTGTATCCGTTATTGCTTAATATCGTTCCTTTTCACTTTTTGGACGAAAAGGCGCGAATATACGAAGAAAATGGCCAAAGTCAGAATCAAGACACTCAAAGCTGCTGAAAACATAAGGTGACAGTGTCACAGCTTATACGCGACGCCGTCGGAGGATTTTGTGACGGGACAGAAGCCAAAACTCCTATTTTCAAGTGACGACGTCAAGTTATAAAAGAGTAGGCCGTCGCAACTCAGACGGCCTAAATGCAATCCAGACGGCGTCAGAAGCTGAAGAGGACGGTGTCACAAGCATAAGGTGACACCGTCGCAAGTCTAACATGGCCAAGACGAAACCCTAATGACGGCGATCCGACGGCGTCACAAAACATAAGGTGACGCCGTCGCATGTGTAATCTTATATATAGAATCCGAATTTTTCAGTATTTGTGTGTAGTCTTTTGGAGTAAAACCTAAACCGAACCAAGGCTGTCTTGCAGTAAGTATTTTAGGGTTCTGAACCCTATCTTACACCAAGATAAGTGTTTTACTTCATTAATACAATTATGTCTTTGATTATTTGTGTGTATGCTTGCATGTTCTCCATGTCCGGCTAATTTACTTGTGTGTTTGCTTAGGGAATATGAAACTTAATTATTGAATATTGATTGGTTGTCTCTTATCTTAGTTGATTAATGATCTAGTAATGCGATAGGTCATTCGTTGTGTACTTAATGCTTGATTAAATCTTTGTGAACCTTAGAATATGACTCCTTGAGTACTTTTAAGCTAAACCATCCAAAGAGTGCCTTAGAGTAAGAGTTTATTATCCCTAGTGGGTTTTGTAGACGAGACCCTTTGGTAAGTTCAAAGAGTTAGGGAGAAACGCATACCCTACAACCTTAGACACACAACGCAACTAAGAATAAGGACGTGACAATTCAACCACCAATAGGAGATAATTAAGGAGTAGTAAAACCTAAGTGAACACATCTTTAAACTATCATACGAGCACACAATAATTAGACATAGACTACATACACCTTAGATTAGATAATTAGATAAGTAGAGTAATCGGTAGCTGATATGTACTAAAACACATATCAATTCTTTATCAAATAGACCCAAAATAACCAAGAAAGAGCCGTTAATGCTTAATATTTGCGTGTTTCTTGAGTTTATGCTTGTGCAGGTACGGATTTGACAAAACAGACAAAAAGAAGCCAAAACCGGAAGAAAACCGAGCACGAGAGAAAGAAGAGTGTGAAAGCCGAGGCCGGGGAAGAATTTTCAGGATTGGATCATCACTTTCTAAAAATGTCAAGTTTAGTCCTTGAAGAATCAAAAATTGGCACTTGGTCCTTGGAGTTTATGGAAATGTCAAAATTCACCCTTGGAATCACTTGTCCAATATTTCATCAATTATCCCTACATTTTACAACTTGTCACTTTCTACCCTTAAACCTAAAACTAAAAAATCAAATATATCCTATCCTAAATACTACATTACCAAAACCGGATCCAAAAACCCTTTTATCCTAATATTACACCTTTTATCCACTTTGGCCCAAGCCCACCATTCAGCCTAAGTCATTCCCGTTATTAACCCAACCTTTACACCCGGTCAACAAAAGTCAAAACGAGTTAAATAATAATTAACTTTTACCCCGCCAAAAACATTCACCCCCAATTTACCCATTCCCAGAAATCGCAAGAACCCTAAGTTCCCAAAATTGCCCCCAGCTTCAATTGGCCAAATTACTCAATTAAGGGCATAAAGGTACTTCGCCTGACACATTCTGACACACGGATGCCAGGTTGGCAATCCGTGTGTCACATACTCTATTCCTGCCTTCTGATTGGTCCTTGATGCGTGGCTAAATTGATCCAATGGTGATAAATGAATGAAAAACGTGGATGGTGATCTAAGGGTGATGAAAGGCTCAAAGAAAGCACACTGCCAGCTTCCAGATTCTTCTATTCACTCATGACCTCGAGTATAAATACTCCCATGGATTCACAGAAGAAATTAGGTAGAGTAGTAGTAGAGTAGTAGTGTAATTTTAAATATTTTCAATGTTTTTAGTTTAAATTCAGTCATTCCATCTTTGTACTCAAGTTTTATTAATAAAGTAATTTCAGCTTTAAATCTCCTTGTGTTAAATTTCTGTTTTAAGGCTTGAATTCAGTTTGGTGATTAATGATTTTTAAAGTTTTATAAGCTTTCTGATAGTTTAATCTTACATCTACTCTGAGTCTACTCTTAAATTTACATTCATTCAACAAAAAGTCAAAGGGTGCTGTTATGATTCGGTTGCTGATATGGAGTTAGATTTGGGTTGAATCTGAATCAGTGTGGGTTGATATTAGGTTTAGATTGGTTACATGTGATTTTTAGCAAGCCATAGCGGCTGGACCGTTGTAAGTGCAATGTCTGTTTTATATTTGGATCTGTGATGTACTAGTTTAATCTGCTATGTTTGTGTGAGATTTTGTTTATCTGATCATATGCTAGTTTAGATTATCTCTGGATAAGTTAGCTTTAGTGTTTATTGTAACCTGCATTACTAGGATATTATTTGCATAATTTCTGTTTTATTCTGCATTTATCTGCATAAGTTCTAATTTGATAGATATAGTGGTTATATTGCATCATTTAGGTAGAATATTAATAATAGAATTTGTTTTGATAGTAAGCATGGTTTAGATATAAGTTTTGATTATAGAGAATTGCTTATCTGACCATAAACTAGTGTTTGGAATTAGCTTATTCTTAGAGTCATAGTACGTTTTGTTAGCAAATTCTAAGTCATTTATGTTTGAAAACTATTTTTGATGCATTCCAAATCATAGACTTTGTTTTCTCAAACTAGATTTAAGTTTTCAATTTATTCTCAAATCTGTCCTAGTTTTCCTAAAAAGTAGTTTTCTGTCAATTTTTTTTCAAGTATTTTAAGTCATTTTTAGGTGTTACAAAAATTATTAAAAATTAAAAATCACATGCTCAGTAGCTGGTTTAGCTTTGTCCAAAAAGAAAAAATTCAAAAAAATCTCTAGCTATGGCTGCCATGAGTCTTAAGTTGGTGGTCTGAGCGACTTTGTGCCTTGCTCATCAGTTTACATGCTGTCCCAAGTAATTCTGTTTTTAGTGGTTTATCTGCTTGTTTGTGTACTGAATTTGTTTGATAATTGGTTGTTTAGGTAGCTCACAGTATAGATTACAGCTGATTACCTTTGATTAGCCCTTTAGTGCTTATTAGGATAGCTTATTTAGCCTTGAAAAGTCCCTCTTCTGCCCTCTAGACTGCTGTGATAGCAGTCTCACATTTAGTGCTTATGTCCTTTTTGCAGCTTATTTGTTTACTTGAGGATTAGAACTTGTAGTACTTAAGTTACCTTGTGCTTGTTATAGTTCACTTTTGCTTATAGATAATTAGAATCCCATGTAGGAGTGTTTGGTTTTGCTTATATTAAGTCTAAATCTGTATTGCATTTGTCCCTTGTATCTGCTATGTAGACTACTTATTTAGTGTCTTTAGATAATTAGGATTTGATAATAAGTTGTAGGATTTGCTTATCTTCAAGTTTCAAGTTACCTAAAAGCCAAAAAGAAAAGGAAAATTAAAAAAATAGCAAAACTGACCAGACTGGGATTCGAACCCAGGTCTGCCAGTTCACAGTCCCACGCTTCACAACACACCACACAAACCATCTTGCCCTTGGGTCTTTGACTGTTAGTTCTTGCACCATTTAATGTTTTATATACGATTTTATCTTTAAAGCTTAATAAGTTGTAGTGCTTATTAACTGCTTAATTTTAACAGCTTTTTCAGTTTTCTTAATTTTCCTAGGTTTAGGATTAGTTGGAGTAATTTTCTGAAAAGTTTCATATTTTTCCCAAATGTTTTAGTATTTTTAAATAATTAATTTGTACTTTTTAGTTTTTAATTCATAATAAATAGAAAAATACTTAAAAAATTATTCCGCTTTTTCCTAAAATCATTTTTACTTGAATTCTTCGTAGGAAAAATAAAATATCTTTTCTAGAGTCATTTTTCCAAATAGTTTACGTTTTATGCTCGGGTTTTAACCCGAGCGAGCTCGTTTTCACGTTTTTCTTACGTTTAAAGTTTTAAAAGTTACTTTTTATCAAAGTACATTTCTTATGAGTTAAGTTTAGTTTATTTTTCATAAAATTAGCTTAAATCCCCATAATTTAGTTTTAATTCACGTTTTTAGAATTCCCGTAGTTGCGTTTTACGCTTAAATTGCATTTTTAGGTTTAATTTGCTTTACGTTATTGTTTTATATGCTTAATTAGTTTATTTTAGTTTATGTAGCGTAGAAAACCATTATCCTCTCTTTTTAACCATTCGAAATCACGTGAACGCGTCACTAGTTGAAATCTCCATTCATCCCTCGTTGGGAGAACGACCCGGGAAATACATTCCTTTGTATTTCTTCGGAAAATATCTTGTGTACGAAAACGACAAATCAGTAGCGATACCAACCCCCCAAATCCAAACCCCGAGATTCGTACCTTTCCTTTCCTTAAAAAACATAAAAAGATAAAAAATAATCTTCCTCAACCCCAACCTTAGCGTAGTAACTTCTCACTAGCATTCCTATTCACCTAGAGAACGATATCAATACCCGTGGCTTACCCTAATACTACACTACAACGATTAGGTTCACTGCCTAGGGTGTTGAAAAACTTGCTCGACAAAAAGGAAGTTCCTTTGACCCCGAACGACGCTTGTAGCATTATCAAGTTTTTGGCGCCGCTGCCGGGGAATAGAATAGCTAGTTAGTAGTCCACCTCATTTAGGTTTCTTTACTTGATTCCTATTAAGTAAATTTTTCTCATTTTTAGCTTTCTCGTAGTCTATCCCCCTTCTTCTTAACCTTTGTTCGTAATCCCACCACTTTTCAATATGGAAGGTGATAACCAACTGCCACTTCCCCCTACCAACCCCCTTAGACAACTTAGAACCCGCAGTTCCACCAAAACTCTTCTTGAACCTTTTGCAAAACCCGAAAGAGAGCTCAATAGGGAAGAAAAGTCTCTATGATTCGAACCTCGCACTTCCATCAACTTTGATGAAGTCACATCTGATGAAGAGTCCCCTCGTTTCCCACAATCCCCTGAAACCATCATCATTGACGATCTGAGCCAAAATAGCGAGGAAATTCCTGCCACTCCGGTCAATGGACCCATTAATCCCCCTGAAGCAAAATCCCTCGGGGAATACTCTTCCCCCTCTGCATCTGGATTCACCAGTGCCATTGTCTATCCTTCAGAGTAAGTCAATGAGGTACTGCATGCCTCTGACATTTGGCTGATCCAAAATGCATGTCAATTCCATGGATCCCACAGCGAAAACTAGGGCTGAGCAAAACCGACCGAAACCCGACAAGCCCGATAAACCGACCGACCCGACACTCACCCGAAACCGACCGACTAAGGTTCGGGTCGGGACTCGGTTGCAGATTTCTTCCTTAATCGGTATCGGGTCGGGTCGGTTAAAAAACCCGACTACAACCCGAGTAACCCGCCAGCCCGAACATTATTAGGTTTAGTATAAAAAAGTGCGCCTCTTTCATTCTTGTTCTAACTCAGAGACTAGCAAACTGCATAACAAAAACCCTCTCACTAACCTCTTAACCCAATTTGTTTGGCTTCTCAACAAATCAATCAAATGGATCAATCTCATCAACCTCAAAACAAAAACCCCACATATGAATCAATCTCATCAACCTCAAAACAAAAACCTCACATGCATGAGGCATACTGGATAACGATTGATGTGGATACTGGATAACGATCGATGTGGATACTGGTAAACGATTGATGTTACTATGCATGAGGCATTTTTTTTATTTTTATGAACTGAGGCATAATTTTTTTTTTGAAACTGATGGTTTCATTATTTTTTTTTGATGTGGATAAGATTGATTGATGAAGTTATGAATGTTGTATTTATGGTTTCATTGATTTTTTTTTTGATTTTTTTATGTGGATAACGATTGATTGTCTGTTTTTTTCTTTTTCTTTAATGGTGATTGGCTGGGCTAGGCCCATTTGTATTGAATATCCATTAGCTCTATTAACTCGGGCCAGGACCGATTAGCCCGAATACCGACCGACAAGCCCGAATATGAACCGAAACCGACCGACTATAAAACGGGTCGGGACTCGGGATTACTTAGTGAGATTATTCGGGATTCGGTATAGTCGGGTCGGGTCGGGACGGGTCGGGATCCGACCCGATGCTCACCCCTAGCGAAAACCCAATCCACCACATCAAACAGTTTTTAAAAATTTTTGATGCTATCTATGCCGACGGGGCATCCAAGGAGACATCTAGACTCCAGTTTTTCCCATTTTCTCTTCAAGGGCAAGCCAAGGAGTGGCTCGATAAGCTCCCTCCAAGGTCTATTTTCATGTGGGAACAACTCACAACCAAGTTCACCAAGAAATTCTTCCCCCTGGAAGAACTGCATCAATTAGGAGCAAAATTCTTGATGAGTGTGTAAATACTCATCATTTTTGTACAATATAAACTGCAAAATCATCTGAAAACACTAAAAAATGCATCAAAATGATGAAAATATCACAAATCAGTGTTTTATGTGTTTTAAATGCAAAAATATCAAAATCAAATGAAAAACATATCAAATTTGCAAAATTGCAGTTTAGTCCCCAAGTTTCAAAAGTTGTCAAAACAGTCCCTGAGCACATAATTTCAAAAGTAAAGTCACCAAAGGTCCTTTTAAAATCAAAGTTGTCAAATTTAGTCCTTTGGTGAAAAATATAAAAAGTTTGAGAAAATTACAAGTTTAGTCCTTCAACTTTGAAAATTGGCAGAAATGGCCCCTGGAAAATTGTAAAATGGCAATTTTGGTCCTTATACTTTTTGAGAGTGTCACTTTTAGTCCTTGGAAGAAACTTTGCAAGATTGGCAGTTCAAGTCCCTCAAATTCAGAAAATTGCACAAAGGTCCCTATCATTTAAACCCTTGTCACAATCATTTTGGACCTTGCCCAATTATGACCCCCTGTCATTAACCTAACTTGGACCCCCTTTGTATTATTAGACCAGTCAACTCACTTGGTCAAACTAGACCTTGGCGCCAAAAAAACCTTTCCTCCCAACTGCTTTCTGCAACAACTCTGCACACACTCCACCTCCCCCCTCCTCCAGCTCATAGCCCACCAACCTTATCACTCCAAACACATCCATCCAAGAAACAATAATTCTTCACCTCTCCTAACACTCAATCTCTCCAACAGGATAAAATCAATTTTGGCGCCAAAACCAAATCTATGGCCAAGATCTCTCTAACTCATCCAAGGGTCAGGATTTATGGTGGGATTTTCTTAGAGAGAGGAGAGAGGCAACTTAGAGCTATAAAAAGAGAAGAAAGAAGCAGTTTCACGAGGGTAGTTAGTTTTTCATTTTTCTTAAATGTCGTTTTTTTTAATTAATGTCTTAGTTTAGTTTAAAACATGTAATCTTTTGTTTTAATGATTCAAACTTAAGTTTAGTTATCTTTGTAATCGCTTTAAGAATCAATATCAAAGTTTGCTAAATTTCATGTTTGATAATCCATCAAGGAGAAGTTCGCTTTCATAAAAGCTTATTTCCAAG
>OU343218.1:225515801-225589816 GCA_910596185.1 Chrysanthemum makinoi
AATATAAATGTATGGCATCTAGATGATTTATATATATGGTAACTGGTTTGTGAGTGTGTGTGTGTGTGTCAATGTGCTAGCTTAGTCAATGTGCTAATCTTATGCTACCCGTATCGGTGCATAGTGAGGCATCACCCCAATGTGGACTCCTATTATGACCTCGTTTAATCATCTTTACTGAGTATACCATAGATTGTTTCTCTCGAGTATTATATGTGGACTCCTAGGGTTCTTCACTGTATATAAAAACCTGCGATCAAGACGCTTTACAAGGACAATGTCTCCTGCCATACCGCACCCTCTTTTAGTTCCGCAAGAGCCGTCATTTTATATTTTTATAATACATAATACATATTGAAACTAAAAACTCCCAGAAACACTATACAATGCAACATTCTCTTGTTACCAAGTGTAATTGTGTAACAAAATTATTGCATTTAGTCTCCTTTGAAACGTAATGTGAAATGAAGATGAATTTGAATATTGCTGGTTTATGATAATGCAGATGCCAGTGTGGAATCAGCAAGATGGCCGCAAATCAGACGGGAGAGTTATAAGGAACTATCATGTATTTTGCATTCAGGTACTGAATTTCAACATCAATCTCCATGAGAAGTATTTTATTTAGAGCAATGATAGGGATGACCAAAACATAAGCCTAAATTCATGCCTAATCTATTCATCATTTGACACATCACATTGACATTTTCTCACTCGTAATTTCAACTATTGATTTTGACACATGTATTGATATTGTAGTTAGGCATGTTCTTAGGCCTACATTTTAGGCACGAGTATCATTTCTCTTTTATTTATTTATTTATTTCCGAAGGGAATTTGTTCAAAGGAGTATTGTAAAAATCATATACGATATATTACTGAAATCTATTTTGGCACTGTTATAACAGAGCAGAAAAGAAGAAAAGGAGGATCTCGTATGGGATGTTGATTCAAAGAGTACAAATCCATGTTCCCTATCATCCTATATATCAGAAAATATCCGACCATCTTATGATTTGCTTGGTGAACACAATAGGTATACAATTTAGCTACTCAATTACTTTGCTAATTGGTGAAGGTGATCAATTGATTTGTGATCTCAGGGTCTTCAGCGTAGTGCATGCTCCAGTTTTTCCTCATTATTCTGCTTCGAATTGGAGACAGATGAAGGTCTCTAAAGAAAACTGGACGTCTTCTCCACCTGAGTCTAATGTCATAGTGGCTGAGTCTGCAGTCAAAGCTGCTGAACATATTTCAAAGCATTTCACGTAAGTTCGATTATTAACGCTTATATTCACAACATCACTGCAACTTTTTATACTGATAAAATCATTTATTATGTTAAAATTGCAGCAATGCAGGGATGATCCCTATGGTTGAATATAATGCCAAGAAGATCTTTGAGGTTCAGTTCGAGGAAATGAAAACTGCCCTAAAAACGCAGATATCAGAGGACGCTGATATTTCAGAAGTGATTAAAATTGCGGAACAGCAAGTAAAAAAAAGTGATAAATTGACTGAAGATGTGGTTGTCAGGATCCTTTGGGATGTTTTGATGGATTTTCAATGGTCAAAGATGAACCAACAACAGATTGCTGACTTGGCTCTCGGCCAGGTAATTGATCACATTCTAACAAAGCTTGTCTGAATGTTGTATACAAACTGTGATGTGTATCTGAAATCATTTATGGAAGTGGTTTTTCTTGTGCAGGTGAAAACATGGGCGAAGTTACTGTTCCAATTCTGCACCACTCAAGCTCTTCAGCTAGAACTTCTTTACAACGTCCAAGAAGAGTGTTATAATGTCACCAAGGTAACGGAGCTGTTTCCTAAAATCGTGAGAACCCTTTATGACGAACGTGTTCTTGATGAAGATACTATACTTCTCTGGTTCCGTGAAGGAACCAACCCACACGAAAGGTATGTAGTTCAGCTGTCTTCTAGTTTACACATTTTCTTTGCAGTTTTTTATTTTTATTTATTTATATATTTATTTTTTTTAATTATTATTATTATTATTTAGACATCAAAATGCAAAGAAAAAGTTTTTTTTTTTTTGAAATATGTGTATAAATGTTGATGCAATCTACTGTCTTCAGTCGGCTAATGTGGATGTGTTTCTAATGATTCAGGGAAAGCTTTGTGAAGGCATTGGAGCCGTTGGTTATGGAGATCTTTAAGGTGAAGGTCAAGAATGCCATAACAACTCAGATATCAGAGGAAGCTGAAATTTTAGAAGTGATTGAAACCGTGAAACAGCATGTCAAGGATGCTTTATTGCCTGAAGGTGTGGTTGTCAGTATCCTTTGGGATGTTTTGATGGATGTTGTTCAATGGTCAGGGAAGAACCAACAACAGATTGCGGACTTGGCTGTCCCCCAGGTATTTGATCACATTCTAACAAAGCTTGCGTGAATGTTGTTTACAAAGTGTGATGCATATCAGAAATCATTTATGGAAGTGGTTTTTCTTGTGCAGGTGATAACATGGGCGAAGTTACTGATCCCATTCTGCACCACTAGAAAGCTTCAGCTAGAGCTTCTTTACAAAGTCCAGGATTGGTGTTATGAACACACCAAGTCAATGATGCTGTTTTGTGAAATCGTGAGCAAACTTTATGTCAATGATGTTCTTGCTGAAGCTACTATACGTTTCTGGTTCCGTAAAGGAACCAACCTAAAGGGAAGGTATGTAGCTCAGCTGTCTTCTAGTTTACACATTTTCTTTGCAGTTTTTGTTATTATTTAGACATCAAAATGCAAAGAAAAAGCTTATTTATGTTTATTTTTTTTTTTTGGAATAGTAATGAGAAAAAAAACCCTAGAATAATGAGTATATATGTTCATACAATCTACTGTCTTCAGTCGGCTAATGTGAATGTGTTTCTAATGATTCAGGGAAAGCTTTGTGAAGGAATTGGAGCCGTTTGTTAAGAACATCTTTGATGTGAAGGTCAAGGAAATTAAAACTGCCATAACTCAGAGGAATGATATATTGCCTGAATCTTTGGTTGCCGATATCCTTTGGGATGTATGGATGGATGTTAAAATTTCAAAAGAAGTGATTGAAACCGTGAAACAGCATGACAAGGATGCTAAATTTGTCAGGATCCTTTGGGATGCTTTGATGGATGCTGTTCAATGGTCAGGGAAGAACCAACAACAGATTGCTGACTTGGCTCTCCGCCAGGTATTTGATCACATTCTAACAAAGCTTGCGTGAATGTTGTTTACAAAGTGTGATGCATATCAGAAATCATTTATGGAAGTGGTTTTTCTTGTGCAGGTGATAACATGAAGTTACTGATCATTCTGCACCACTGGAAAGCTTCAGCTAGAACTTCTTTACAAAGTCCAGGATTGGTGTTATGAACACACCAAGTCAATGATGCTGTTTTTGTGAAAATAAATTGAGCAAACTTTATGTCAATGATGTTCTTGCTGAAGCTACTATACGTTTCTGGTTCCGTAAAGGAACCAACCTAAAGGGAAGGTATGTAGCTCAGCTGTCTTCTAGTTTACACATTTTCTTTGCAGTTTTTTTGTTATGATTTAGACATCAAAATGCAAAGAAAAAGCTTTTTCTTTTGGAATAGTAATAAGAAAAAATAAAAACTAGAATAATGTGTATATATGTTGATGCAATCTACTGTCTTCAGTCGGCTAATGTGGATGTGTTTCTAATGATTCAGGGAAAGCTTTGTGAAGGCATTGGAGCCGTTGGTTATGGAGATCTTTAAGGTAAAGGTCAAGAATGCCATAACAACTCAGATATCAGAGGAAGCTGAAATTTTAGAAGTGATTGAAACCGTGAAACAGCATGTCAAGGATGCTAAATTGCCTGAAGTTGTGGTTGTCAGTATCCTTTGGGATGTTTTGATGGATGTTGTTCAATGGTCAGGGAAGAACCAACAACAGATTGCGGACTTGGCTGTCCCCCAGGTATTTGATCACATTCTAACAAAGCTTGCGTGAATGTTGTTTACAAAGTGTGATGCATATCAGAAATCATTTATGGAAGTGGTTTTTCTTGTGCAGGTGATAACATGGGCGAAGTTACTGATCCCATTCTGCACCACTGGAAAGCTTCAGCTAGAACTTCTTTACAAAGTCCAGGATTGGTGTTGAACACACAAGCCAAGCGATTCTGTTTGTTCATATAGAGTGAGAAACCTTTATGAAAATGATGTTCTTGCTGAAGATACTATACATTTCTGGTTCCATAAAGGAACCAACCAAAATGGAAGGTATGTAGCTCAGCTGTCTTCTAGTTTACACATTTTCTTTGCAGTTTTTTTGTTATGATTTAGACATCAAAATGCAAAGAAAAAGCTTTTTCTTTTGGAATAGTAATAAGAAAAAATAAAAACTAGAATAATGTGTATATATGTTGATGCAATCTACTGTCTTCAGTCGGCTAATGTGGATGTGTTTCTAATGAATCAGGGAAAGCTTTGTGAAGGCATTGGAGGATTATGTTAAGTGGCTGGAGGAGGCACCAGAAGAAGAAGAAGAAGAAAAAGAAGAAGAAGAAGAAGAAGAAGAAGAAGAAGAAGAAGAAGAATAGATTTATAATCTCCCATCTTTCTTCCATAAGAGTTTGCCAAAATTTGATGTTTTCTATGTACCGTTGAGTCTTGGTTTTTAATTGCTGTCATTTGTCAGAAGTTTATGATATTGTTGGATTAATTTCAATAATCTGTGTTTGTTGTTACTGAACACATGATTAGTTTGCTTATGTTTAATGTATCTATATTGATCTTTGCTGAGGATAGAATGTTTTGAGGGGAATAGACCTTTTACCTGCTAATAAAAGTATTACTCTTTTACTAGGTAGCTAATAAAAGTATTCTAGCGCCTTATCTGCTTCTGGGTAGATTGGGTTTAGCTAGTTGATTTTAGGGATTCGACATCTTTGAACCTGACAGAATCTAGAATGGGACAAGGATCCAACCGTGACCTTCCCAATATGTTTCTACTATTTTGTCCATTTTTACACCATTTGTTTATGTATTTAATAATAGCTAGCGATCTGCCTTTGCTTGTGTGGTTTCTAGCGTCGGATAATTAATGATTTGTGATCTTATGGTGAGTGTTTTGTTGTAGCGTTTAAAATAGAAGCGTGAACGATGAAAATGCGATTCTGCAAGCGGTTGTACTATCACGATAACTAAAGTCAAACAAAATGCTTGCATATAGAACAACGTATGCATTTAATGAAAATGAAAGTAAACATTACATCAATTATGAGATAAAACTAACAACAGCGTTCCTTGTGCGCGTAAAACTAAGGGATGGGATTAATGGTGCGGATTGTTAAGAAGAACATAAGAGTACCAAATTAGCATGAATGTGATTAGCCCAAAAAAAAAGGCTAATTTTGGCTATTTTATAAAAATTTGGGCACATTTAGCCCTTTTCTTTTGAAATGGATGTATTAGCTTATTGAAAAGTTAAATGTCTTACTTGCAGGCGTATGTTATTTTCTCTTAATTGTAAAAAATTATAATGGTTTTTGAAAAAAAGTATATATATAATATATTTATATAGCGACAGATCGTTTTGTATTAAAAAAGGTTTATGGGTTCTAAACGAAAAATAATAAAAGTTTGAAGATTTGGGGATTAAACATAATGTTTTGAAACCGTTACGACGGGTGGTTCAACCCGGTTGAGCGGTCCGTCGAAAAAGCGGGTCGATTTAAGCGAGTCAACCCGTGAGTTGGGTCAAAATAATGAGGGTCAACCACCAGGTTTTGAAGCGTCAAAGTGTACCGGTTTTCGATATGTATTAATGGTTTCAAATTTTCACTTTTTCTTTTTGGTTTTCCTTTTATATATATAGTGTAACGGGGAATGCGCGTGCGTTCTGTGGCGGGTACCACGTAACGATTAACAGGAGAAATAGATACCGATGAGACAGATTCCGGGTTTATATCGGTCTCCGCGGGTCTCTGATGGTTTTCGGATGGTTGTTATTAGTTGCTTGGCTGGGTGGCGACACCGGTTTCGGTTGTGCGTTGGTCGATCCGATTTTCAAAACTATTTGTCGCAACTTTGTTATCTTGTATGAAAACTTTGTGTATTTTATTAATTTGTATAATATGTATAATAACATGTACTTTTCATTTTAGGGTGTTTTAAAATAATATTAATTAGTGTGTTTAATTATTTTATATTTAGAATTATGTTGTAGCTTGTTTAAATTGTACATTGTGAAAATTTTATTGTACTTTTTAGTAAGATAGTTTTAGTGATAAAAAAGTTTATGGGTTATAAGCGAAAAATAGTAAAAGTTTGAGAAATGGGGATTAACATAATATTTTGAAACGGTTCGTAGGAGGTTCAATGGTTGAAACATTAGTTAAAAAGCAGTCAATATAAACCGGGTTAACCCCGCGTTGGGTCGAAAAAGCAGTCAAATTAAACCGGGTCAACCCAGGGTTTAAGCGTCTGAGTGGCCGGGTTTTATGTGTATTAATAGTTTTCCTTTTGAAACATATGTAGGTATTAATAGTTGAAATTACTCATAATTAGTTATTTCAACATTTCCTTTTTAATTTTTTTCACATTCCACTTTCTTAACTTTTCACTTTTCACTTTGACCATTTTTCTATTATAGATAGTATAGATATGTTAATTATATAGTCCCCCTTTTAATAACTTTTGTTGACTTGTTTGAGGTGAAAGATAATCCGAATCGTCCGATTTTTAAGCAAAAACTTTCAATGATCAAAATCATAGCTGAATTGAAGCTCAAGTTCAGCAGTAGTCTCATCGATGATATGCCATGTGGGCCAGTTCCAAAATACTTACATCATTGACTGGCTAATCGTATATCTCCAAATAATGTGTAATTTAAGATGAGCCATTCACACACACAAATTCTCTCTCAAACTCCCTCCCTACACACACATAACCACCAACATCACTGAACCTACCATTAGGTTCTTTCGCCGACACCAACTGATTCCGCCGCCAACACCATCATTTAGCCTTTCATTGGTGGTGTTTTGAGCTTAGGTGATTTCATTGTGGTTTTGGTGGTTTGAGTAGTGATTCACCGGATTTAGCGGCATTTGGAGGATGTTTTGTGGTGGTGTTTTGATCAGATCTAAACCGTCTTGGCCAAAGTTTTGGTGGCGTTGTCTGCAGGTGGTTTTAGTTGTATCGTGAATTGCGACATGCTTTAAGATTTGTTTTTACTTTCAAGATCTGGTTTTAGCATGGTGTTCTTGATTTATGTGATTTTTGGTTTTGGCTGGTGGTGTTGGATTTGGTGAATGTTGTTTTTCCGCTGAGTTATAGCAGATTATTTACGTCATTAAAAAAATAGCCAACCCATTTTTTTAGGCCAGTTTTGTTTCTTTTTGTTATTTTCACATTTTTTTTTCCAGCCTTTGGTTTTAGATATCTTCAGTTATTTGAGCTTGAGTTGGTTGTGTATAAAGGCACATTGCACATACTCATTTGCGTCATTCTCACACATCTATAAATAACTCTTTTTTGGCCTAGTTCAGAATCACCAATATATCACATACATATACTTTAGCATCATAAACATATTCGCACATAGAAAAAACATGGAAATCATAGACAGATTATTACATTTCAGCAATACATAACTCAAGTAGACATGATGAACACATACATATATGAAATATAAGTCCTGTATTACATTGAATACAATTTTACGCCACAATCATGCCACACCTAGAGGAATAGGTTTCAAGTTAATGTGATTAACCATTTAAACAATAAATAACTATAGAGTTTTAGAATATTACCCACACTAACTCTGCTTTTGATTTCATGAACTCGTGTAAACCATTCCCTACCCCTTTCTTCGTATGTGTGAGTTCAAAAACCTCAGAAGCCGTTATAGTTAGAGGGGTCTTGAGTTCTTTTTCCTACAAATCCACATGATTTAATCAGAATACGTAATATATATTTTCACTTGAGCATAGCAAAAATCTAAGAAAATTTTAAAATTTGACATCGTACGAGTTTTCTTTTATGTTGAGCAATAGTAACTGAGCCTACACAAGGTTTCGACACCTCTTTCAAGATGAATTGTTTCACTCTTCCAGATTTTGACTTTGTTTTCCATTCAACAGTGTTCCAGACTCGATCAATCATGTCTTCCCAATAGCTTGATTCTATCCATTTCGGGTTATAAGGCTTGAGTACAGAAAAGTCAGAACCATCAAACTCAACTCCGGCTAACTGTGCCATCTTAGTTGACTCATCTCTTGCCTTTGACATAATAATTGGATAACGCTTTTTCATACTATCCTCCCACACCTCACGGACCAACACATCACTCACAACTTCCCATTGGAAAAAGCGCTAGGCAAACAAAAGTAATTAAGTTATAGATGTATGTCTGTAGAAAACAAGTTTGGTTTATTTACTAAAAACTCTTTTGTGCACGCACCTTAAAATGCACCCATAATTCATTGCGAGCAGTCTCGTTAACTTCCTTCCAGGTGGTCCAAGAGCCACTAAACATGTTCTTGAGTATTGTAGTTAACATGCGAGAAACCTTTGGATCTCCAAATCTACAAGAGAGAAATATGGCAGCATAATGAGCCCATATAACAAAAGCATAAATGCATGTTAAATAGATATTCATACCCTCCACCGTTCAAAGTAATCACTTTCCTCATTGATGGGTCATAAGGGGCTTGGTTGATAGCATTCACACGTCTTCTAGGTTGGGATGATTCTGCGTTTGACTCATCCACACGTCCACATACACTTCCACTTGTACCTCCACGTCCAATGGTACTGCATGCCATAATTGCTGTGACAAAACAAATTTGAAACTAAAATAAAATAAATACTTAATATGATACTCGAAAATAAGAAGAAATAACATATACACAATGCATAAATAACAAGCCAATGATTTGTACAATTATGCGAGTATGGACTATTAAGCATTGGAGAAACTGTTATTGATTTTAGTGCTCTCACTAAAGTTGAAAGCTAATTTAAAACTGTCCGAACTTAAAAAAAATGGATATAAAGATTTTTGTGGTTAAAGTCCCTATTGCACGCCGCTGAGATGTTACCTATTGTCGCTTCTTTCCCACCTATATTGCAGTCCTATTTCAACAAACAATTGTAAGACTAATGCAAGACACTACTTAGAAATCTTGAAGAAATCCCAAAACTAATGTAAGGCACCACATTACAGCTGTTTTTTCGTGAAGCTGTTATAGCTATATTCAATTTCAATGTTTGGTAAAGTTGTACAAGTTTGATAATGAATTAGAACTTATCCTCAAATTAGAGAGCTAACATACATCAATGTGATTTCATATATGTAAGCATGTAACTGAAAGAAGTAATCGACAATTAATTGAAACATAGAGACCAAATTGTACCTCTAATTAGGGTCGTAGGTTGCTGTTGTCCCTCAATTTTCTTTAGTGGGAGAATGAATTAACATAACATTTGAGCTTTTGTTGACCCAAATTAGTAGGTAACTTCCACCTCCAGTTTTTGTTTCGCGGGTTATTTGTTGGCGGGAAGTAACTGTTGCCGCCTACATAGTTTAACTGTTGCCGCTACATCATTTGTGGGTTATTTGTGTCACCTGGTTTCATTTTTAGCTGTCATGTGATCTTATCCTCATTTTATACATGTTAATAGTTTAGTTGTTTTAATATTTTTTACGGTAATTTAACATGGTCAAGAGATATAAAATATCTAGTTTAATAGATAATAACTAACAAGATCCATAGAAATTGGTAAAGCATCTAAAGCAATTTCTTATGGTAGTAAATAGAAGTCTTTTAGTTTAAATTAAGGATGAGAATTTTGAACCGAATCTCGAAATCGAACCGGAACTGTATCGGTATTTGATTTTTGAAATACGGTACGGTACCGGGAGTACGAAATAAGGTGAAAAAAAATCGGGACCACTAATTCGGTACGGGACCGGTACCAAATCGAGAAATTCCCAAAAAAAAGCGGGGAAAACCCGATTTCCCGGTACCGGTATCCGAATCCCGTTCGGTACGGTGTCGGTACCACTAATTTATGCTCGGGAAAAATCGGTACCACTAATTCGGTACGGGATCGGTACGGTACCGGTACCGTGCTCATCCCTAGTTTAAATAACTGTGTTGTCGCATATGAAATATATACAAGTCCACCGCTAAGGGCATCCGTTATAGATGAATTTATTAAAGGTTTACAAAATTGTCACCTCTTATAATGTCATTAATTCTTAAAACTTTTCATATCATGAATCTATTTCTACTATGAATAAAGTTTATAAATTGTTTCAACATTTAAATGTCATGTATTATTTAGTTTTAAAAAAAATGATGGTAAACATTTCTTGAACATCTCTAATATCCTAGACTTTTTTATGCCACCTAGGCATGAAATGTTTCTCACTATGATAAAAAAATTCTTATACCTCTTCATAAGTGTTTGGACTTATTATTAAACATCCATAGTGTGGATGCTCTAATCAATAGTTAAGTGAAAAATTTTAGGGACATATTTGAGACAACTAAAAAAAATCCATCACTATGTCGTCAGAATTTTGTCGCTAATAGTTCCAACCTAAGTTCGTCGCTAACTCCGTCTCTGTATGATTACATTTAACGATAGAATTGTGATAGATCCGTAATTCATCTCTAGTTTTGTTACTGATTTGTCACTACTTTGTCGCTGATTTATCAAAGCCAGATTTGTAGCTGATCTATGTCTAATCCGTCACAGTAAACCATTTTCTTGCGACGAAATAATTCGGTCGCTAATTTCTGTCACTGTTGTCCAGTATTCTAGTAGTGTAACTAGTTAGATTAAAAATGTTGCATTATTTTTGTTAGGTCACGGATTTTAAAAATACCACAAAATTGTTATAAAGAGCAACACAATTGGTTGCTCCTAATTGGTTGATTATATGTGTAGAGTGAGTTTATCATCAGTTTGACGTAAGCACATAACGCTTCATGTTATTAGATGTGTAGAGTGAGTTGATTATTTTGAGGTTTATGCGACTTTTCTAAACGTCAAAAAATGATACAATGCTTTTATGCTTGATTACTTAAATTAAATATCTGTAATTATAAAATGAATTGGTTGCCAAATTACAACTGGTAGTTAATTTTTACTACTGCTAATTATACTGACTACTGCTAGTAAACTGAATAGGTTGTATACTTACAACTGCTAGTATTATACGCACAACTGCTAGTTATTATAAAAACTGCTAGTGATAGAAGTTGCCCTACGTTCAACAGTTAGTTGCCAAATTGATATTTGGAAACAACTGCTAGTTGGCGAGATGAAATAAAAATGGATAATGGCAACAGAGAAAATACTAAATACGTTGACATACAACGTTTCATACAGACGACAACATACTACATATTACGATTACTACATAAACCCTTGATAAACAGACACACCAAACTTTGTGTACACAAATTTAATTGACGCAGGGTATTCAAACCATACATAAAACTACAACCACTAGAACAATTTTACAACGGCTGTGACGGAAGATCGGGGGAGTTTCAACAGCTTCCTAGCGAACTCCCAATTCGTCTTGATATTATCATAACCATCGCCCATCACATCGCTGGCCCTAATATACGTTTTCTTTAACGACGTGGAACAAGCAAGTATAAACTTTATTATGGGTAATTCATTATGTGATCTAGGAAAGGATCGAAAAATCACTGTCTAAATCTGCCCATGACTGAATGTGGTTATGTCTAAATCAAATGAAGGTTGTTCCAAAGGTAAAACACTAAGTGTGTGTGCAGCCTGGAAAATCAAATGGTATTGAGATAGAAAAACATGGCAGTTTACGGATGTTTATTTGATACGTATGAAATAGAGTAATAAAGTATTACACTTACTCTGGTTTCCAGCTTTTTCAAGTTTGGAGATCTGCGAATCATTTGGACGATGAGTGAGACGATAACAGTCTCGCCAAAATCAACTCCTTTTAGATTCAGATTAACGAGGGATACAAACGGAAAAGGGACATTCATCCTGGAATTACCATCACGCATCAACTACAACAGGTCGAGTTTTGGGTTAGTTTCAAAGATTAAATGTCGTTACAGTTACACATATATTTAACATTGTAAAATTAGAAGTGTAAATCTCAAAACGGTCTTATCGTGCAATAGTCAAAATCCAATATAAGGGTCTCAAGAGATGGAAGTCTTGTCAGGTGAAAGATATTGGATGCTATGATTGTCGTGACAGCATTCAAAAGACCGAATGACAAATGTAACTTCTTCAAATTCCTAAGACTTGCAAGATTCCATAGTTTCATCCCGTTTGTACTCTCAACATCCAATCTAAGAGACTCAAGTAAAAGACAACCAGCAATTAAATCCCAAACTGTACCGGTAAGAAATTTGACTAAACACAATTCTAAGCTTAATTAATTTGGAAAACTAGTGAAAAACACCAAACTAGGAAAATCACAACAATGAATTTCAAGATGTTTCAATTCAATACGCCCGTAAAGTTGGGTTGGCAATGTAACTGGTTGTCCATACCAGTTTCTAACTGTCAGCTCCTCAATTCCTTGCAGTGCCAAAAACATAAGCCAATCACGAATCTCTTCATAATTCAAGTCTTCAATTCCAGACAACGGTTTGGGATCTACAGAGAAGACAAACTTTTTTATAGGACCCGTAAGCTGATTTAAAAGTCTAGTAACATGGCTCTCATCAAACTTATATGTTAAATAATAAAAGAAATCCTCATCAATTATGACTTCGGTGAGCAAGGTCCACTTAAACCTCCAATTTGTAGATAAAATAGAGGTGCTCACCACTTCTGTTATTGGCAACTGATTCAAAATGTTACCGATCACTGTATCTGGCATGTTGCTAATATAATCTCTCATAATGGTGATAACATTAGCTCGAAACGACATGGTTTTCAAGGAAATTTTTTGGGTTTTTTTAATTGTCGATAGAAGGGTTTGGATGAGGGTTGTTGATTTGCAATTGATGGTCAGAACGAGGGTGTGTTATGATCATTATATGTGGTTGTTGGGTTGGTTCATTGATTCGCGCGCTCAAGATACAAGATTTTCAAATTTGGTCCGTAAAATATGGCCAAAACCCATTTTACTGCCTCCAACTTGGCTAATTGGAATTCCTGCTACCCTGAACTTTTAAGGGCGCGGGACGGTATCCTGAACTTGGAAAATGGGTCATTTTACAACCATCCGTTTACTTATCTAGGTCATGTGCTGTTAAATATTTGCTGGGCCCAATAAAACCTATTAGTCTTCTACATTAAAAGTCAAATATCCAGAGAAAACAAAACGTCGCCTCCTTTAATGTTGATCCTTTGATACTTTAAATAGAATATTTTTAGATTTTGTTGTGAAAAATTTGTGAAAGGTGAGTTTTAATAGATTATTTATTCTCTGTTGTTGTTGTTTGCTTTTTAATTATATCCAACTACATTAATACCAACAATACATGTTATGGTTTATTAGGGCCATTGTTAATGATTGTAAAATGAGGATAAATTGTTATTCTGTCAAACGACATTATTTATTGATGTATTATATTGGTTTACCATTATGCAGGCATGCAACATGAATGATAATGACGATGGAGGGTACGAGGAACATGACGTAGATGAAGATGATTTTGAAGAAAATAGTGAACATGAACTTGATGCAATGACATAGACTCTTGATCCCAATCAAGATGAAGAGATGGCTCTTGGTATAGAAGTAGTAAAAAAACACTACAGGATCTTGCAACATACAAGAGAATCTACTAATCAAGATGAAGAGATGGCTCTTATTACGTTTGTTCTGTGATACATGTTTGGCTTATTCAATATTTCAGTTTAATGAGTCTGCAAACTAAGTTCAAAGTTAGGTATGTATTTTAATGATACAACAAATGAAATAACTACGTAAAAATTGAAAACATTGAATCATGAAAGCAACGCCAAACATTGAAAATGAATTGGTTGTATACTTACAACTGCTAGTTATTTTTACTGCCGCTATAGTTAATTTTACTACCGCTAGTAAAACTGAAGTGGTTGTAGACTTACAACTGCTAGTCATTTTACTACTAGCTATAGTTATTTTTACTACCGCTAGTAAAAAGAATTGGTTGTATACTTACAACTGCCAGATATACGGTTACTACTGCTAGCCATTTTAACCACTGCTTGTGATAGAACACATCAACAAAATGATGCCACCATCGTTAATACTGTTGTGTATGGCCGTGTTTGTGCTGCCAGTGTGTAGGTGCTGCTGATACCATTCTGGTGCCCTTGTGTAGGTGTTGGTCTTACTATTCTGGGCCTGAATAGAGACATATTGGTTTAGTGCTGCTAGTATTAAACTTACAACTGCTAGTTAAATTGTACTAGTGTTGAATGGTAAATTTGTTAAGTTCAAGTGTGCATAGTCACTAGTTGGTAGTTATTAGTTGATTGTAGAATACGAATTGTAACAACTAGAAGGACTCCTTGGTTTATAAAATTAGTCAATAAGGAAAAGAAGTTGCCCTACGTAGAACAGTTAGTTGCCACATTGTTTATTGGAAACAACTGCTAGTTCCCCAGATTAAACAAATATGTATAATGGGATTAAAGAACATAGGAAATAGTAAATACGTTGACATACAACGTTTCATACAGACAACCTACTACATATTACGATTACTACATAATTATGAGTTTAATGGTTACATAATATATAACCACTTGATTTATAAAATTCAGCAAGTACGCAGAAAAAGCTAACCACTCCATGCTTCCTTCACATACAGACATCGTACTCAAACCACAAAGCTTCATTCCCATTAAGCATGATCCCTAACTTCTGCCAAACAAACCCGTTGAACATGAATATAATGGTGTAAGTTAAAAATAAAACATTAATAGAATGGTAAATTAAAAATAAAACATACTATAAACAGCATGGTCTGGCTGATTTAACAAAAGAAGAGATTCTTTGTATGGGGCGATGTAGAAAGATCCCGCATCTCCTAACATTCCCATGCAGACAAATAATTCAAGTTCTATTTTGTACACAAATACCGACTGACCCAAATGATTGGCGTTGTACGCTTCCACTATTGGAGCTTGATCCTTTGTAAACCCAAGCAAACGAACCGAATATAGGGTAGGGATGGCGAATAGGCTTCTAAATGATGTTATGGAAGAACCATTGACGTCCAACAACCATCCGCAAAATAATGGAATATCTTCACCAATGTTCGTCCCAGAAATCACTAGAGAGGTTCTAAGATCGAAAACATTGAATGGAACTGGGAGTTCATTTTTTAAAATCTGTGGTAGGTCTATAACTTTAAATTGGTTGGTTACCAAATCAAAAGAAATCAACATATAAATCTTATAAATAACACCGTCCTCATTAGTTAACTTTTCACTCCCAGTCCAATAGATAAAACGACCCATAACTGCATGAGTTTTACGTTTCAATTTGATTGTTTCACGAGGGGGTGGAAATTTTCAAGGCTTGTCCACCGTAAAGAGTTCAAAGAAAAGACAGACACATACCAGAAACCACTTTCGAAAACAGGATAGGGGACCTTCACGATCGTCGGGTCAAGAGTGTCCGGACGGACGGCAAAACCAAAACAAATTTTTTGACGTTCGATTTGATGCGTGTAAACCGGGACAAATACTGCAAGTGATTTTTTGATTGTCGGGTTCCAAATAACAGTCATTAGATTTGAACCATAGACAAAACACCAAAGACCATTAGAATTGCCAACTGTAATCATAGATGAAAGCATTAAATCTATATTAAGTGGCGTAGCGATTAGCTGTTCATCTAAAGCTAACACAAAACCTTGGTCACCCATATCGAATGTTAGCGTAAATAAAGACTGATCATTACGACGAACACCGTAATTAAAGATGAAGCTTCCACAATCTATACTAGCCTTCCATAACTTGCAAACACTACGTTGCTGGAGTATAGACTTAGGAGGTAGCCTACGGATGATATCTAGTTGAACATCCAGTGGGATATTGTCAGACATATTTTCTAAACAAAAGCAGAAAGATTGGGATAAAGATATGAAGTCAATAGACCAAAAGAAGAAAGAAAGACTTTGTTAAACAAATTGTATTGAAGAAAGAAGAAAGTGATTGGGAACACAAGACATTAAAGGACATATACTGTAAATCTGTGTTTTGTGGGCGTTTGTTTTTTTGTTTTTTTTTTTTGTTTTTTTTAAATATGAAATGACAAAACTATCCTCGTGTATGAATACAAGTTGCCCAAAAAACATAAACATGCCAAAAAAACAATACAAGTTGCCCAAAAAACAATACGTTACAATACATGACATATACCTTCAAAATAAAATACGTACTTGTGTTATAAGTTGTCGGACACATGGCAGCCCCTGGTTGGGTCTAAGAAAAGCGGTGGGCAACCTGTCTATTTTCGAATTTTAAAAGGGCGTGATCCATAAAGTGATATACATCAGGACGCGTGGTCTATTTGACCAATTTTCCCTAATTGTTGAGTGAAAGATAGGAACCTATACAAACAACCAACATAAAACAGATTGCCTTACAATAACAACAATAAAAAGTCTTTGATTTAAGTATGATGTTGGGCTTACGTTTGCTTTGGTCAAACAAGAAAATTAAGTTTATCTTCGGTCTTAAAAGACTATCTAGTTTTCCTTGAAATCCCACCGTCATTGCATCACAACACTTAAAAGACTATCTAGATATTTATAGAAAATCTTTAAGTAAATGCAGAAAATGAGAAATGAATGAAGTGGTGAGGAAGAGTTATGGATTAAATTTCAAGAAGCTTTATACAAATAATGAAGTAAAAAGTGACTGAATAGTCATTTTAACATGTCTTTTTGAAAAAATGATCCCGTAACGTAATGTATATTTTTGAATTACTTGTAAGAGTCCTTGAGCAACACCATAGACTATATAAATAACCAAACATCTCAGACATTAAAATCTTAAGCAACACCATAGACTATATAATATAAGTAACCAAACATCAGTTTGTAACACTCGAATATATCTTAAGCAACACCAGACTGCATCTCAGACATTAAAATCTTAAACAGAGTAGATTAAGACAAGATAATTTTCCTACCATTACTTCTCCTAAATGAAACTCTACTATACTTTAAGCCAGCTCACACTAAACTTCCCATTTAATTTTTCTTTAGACCCTTTGCGCGGAGCACCTTCCGCTGTTACTTCTACAAGAAAATGAAAAGGAAAAACAAAACAAAATAAGCATCAAAAAATAATTTAATATTCTTTTTGCAGATCTGCTCTCTTTTGTATACCAAACAATTTCAATCACAAATTAAAAAAAAACATAAGACTTACTTGTTTGATAGCATAGAGAAATAACCACAAGCCGGATCCTGCGATATGTATTCAGAATAGTTTCTGAGTATCACCACTACCATATCGCTTTGAGATTGAGAGTTGCTCAATGGTTATCATGAGTCCCACATCGTTTGTGAATCTGAAAATGAGTGGTAAGACACTTATAAAAATCACAAGCCACATGCCACCCAAACACACCACCACAACCCACCCAAATAATGTCGACCCGATCCTCCAAACAAACCCCAAGAAAGAGGATAGTGCGTCAACCATCATCCTCAAACCCTAAATCACCAGATCCAAATCTCTGAGCGATGTGGGACTATTTGGTTTTAGGTTCTTTTCCTTTTAATAAGCGGGTATTTTTCTAAGTCTCAATAATAAAGAACCACGTTATAGTGGTTTTATATATGTGTCATAAATCAACTAATTAAATAACAACAAAAGACTAGTGAACACCAAAAATTCTAAGAAAAAAATGTTTATGCATTTTAAATGACAACTTAGTTTGGGGGATGAGAGAACATTTCACATCTCCCAAACTAAGAAATGTGGAGCTGTTTACAGTACTGCAAAAAAAGCCTGCAAAGCCGATTAATCGCTGTCTAGACGATACTGGGCCACCAACCTTTCCGATTTGTGTAAATCGGTCAAACAAAACGGTCAATTATGGATTTATGGTCAACGGTGTTCAACGATGGTCAAACTTTCTGGAAACATGCAAATCTTGTCGGAAATACCCAAAACTCGTTGTAAACTAGTTTTAATCACTTATAATCGTTGTTTATATATATATTATAAGATATTTTTTAAAGAAAATATTATAAGATATTGTTTATGCATTTTAAATGACAACTTAGTTTGGGGGATGAGAGAACATTTCACATCTCCCAAACTAAGAAATGTGGAGCTGTTTCGCAAAAAAAGCCTGCAAAGCCGATTAATCGCTGTCTAGACGATACTGGGCCACCAACCTTTCCGATTTGTGTAAATCGGTCAAACAAAACGGTCAATTATGGATTTATGGTCAACGGTGTTCAACGATGGTCAAACTTTCTGGAAACATGCAAATCTTGCCAGAAATACCTAAAACTCGTTGTAAACTAGTTTTAATCACTTATAATCGTTGTTTATATATATATTATAAGATATTTTTTAAAGAAAATATTTCTGACATTTTCACATTATTACACTTGGCCTATGGGTAATCGACAATTTAAGTCAATTTAAGTCAATTATTGACGAGTTAATTGACATGATTATTGTTACTCATTAATTCATACGAGAAAAAGTTTTGGACGTTATTCAATACATGTATATGTTATATATATTTATAATGGTTAGTGCCTTTGCGTTCTTTTTGAAGATTCGCAACGAGCAAAAGAGTGTCTAAAATAGAGTTAACATGAATGAGATGCCATGTTTCAAAATAAGGCATTTAAAATGCAAAAAAAAAATGAAAATAGGAGAAGATCCCACATCGCCCAAACTATGAAGTGCGGAGATGTATATATATAAATCTTGATGTCAACCGTTAAATTGTTTTGGTTTTGTACATTCAAAATTTTGTACATTCAAACAAATACTTTTTAATTAATCAAATTTTGTACATTCAAAAAAGAGTTTTTTGTGCGTAAGTTTGAGAAAATGTATCCTTGTGGGTTTGGTTGGTTTACAGTTAGGACATACGATATCCATACTCCTTTATAAAGAGTTTGAGGCATTCTAAATATAGTAGTCTTAAAATCTAAGACCAAAAAAGTTTTTATCAAAAGAAAGTTACTTTTGCTAAGCATAATAATTCACAATACACATAAATTTATAAAGTAATTAATGTCTTAAATTCTCATACTTGTAACGTCCTCCAGTATTGATGCATATTATTTAAATCATATGAAGACATGTAAAAATGGTAATAAATTAAAATACGTAAGTTCACCGAAAATTAAAATACGTGAAGTTATTCTTAGAAAAAACATATGTATGAAAAAGATTTCTCCGCTACAAAAGTAGTCACCGGGTACCCGCCGCCGCATTGCACGGGTACCTTTCTAGTTTTAATAAGATATCTAGAGTTTATGTAACAAGTTCCAATAATAAGAGCATGCCCAATGTTCACGCCCCAACGGCGTTAAACCCCCAAACAGCGCGCGTTATTGCGTTAAACCCTTTGGAAGTGCACCATATTCACGCCGTTAGTCCCTGGGCGTTAAGGGGCTAACGCGCGTTATTGATTAAAAAAAAATCATTTCACCCCCCTAAACCATTTCAAATAAATTTTCACTTACACCCCCTCAACCTATTCAAATTCAAATTTAAATTATACTGGTCAATTCTGGGCGGGATAAATTCAAATTCAAATTTGAAATTTAAAAATCAAATATGAGCGGGATTTATTCAATTTCAAAATCAACTCTGCCTATATATACAACTCTACCAGAGTTGTTTAGAACACACAACACACACAAGTTACACACACAAAAATGTCTCGCAAATATTTTTCTCAGCAATTCCCAAGTCCAGAAAAGTTGCCGGAAACCAGCTTTCCAAATCCAAATCACTTGCGGAAACCGCTTTCCAACTCTACCAGAACCTGATGTTTACTCTACACCAGAAAATGTCTTTCCGGTGGGTTTTGAAAACATCCCGTACCTCCCACTTGTTCCAACTTCACCTGTGAACAGTCCATAGGTAGATTTTCAAAACCACCCCAGCAAGTTAAGTGAGGCTTCCTCCAGAAATGGAACAAGATGAAGAAAACGTTAGGGAGATTATGGAAGAGCAAACACGTGAAGAGACTGCTCGCCGTGAGCAAGAAGCACGGGAAGCTCAGTACACTCCAAGACAACTACTTCGACATAATGGAACGTCGATACATGAATGGGGAGTTTAATTCTCCCAACCAGAATTTGATGGTTGGGACTCGGATGATTCATTTTTTAAAGTTTTAGTAGTTGTATTTTCATCAGTATGCGTTGTATCTTTAATTTTTAATGTAATTCGTATTTAACGTTTAATGTACTTGGTGTTTTAATGTTAAATGTGATATGTGTTTTAATAAATAAAGTGTTTGTTTTAGTTTAGGGGTTGAAATTAAAAATATGAAATGTTATTGATGTTATTGGGATGTTATGGTTGTGGGTGTTTTTTGGGAATGTTAATGTTAAATGTTAAAGCTGATGTGGCGCTGACGTGGACTGATGTTATAATGTTATGGTTGTGCATGCTCTAAGAGTCGTGATATTGCTACTTGATGATGTAGCTCTAGGTTTTATTACTACTTGAGAATTGAGATGATGTAGGTAAATTAAAAATACTGTAAGATACGGAATATAACTTGGGGAATATAGGCATGAGGAGAATATAAAAAGTTGTTGCATTTAAAAGTTTTATTTAAAATAAAAAATATAGATTTTTAAGAAGGTGTCAAGAACCATGAGTGGACCTAAAGGAAGCAACCAGGAAGCTCCCCAGCCTCTAACGGCATTAATATGCATAAGTGGGGTCCAAATTGCCTCCTACGTTTGTGCGCGTTTCTTTAGGATATACGAGTATTTAAATCAAATATCACATGCTTTAAAAATTTAAGGCCCGTTTGGTTTGTAGGTTGATTTAGGATGTGGATTTAAATTTGGATTTTTGATTAAATGAAGAGCGGAAAAATAAATGAGTAATAAGTTTATTTTATATATGTTTTTAAAATTAAAAAATAAAAAACAAAAAGAAGAATTAAATAATTTGTGGCTTGAAAAGAACCATCAAATAATTCTTGTTTTTTGATTGGTCCATTTTGTGGAAACCAAGCAAAAAGTCACCACAGTAAGCTGGAATGAAGAATTGGAGTCAGATGCCACTGTTAGGAGTGTGTCAGGGGTATGGATTTGTACCAAACAATTTTTTTTAAGAATCTATTAATCCAAACCGGTAAAAGTCATGTATCAAACGGGCCCTTAGGATGATGTAAAACAAAATTTCACTTTACATATTTTTAAAGTTTATTACTTTATTGTAATCCATACCTTTTTCATACTTTGGCATATTGCGTCTCAAAACTTTTGTGAATTAACGAGTAAGAGTAATCATGTCGATTAACTTGCATGCCTATTTAAGAGCAATATTAAAAAAATGAAAACAAAGTTGACTAGTCAATATTAGACTTGAATTGTGGATTCACCTTTACGCTGAAATATGTAAGTTTTGTAACTCTAGAATTCTAAATTAAGTTCATAAAATTTAATTCCATAAAATTTAGAATTTAATTTTATGAAAATGTAAAAATCCTAGATTTCCATAAAAATGTAAATTTTGTAAGTCTAGTCAATATTAGACAAAATTTAGAATTTAATTTTAGGCTAGCCCCAGTAAGGAACCTCAATCCCCCTCATTTTTACTGCCACGTCAGCTTTCTCTCTCCAGCGACCTTCAGGCGATTAGGTGCCCCAGTAAGGGCGACCAAGTTCAATTTTTTTTTTTTTTTTTTTTTTTTTTTTTTTAACACAAAATAAAATTTCATTAATAATTAAAACGTTACATAATAATTGAAATAAAATTAAAACATTACGACAATACAACGACTAAACTAGTTTTGATTCTGACGATGCCAAATGTCTTCCACCAAATCCTTTTGAGGCTAAGATGAGTTGTTTTGTTGCATATTCCCTGGTAATTTCAACGATTCCACATCGCGTTCTTATGGGTTCATAAGAACGGTGCTCTGCTGAAAGAATACGGGAGATATCACTTCGTCATGAATTATCATATTATGTAATATGATACATGTGTACATTATATGCGATAGACGCTCTTTGTCTAACCCTCTAGCCGGATATTTAATCATTAGCCACTTCTTCTTTAGTACACCAAAAGCACGTTCCACATCTTTTCTTGCTGCTTCGTGCATCGTCTTATACAATATTCGTTTGTGATCATTCGTCCCTGGATTTTTAATGGACTTCTTAATAACCCACCATTCCGGATATATCTCATCAGCAAGATAATATCCGCGTTTATAAGGCACGCCGTTAGCAACGAATTCCACATCCGGTGCTCTCCCCGTTTTGAGATCATTGAAAAGAGGCAATGCACGTAAAACATTTACGTCGTTATTCATCCCGGCGACATCAAAGAACGCATGCCAAATCCATAAATCTTGGGACGCGATCGCTTCCAATAAAATGAAAGGACTTTGCCCGTGATCACCCCTACAAAATTGAGCTTTTAAAGCATGTGGGCAATTCTCCCGCGGCCAATTTGTGCAATCGATGCTTCCTATCATCCTAGGAAACCCATGACTTTGGTAGTGATGAGCATAGAGTTTGTCAATGTCACTAACCGTCGGCTTTCGGCCAGAAATACTCGGACCATATAACTCCATTATGAGCTCACAAAATTTTTCGAGACACTCACGAATTGTTGACGCACCCATTTGCACGTATTCGTCTAGAGCATCGCATTGACCCAGTATGCCAATTGACGGATTGAAGAAGTACACTTTATCAATGGAGAAATACCAAGCGCCTGCACAATCGGGGAGTTTGTTGGAAATAAGGTGAATGATCGGTTATATCTCGGACAATTCGTGTGAATAGTCATCGGCTCATACGGAAACGATCATGGAATGCAGATCGCCAGTATCTTGGGGTCTCGCTGAAGTAAGCATCAACTAAACGGTTATGAGCACCCACACGATCCCTACTAACTTGGGTTCGTGAGACTTTTTCTGAGGCTTGAATAGCCTCCCAAAGACTCTTCCGCAAACATCATAAACTCGGTACTAACTTCGTTTTCATCATCTGATGATGAATCGGCAATGAATAGCTCGTAAGAATTAAAACTCATATTGTGTAAAGAATATAGAGAATGTGTGAAATGAGATTTGTGAGTTTAGTGTGTAAGTATGTTGTGTATTTATAGGGTGGTTTTATTGTATTTTTTTTTTTAATTTCAAACGGTTAGTTTTTAATTACATGTTAATTGAAGCAAACATAAATTCTTACATAGAAGCAGTGCATGCAATGCATATATTACATATCGTACATAACAAACTATATCTTACATAACATGCTTAAAACTAAAGATCTTACACTACTTGAAAAATACAAATAACGTTAACATCGTAGACCTTAAAACAAACTACCACCAAGTTAGAAGTTTGGAAGATCATCGTTATTTTGTCCCAAATCGAAATACGAGTTGAACCCGGTGGATACGCCTACCTCTTGAGTTTGTTCTTTTTGTCTTCGTTTACCCCAAATTTTCATTTGTGCATCTCTCATTGCTTCACGTAAAATTGGGTCACTTATCGTATCCAAAACTACACGTAAAATTTTGTTTTCTTCTTTTTGTTCTGCTAACTCTAGTCTTTTAGCTTGAATGTCCAAATTCTTTGATATAAGAGCTTGATTTGTATCAAACATCCCTTGGATGCTTTGAGTGGCAGATGAGAAAATACTTTTCATTTCCTCGACAACTCCTGTTGTCGCCTTTTCCTTCTTCTTCCCCGTGGGTCGTTGGCTTTCATTGCAATCATCTTCACCATCAAAATCCTCATTCAGATTAATAAGAAATGAAACGAACCGAATGATTTACTAGATTTTTGGGATTCGGATCCAGGAATAGAGGTGGCAATTTAATACCCAATGGTTAAATTTGGGTCTAGTTGGGTAAATTTTTTTAATGAGATGAGTCTAAATGGGTTTACTTTATTTTAATAGATGAGTCTATTTGGGTATAGTTTATTTTAATTAATTAATATTGATGGGTCTAGTTGGGTCTAATAATATACCCACATGGGTCTAGTACAATATTTACATGGTTTAAGTTAATTGTTAACTAAAATTATAAAAATCACTCATAGTCTAATTTTATCATTTTCGTCTATTTTTATACGTTTTTATCCGTTTTTAACGGTTTTTTACGTTTTTGTCCGTTTTTACACGTTTTCGTATGTCTTTTTACGTTTTTGTCCATTTTACACGTTTTCTTCTTTTTTTTTACGTTTTCAACCGTTTTCGTCTGTTTTTTTACGTTTTCGCATGTTTTTTTACGTTTCCGTCTGTCTTTTTACGATTTTGTCCGTTTTACACGTTTTCGTCTGTTTTTTTACGTTTTAGTCCCTTTTTTGAATTTTTTAACGTTTTTGCACGTTTTTGTCAGTTTTTTTTTACGTTTTTGTCCGTTTTACATGTTTTCGTCCGGTTTTTTACGTTTTTGTCAGTTTTTAAACGTTTTCGTCCGTTTTTTTACGTTTTTACACGTTTTCGTCCGTTTTTTTACGTTTTCGTCTGTTTTTTCACGTTTCCGTCTATTGTTTTACGATTTTGTTCGTATTTACACGTTTTAGTCTGTTTTTTTACGTTTTCGTCCGTTTTTTGATCATTTTTTTACGTTTTTGCACGTTTTCGTCAGGTTTCTTTTACGTTTTTGTCCGTTTTACACGTTTTCGCCCGGTTTTTTACGTTTTCGTCTGTTTTTTTACGTTTACGTCCATTTTTTGATAATTTTTTACATTTTTGCACGTTTTCGTCCGATCTTTTTTACGTTTTTGTCCGTTTTACACGCTTTTACCGGGTTTTACGCGTTTCTTTTACACGCTTTTAAATTATTCGTCTTTTTACGTTTTTGTCAATTTTTACACGTTTTCGTCCGTTTTTTACGTTTTATCCGTTTTTACACATTTTTGTCCATTTTTACGCGTTTTCGTCCGCTTTTTTACGTTTTTCTCCTTTTTTACTCGTTTTCGTTTGTTTTTTATGTTTTCTCGTTTTAACTCGTTTCGCTCGTTTTATCGTCGCTTTATGTTTTTGTCGTTTTACACGTTTTCGTCCGTTTTTACGTTTTAGTTTGTTTATTTACGTTTTATGCTGTTTTGTTACGTTTTTGCCTGTTTTCACACGTTTTCGTCTGTTTTTTTACGTTTACGCCCGTATTTTAACTCTTTTTTACGTTTTTGTCCATTTTGCCCTATTTCGTCAGGGTTTTTTTACTTTTTTGTCCGTTTTACACGTTTTCGTTAGGTTTTTTTATGTTTTTACACGTTTTTGACCGTCTTTTATACATTTTTTTTACGTTTTACATACTTTTTTAACGTTTTTGTCCGTTTTTACACGTTTTCGTCTATTTTGTTACGTTTTTGCCCGGTTTCCCACGTTTTCGTCCCGTTTTTTTACGTTTTCGCCTGTTTTTCTTGTTTTCGTCCTTTATGCACGTTTTCGTATGTTTTTTTTACGTTTTTGTCCATATTTTAATGTTTTTTGTCCGTGCTGCACGTTATCGTCATTTTTTTACGTTTTTCTCCGTTTTACACATTTTCGTCCGGTTTTTTATGCTTTTACCCGTTTTTACACGTTTTCGTCCGTTTTTTTAGGTTTTTGTCCGTTTTTACACGTTTCCGTCCATTTTTTTTACGTTGTTGTCCGTTTTTACATGGTTTCATCCATTTTTTACGTTTTCCTCTGTTTTTACATGTTTTCGTCAATTTTTTATGTTTTCAAAGACGAAAACATAAAAAACAGGCGAAAATGTGTAAAAACGGATAAATACAAAAAAACGTGTAAAACGGTCAAAAAAGTAAAAAAAAAAAAAAAAAATTGAAGAAAACGTGCAAAAACAGACAAGAACGTTAAAAAACGGACGAAAACGTAAAAAAACAGACGAAAAACATGTAAAAACGGACAAAAACATAAAAAAGCGAACGAAAACGTATAAAACTGACGAAAACGTAAAACACGGACGAAAACGAACAAAAAATGGACGGAAACGTGTAAAACGGATAAAAAGTAAAAAACACGTGACGAAAAGGTGCAAAAACAGATAAAAACGTGAAAAATGTTAAAAACGGACGAAAACGTGTAAAAACGTAAAAAAGCGGGCGAAAACGTGAAAAACGGGCGAAAACGGATAAAAACGTGTGAAAACGGGCAAAAACGTAACAAAAACGCAAAAACGTAAAAAGCAGCGAAACGTAAAACGTAAAAATACGATGAAACGTAAAAAACAGCGTAAAACGCGTGTAAAAACGGACAAAAACGTAAAAAAGCAGACGAAAACGTGAAAAAACGAGCAAAAACGTAAAAAAACGGACGAAAACGTGTGAAAACGGGCAAAACTGTAACAAAACAGACGAAAACGTGTAAAAACATAAAAAAACGGACGAAAACGTGTAAAAAACGGACGAAAACGTGTAAAAACGGACCAAAACGTAAAAAAGGGACAAAAACGTGAAGAAACGGGCAAAAACGTAAAAAAACGAACGAAAACGTGTGAAAACGGGCAAAAACGTAACAATTTCGTGTAAAAACGGACAAAAACGTAAAAAACGGACGAAAACGTGTAAAAACGGACAAAAACGTAAAAAGCAAACAAAAACGGTAAAACGGACAAAAACGCGTAAAAAGCGCAGCAAAACGTGAAAAACAGCAAAACGTAAAAACGGACGAAAACGTGTGAAAACGGGCAAAAACGTAACAAAAGAGACGAAAACGTGTAAAAACGGACAAAAACGTAAAAAAGCAGAGCAGCGTGTAAAAACGAAAAAATAATGACGAAAACGTAAAAAACAATTTAAAACACGCGTGTAAAACGGACAAAAGCGTAAAAGCGACAGCGTGAAAAACGAGAAAAAGTAAAAAAAATGGACGAAAACGTGTGAAAACGGGCAAAACTGTAACAAAACAGACGATAACGTGTAAAAACGGACAGAAACGTAAAAAAAAAGGACGAAAACGTGTAAAAAACGGATAAGCCGTTAAGTTCACTATACAGAGCTGTCGCAATCATATATGTAACGCTTCAAATCGTTACAATTTAAATAAGCTGATAAACGCATGAAATAAGCTAATCCAAACACCCCCTTCACATCAGTTCCATAAAAAATTGATCTAGTTACACCATAAATATTTTAAACATTTACAGTTTAGTGAAAAATCTTATAAACATATTTACGTTCCTAAGAATTGATATTGTTTTGATGAATAATAAGTGATAAGCCTTTAAGTTAACTATACACAGCTGTCGTAATAAAAATATATGAAATGCTTCAAATAATTCCCATTTAAGTAAGCTGATAAACGCGTAAAATAAGCTAATCCAAACACCCCCTTCACATCAGTTCCATAAAATATCGATTTAGTCACACCATAAATATTTTAGATATTTTAAACATTTACAGGTTTAATGAAAACTGAAGTACCTTTAATGAGACCGGCTAAGAAGTGTACGTCAATACTATCTTGAACGACTCCACTATTTACATGCATTCATCGATGTTCTTCTTAGTTGTTGCGTGTTTGGATTCTGCATTGATTATGAAGATAACTTCAATAAGATTATTAATAAGTTAAACAATGCAGTATTGATTCTTAACAAATAAGTTAACCTGAATCATGTACCACACACACAACCAAGAATCTTGAGAGAGGATAGGAGCCATAATCTTCACAAATATGGATAGAACCCAAGTGAGATACTCAAAGGACAGTAAAATATTTATGATGAATTGCTACAAAGAACCAATTCTGCTACAAAGAACCAATTGGTTCTTTGATGCCTGAAAACGGCAAGACTCCTAACTTTATTTCATCAATTGTGCATAGCATTTTAAAGGAACTTGAATCAATTTGAACTGATGTCTTGATGGACTTTTAATATTCATATTGAAGTGAATCTCGTGAACCAAAATGAAAATTTTACTAAGCATCTGTTGTGAATTCAGCAGTGGTGGACTATCTATCATTTTTTGTGAATGTACAGGTAATAAAGATATAGAAAAATGTTTTAATGTAACATGCTAACCATTGTTCTCGTACCCAACAATATCAAATTTGATTTTCTTTTGTCCAGCACCACTCATTTTTTTAGAGTGCAGTCCTCTCTTTTGCAGATTAATAAGAGCGATTTTTTTTTTTTTTTTTTTAAGTAAGTCACTCTCTAAATGGTATTAGTTAATTCGACTGTGATGATTAAACAGTTATGATAATAGTGATTTTGCAAGTTGATCTATTAAACAATTATGATAATAGTGATTTTAATATTCATATTGAAGTGAATCTCGTGAACCAAAATGAAAATTTTACTAAGCATCTGTTGTGAATTTAACAGTGGTGGACTATCTATTATTTTTTGTGAACGTACAGGTAATAAAGATATAGAAAAATGTTTTAATGTAACATGCTAACCATTTTTCTTGTACCCAACAACATCAAATTTGATTTTCTTTTGTCCAGCACCACTCATTTTTTTAGAGTGCGGTCCTCTCTTTTGCAGATTAATAAGAGCGTTTTTTTTTTAAGTAAGTCACTCTCTAAATGGTATTAGTTAATTCAAGTGTGATGATTAAACAATTATGATAATAGTGATTTTGCAAGTTGATCTATTTTAGAAAAAAAGTAAAGGAAAAAGTCACTTACTTCAGGTTTATCTGTCTCAAAAATAAGCTGCTTCAAGGTCCAATTCGGTTGTCTTTCAAATAATTTTAACATAATGTGTTCCATCTCTCCACGATCCCGTTTGGTTCTTTTTGTGTCTGATTCTTTAACTGAAGTTTCTTCCTTCCTGTTAAATGATTGACATATGGTTCTTTTTAAGATAATACAATCATGAATACATGAGTCGAGTATATAAAAGTCCAATAAAATAAATCTAGAACAGTAATGCGCATGATAACCAAAACTGAAATTAGGAAGCATCGACAGTCTGTACGGGGGACTTTAAGGTATAGTTACTGGGCATCGGCCTCATATGTCAACCACTATCATTGTCAATATCCTGAACAATAAGAAACAAATTAATGATACTAAGTTCATATAGCAATTTAGACCCATTTATAAATGGTTCAATTGGGTTACATGTTGCCTATAACGGGTCAAATGAATAAAGCTGTCAAATGAATACGTTGAAGGGTTATCAAAAGCAATAAGTCTACAGGTCAATGACACAAGAAAGTATACTAACTGTTTATTTACCTATGTTTTACGTGTATTACAGATTCACAGTGAAGAAAAGTTACTTTTTTTTGGCTCATGAACTGCATTTTGCGTTAAGCCTGTGGCTTATGCCCATAATTTCATACCAATAAGCTGAATAAGTTAGCTTTAACGGCATTTTCATGTCTTACTAAGCAACTTATTTTTGGTTTTACAAAGCAACTTATCTTAAATATGCAGCTAGTGCATTAAGAATGTTATAAGTTCTAAACTATTAACAGAGCTCAAATTATGCACACTCCAGTCAAATGGTATTCTGTTGACAATATACACTTGAGTGCGCGCTTGTTCTTATGGTTAATTATTAGTAACATATATCTTCAAGTTTATAAAATGGCCGAATTCTTCTTGTGTATATTGAGGTGCATAAGAATATAATATTGAAAATAAACACATAACCTATGGCGACTGTCCTTTGTTCTTCTATTTTGTGAACCGCTTAAATTAAGCCAACTGATTTGAATGCTTTGCTTTCATTTGAAATTGTTTCTGGTTGATGCAGAATACTATGGCCTAATATTCTTAAACAGTGAGAACAGAGCAGGTTCTTCTGAGCCAATATTTATGATTAATCATTAGGAGCCTACACAAAATTCTTTTACTTTGCAAAACCATCTTTTATCTAAAAAGCCGTTGATTCTTTTTAATACCGGTATTTTGTTTCTTATAAATCATTAAATTGCACTTAGTTATTCATCTCTCGTTGTTTAGCCTATGTAATTCAACTAAAGCTCAAAAACAGATTGCAAATTCACCTAACTTAATTTAATCTGGACAAATAAGCTTAAACAAACACCCCTAACTTAATTTAATCTCATATATCCTATTGAAAGCTCCTACACATAAAAGTTATCAGCAAAAATAACATATATTTTATAGAAATACCTCTGCAACTTGTCCATTATCCATCACCACAATCCAGGTCACTGTTGATAGTCTCCAATGGCTGCAAATGGGTTCACAATCAAAATAGAAATTTCTAGGCTACAAATATATAACAATGGGTAAAACCCACCTGTGTGCTATGAAAAGGATACATCTTTTCGTCTTCATGTCATTTTTTAGTCCAACCATTAATTCCTATGCACGAAATATAAAATAAGTTAACTGACGATGAATTCCCGAACCATCAAAATCCAAAAAATTTTAAGCTATAACAAAATCAATTTCTTCCCCTAAAATCAAATTAACAAAACTTGTAGCATTCTACATTGATCAAAAGTTTTAATAAACCAACAAAAATCTTTCATCCAAACCCTTTCACACATTCAAACCAATTCTGATACATTCAAAATTGAATCGTAATTGAACAATCGCACAACACAAAAACAAAATTAGCAAAAAATAAAAAATAAAACGCACCTTGAATTCTTAATCCCCTGATCAAGTATTAAACTGCAAAAACAAATTGTCCAAAACCAAAATTAGAACACATCCAAACATTATTCACAAATAAAATCAAAGTTAATGTAGATATAAAATCGAAGTTAGAAAAAATATAAAAAAAAAATAATTTCACAACTGAGTTGCAACTTGTCAAAGATTTCACCTAAGTTGCAATGGAATCAAGTTCATCAAAGAAGAGGACACACGGTGCAGACCCACGTGCCTTGTCAAAGATTTCACAAACATTGGCTTCACTCTCACCGAACCACATTGTAAGCAATTCTGGTCCTTTGATGCTGATGAAGTTGGCTTGACACTCGTTTGCAATAGCCTTGGCGAGATGGGTCATACCACATCCAGGAGGACCATAGAAAAGAACTCCTTTTAAGGGTGACATTCCAAATTTCTCAAATTTCTCGGGGTGCTCCACAGGATATTGGACGGTCTATTACAGTTAAACAAAAAGGGAACATATTCTCAAATAAGTTTGAAAAAATGTGTGATGCTGTATTAATTAAGCTTAGTGCATGGTTTTTCATTACCTCTTGAAGCTCACGCTTAACGTTCTCAAGACCTCCAAGATCTTCCCAGCTGCAATTGGGAACTTCCACAACCTGTTTTAGGTCCAAAAACAAAAATGATGATTCATTTAAAATCAGTTCATTTAAAAGAGTGGCTTGGAATAATTTTGTAAAGTACGGATACACACAGTTTCACACAAAGCAGATGGGTTGCTTGTTCCAAGAGCTGTTTGGAAATGTTCATTCGAGACTGCCATCGAGTTCAGTATCTCAACATCAATAGAGTCGTCTTCCAAATCAATGACGTCCATCTTTTCTGTAATGCATTGAAGGGCAGCTTCAGTGCAGAGTGCAGCAAGATCAGCACCGACATAACCATGTGTTTCTTTAGCAATCTTTTCCAAATCAACCTGAAATTTTAATTTTACATTTAAATGATGATCGGTCAAATGGATATAACTAAATAGCTAATTAACAGAAAGCATATTAAAAAAGGGTAAAACTCAGTAAAAGAAAGCTATGGACTTTCACGTTTTATACGCTGTGAAACTTGACAGTGCAAAAACAAAGTTTAAAGACTTACATCATCAAAAAGCTTCATATTCTTGGTGTGAATGCGGATGACCTCAAGACGCCCAACTTCCCCAAATTATGAATATTTTTCAAAAACCATTTTTTGTAAAGACTAAAGTTTAAGGTCTAACCTGTAAGAAAATCAATTTATCTCTCAAAATAACCGGCTGCTCGAGATCAAACGGCGAAGAAACAATCGTCTCCAAAAGATGAGCCCAAAACACCAAAACCTCATTCTCCGCCAAAACCCCTTCCTTAAACAACCCCATCAAGTTCAAAATCTGATGAAAAGACTCTTGCTGCCACTTCAGGTTATCAGATTGCTGCTTCTAAAGCCTTTGTTCAGCATATTCTTTAAGACATATTCTTTAAAACAACAAACAAACATGAAACCATACCTTTTTCACCATATACGATGTTCTCCCATACTCTTTGAAGTGTTAGTTGCCATGATAGATCAACTTGAGAATTAGTTGGTTGCAAGGATGAACTCGATCCAACTTTGGTGTAGATCAACATGAGTTAAACATGTTCGACTTTTCTTCTGCTGGAGCCTTCTTGAAATCTGTCACCAAGCAGGAGTGAATTTACGTTATTATAAAATCAACACATATATTCATCTCGTGCTTTCAGCAAGTTTGCGGCGGTTCTTTTGGATGTTTTACAGATTTTCAGCAATTCTAAGTCCTTGTTCATCTAATATGCTCCTTTCCTTCTCCAAGCCGTTATTGGCTCAAGACCTTCGGTTTCATATACATACAAATAGTTTAAAGTGCAACAGTTAATATCAAGCTATATAAAAGCTAAGAAAGATGAAGCTACACAAAACTTATAACTTGATAAACATTAGTGACATTATTTGTTTGCGACATGGAAAAGATGGCTATAGCTAACAAAAACTTACATGGGCTCAAGCATCGAAGACCAGAAGCCTAAAGGCATAAAAGCCCATATGCTACAGCTTCGCTAGCACCAGGGCGAATTAAAGCAGACCTGTAATATCAAAACATATAAACAATTAACAATGGATATGGAACTAAAAGGGGTCAAGCTTAGCTTCCACGTGTAAGTTTCAAATATGTATTACCTTTCCAAATCTTATACCGACCATATTGAACATTGATGACAATACTCGGGTTGGATGTGTTATCATCGTCACTAACATAATAGTTTATCTGCCTCGTATAGTCTTCGCTTCATTGAAATTGTAGAAAGTAAATTATGAGACGTTTTTATAATATGACTGTAGATAAAAACAATGTCTTCAAATACAAACGACATACTTTAAATCTTGGATCTGGCTTTTGACCAGGCTTTCCATTGATATCCATCATTTCCAGATCACCACATCCTGTGAGAGAACCAAAAGGTATCAACTATGTTTTACTAGTAACTAAAACGATTAATGACATTTCCGGATTATATTTCATCATCTTGACAAAACATATCCCATTTTTTAGTGTATTCAAAAAATTAACTAACCTTTACAAAGCAAACCGCAAACCAATAATTCGATATTAAGAGCATGCAAAACACACATATACTTTGATTATAGAGGGAATCACAAAAATAAAAGAAATTATTGGCTTATAGCTGCTATAAAGAGAAATCGTAACACCCCAATAACAAACATCATATTCTTTGTGAATACAATCCCACTAACAATTTAGCTTCATAGACATTTTTTTATCAAACACTTGATATGTGTAAAATTCATCTTTTGTCCAAATATCAGTTTTTTTACAAAGTTAACTTTTATCAAACACTTGGTGTGCATAAAATCTCATCATGAAATTGATTATGAATCCAAGTTATAATTTCACCACAAATTACATAAAAGCAAATCAATCAATAAACAGGTCATGATATAAAAAATTGTAAAAATCAATAACATACCTGTGTCATTGTGTTTATAATCGTGAAACACACAAACATACACCGAATTTGTCCATTAATTTTTCACATTATAAAACCCGCCTGTGATTTGGATTGAAGATGATGGATTATTTTGTAGCGTACGATTTTGATTTTTTGATAGAATGAATCGATTTTGATTTTGAATAGATTTGTGTTGCTGAAGATCAAGATTGGGAGTTTGGTTGTGAATGGCGTGTGTTCTTGGTTGTGTTTCTGTGTGAAGCGCGTGTAAAAAAATAGGTGGCTGGCATTTAAGCTTGCCAAGTGGCATATGTGACTCAGCATGTTCCTCTATTATATATGTGGGGAGATAAGGAGAGTCAAAAATAGTTGGTTCTCTTTTATGTTTATTGTACATCTAGAATACTAATCAAACAATCATTTTCATTCAGTGTCTTTGATTCTTTCGGTGCTAAATCATATAGATTTGTCAAATAAGATGGAATTCCAAAAGGAGGTAGAAGAAGATATAGGATTGGATATTAATGATGATGAATTCTATGATAATGATGATGATGATGATTTTGGAAAAGTGGAGAAGCTGAGATTACCTTGGGTATCAAGGTGGATTTTCCCTTCTGATGGTTTACCTATATATGGGTTAGAAGTACCCGTTATGAAAGAGGACGCTTTAATTCATGATTCCATGTATCGTAATGATATTGTTTTTGGACCAAGGAAAGATCCTCCCCCTCATGTCTTTGATCCTCCTCTGCCAACAAAGCCAGCTCCTCCTGCTGATGTTTGTTCCATCTGTTTCAAACATTGGACTATTCTCCATCATTTTTGGTATCTATCTATCCCTTAGCTCTTTATTTAGGGGGTGTTTCTTATTCAGAAAGCAGCCCAACACTTACATACATTGGGGTTTCAATATTTGTTCTTAACTTACTGCTATAACTGTGATCACATGTTCTTTTAAGGTATTCGGTTAACAAAAAGGGATGTTATAATTTATATACAGAAAACTGTTTGTTACTTGCAAGTGCTTAGCAATAAGAAATTACAATTGAACCATCAAAAAGCTTTAAACAATCATGTGATGAACGTTGTTTGGAATAACATTAGATTCTGCATCAGAACATTTAGTTAGGGTGTGTTTGACATTACATTTTCGTAGTGATTACGTGACTGTTGTTGCTTTAAAATCACCCGCAAAGAGTTTTTAGTGTTTGGGTAGAGTGAATCTGATTGGGTCAAATGAGTTTCAGTCTTTCAGATGGTTGAAATAGAAACTGATTTTGGTTACGTGATTATTTAGGGGTCATCTCACTTGTTAAGAGTTAAGACTCGTATATTCAGGATTTGTCATAGGGTATGTTAGGAGTTACTTACTAAAGCTGTGTACCCACTTATTTCTTTTAATTGACTTATAAGCAGTTTGGGATTAGTTACTAAAGTTGTGTATCCACTTGTTAATATTTTCCACAAAGGTTTCATCTTTTATGTGAATTTGCTTAGAATTTGGAATTAGGCTAATGTGATATCTTCTCTAAGGGTCGGATTCTTGCATTCCTTGTCGTACATTGCTCATGAATTAATGAGATGCTGTGTATATACCTTTGAATGACTTGGTAGACGCTTTTATGAATTGTCGGGCCTTTTTTGTTAATGGTTATCAAGAATATATTCCCGCGAGACATTGATTCCAAGTGGAGAATATCTTACCATAATGGCCCGGTCACTGTTAGTGTTTGGTCCTTTTCTGAATTCCAGAATGAACCAGAACACATATACATATACATATTTCTTGTGGATTGATAACTATAGCCTACGCTTACACGTTCCTCATATCTAATAGCCTAGTTAATGAACACAACTGATTTGGGCTACTATTAACTTAACCCAATTAACTTTGGTCTTTGTGTGATATTTGTTGCAGCTGTCTTCCTTGTGGGCATATATTTGGAGCTCCATGTATACAGAAATGGCTTCAAACCAACTCATGTGGGACGGTGGGTTTGTCTTCCATTCTGTTCACCATATTTTATACAATTTAACCATGTTTATTATTCAAAATTCTGGTCTTGTATTAATCAATTGTTTTCAGTGTCCTCAATGCAACATCTTATGCTCATTGGAGGATGTTAGACCTCTTTATGCAACCCCCCTTTGAATTCCTGCTGCTGATAAAGGTGTTGCGGATCAAAATCTTTGTTAAATTTAACCTTCATTTTTTATATATATTTATATATAATGTGCAGTGTCAATTGTCAAAGCATTTTTTTTAATGTATTAATCAAGTAACTCCCCTTTTGGTCTCATAAAAAACTATTAAAAATTTCATCCAGATATCCACTAGACGCTTTCCCTTCACCAAACAAGGAATAGTCACATTCAGAAAGTTTGAAATTGGACGACGGAATTTTGCATTGAAAAAAAGGTCGATCGAAAGAAGCGGTGGTGGTGTTGTAGGACGGAAAAATGATTTAATGAAACGTCGGAATGACTTATTGGACAGGATGGCTAGTGTACTAAATCGGGCCAATGCATTGGAACAACGGGGTGGTTCATTGTGTCGGGCTGATGCATTGCGATTACGGGGTGATGCATTGGGCCGGTGGGCGGATGAATATTTACGGCTGGCTAAAGCAAACGAAGAGAAGGCTAAAGCATTGAGTCAGAGTGCTAGAGCGTATAATCAGCGGGTTAAGGCATTTGAGGTAAGAATGCACTATTTTTCTCGACGCTACGACGACCTTCGGAAGAACACTACACATTGTGCCGCAGCAGCTACTTGTCACTAAGACTAATTTATTAAGCATCAAAAGTTTGATGACTTTGTATCTTATTTATCGTGCATTCTATTTATTGTATTTGCTTCTTGGTTTGTTTTAAACGAAGTCCACGCGTTGCGGTGGCACCAAGACTTTGAATTTCGTAATATCTATATGTTGCGGGAGGTCCCAACCATATATAATATTTTTAATGATTACCAACACAAACACGTTTAACTTGAACCTTTACATCGTATTAAACAACCAAATGGGCCCTTCATTATTAACGCCTGGTCCTTGTCCTATCAGGCCCGTCTGGCCTCCTGGTTTAAACCCCGACCTGTCCAGTCCATATTACAATAATAAGACGACTTTAGAAAAATTGATTGTCCTTATATATTACGCTATCATCGTCCTTAATCCTTATGAACTTGACACGTAATATTCCAAGGCAAAAGTTCAATACAGAACCAAAATTTACCATAGATCCAATCAACCAATAATAGCCATTCATTTTTTTATTATGATAAACTTTCACCCTTTTTTAAAAAATTAAATATCTCGGCTTAACCGTTAATCGTTACGCGATAAAAATTATACCATCGTGACGAGAATTAAATTATTTTTCTATAGATATGCACTACTATATATTTTAACAACTTTTTTTTTTCAAAATTTCGGTCAACAAAAATCTTATATGATTCGATTTTTACGAATCACATATGATTTTTGAGAATCATATATGATTGTAAAAATCATATATGATTCGTAAAAATCGAATCATACATGAGTTTTTAAAATCATATATGATTGAAAAAAATCATATATGATTTTTTCGGACGGAATTTTTGAGAAAAAATGTTTGTCGAAAATATGTAAAAGTGCATATCTATAGAAAGATAATTTAATTCTCGTCACGATGGTGTATTTTTTATATTTTGAAGATTTACCATTTGTAAGATATGTTGTTTTTAAAAAAAAGGTGGAAAATAATTTTGTATTAATTTAGATAAAAAATGGAGGGTTATGATTGGTTCATTTGTTCTATGACAAATATGAGTTCTATATTGATCTCAACTCAATATTCCAGTTGTTACAATATTTATAGAGTTAATTACTTAAATCGTCCCTGACGTTTGTCGGGTATAACGAAAATGGTCTCTAAATATACGTTTTCGTCCATTTTTCTTATGTTTTTCTACGTTTTCGTCTGTTTTTCTTACGTTTTTAACCATTTTTATACATTTTCTTCCGTTTTTATACGTTTTCCGTCCGTATTTATACTCTTTTATACGCTTTTTTTCATTTTTTTACGTTTTCATTCGTTTTTATACACTTTTGACAGTTTTATAAGTTTTTCTTACGTTTTTTTACGTTTTTATACATTTTGTCAATTTTTATACGTTTTCGTCTATTTTATTCGTTTTTAAACGTTTTCGTCCATTTTTATACGTTCTCATCCGTTTTTATACGTTTTCATCCGTTTTTCTTCCATTTTTATCCGTTTTTGCCCGTTTTCGTATTTCTTTTATACGTTTTCATCCTTTTTCATATTTTTCCGTTCTTTTTTCTTACGTTTTCGTCCGTTTTCATCCATTTTAAAAAAGGGTCATCACTCTTCAAGATTTAGATAGATAACAATAATGAATGAAAAGTTGTGCTAAAAAATTGTACCGTTTTAATATAGCCAACAATGCATGTGCAATCAAGAATATTCAAAATACTTAAGCTCTTGAACATGCAGCAATTTAACTAAATCAAGTCCCAAAAACCTCGAATTAAGTGTGTCCCAAACACCCCATGCAATACACCATTTTCAAAATCTTACACGCTTTAATCATCATCAAACTTACATAAATCAACAACAACAACAACAAAAAATAACATACAAGTATTGAAGAAGCGCTTCTACCGCAATCTCTAAAACACCAAAACCACCAAACAACCACCGCGTTATCAAATTCAAACTCATCCTATCTTGAGACAGAGATGAGACAACCGTGTATTTAGAGAGAGAAAGCAATAAGCATAGAAAGATCGAGATGAAATCTGCATGTGTTTTTCATACTATGAGGATTTGGCAAGAAAACATGTATGTATTGAAGAAGACACGTGTAACGGTTGGTTAGTACATCGACACATATTGATACCTGGTTTATAATGAAAACGGGCCAACAATCATCAGCAGCATCAGCAACTTCTTTGAGTCTGTTGATAAGATTTTTGGCACATTCAACCATCTCTTGATACTTAGCTTTGACAACAGCATTATGATCTTTCAAAATCTTAAAACTGGTTTGCATCTCTTCATACTTCGCTTCAGCATCAGCATTATAATCTTTGTAAATCTTAAAATCAGTTATCGCCTCTTCACACGTTGCTTCCAAATTAGCATTATCATCTTCGATCCTCTTGAAACGCGCTTTCATATCTTCATACTCACATTCATACTCTGGAAGTTGTTCAATCATTCTCTTCCTCTTATCAATCAGATCTTGTTTCTCTCTAAAATTTTCTTCTATTGGGAAAGTCTTTCCCGGCTCACAAGCAATTACCATTCTCTTGAAACGGTCTATCATGTCTTTAAATAAAGAATCGTGCAAATTAGTACAATTCGGGGTGCATGTACCATCTTGACACAAAGAACACGCCATTTCGTAAATGATTGTGATGATTGATAATCTAATTGATCTAAATGTCAATTGACTAAAATATCAGAGTAGAAGTGAAAGGTAAATTTCACAAATGAAAAGGTGTTTTCAGTTTTTGTGTAGACAGCTGTATTATTTATTGACAATTTGAATTGGTGTATAGTGTGAATAATCCAAACTAACTGTAATAATTGGTGTTTGGGTTTTTTGTGGTCACAAAGAGTTAGAATATCAGTGGCCTCTGCATTTGACTTTTTTTGTGAACTCTAGCATTTGGCTATTTTGTTTTCACTTTTCACCTGTTTACTGGTAAGTATGTCAGTTGCTTTTTGGGAAATGGTTTTTGTATTTTTAAATCAAATTAATAATCTTCAACTATCAACATCCACACATTCCTCGAGCATTACCAATGCATCAAGTTAGAAAAGACTTGATGCATTGAACACAATTAAATGGTTGAGGTAAAAAGGTTTTACAAAACCAACTACTTCACTGCAAAAAGCATTTGCATATTTAATGTTGGGTGAAAAATGAAATTTTATAAATACAAAAGCTTTTTGACAATAGCTTCAAACACTTGAAGTCTTTACTAGTGTTTTTGTAAAAAGTCTTCTTCAAAGTTATTGCCACAATGGAACAAGTCATTTGATTATCTTATTAGAATAGTAAAAAAGTCTTTCACCAAGTTAAAGTCTTTCACCAAGTTGCCATTGCGGATGCTTACACTTTCATCGAAGAATCCAAATAAAAAAATCGTTGTCATTTTCTTCTTTTTTATAAACAAATCCAGGTTTGTTGTACTCCCCCGTATGTACTTTGTTACCTTATTCGTTCATATATTTATAGAGTACATGAATATAAATAACTGTGCAGCTTTATATTTTATATTCTATTATTAAATATTTATTTAATCAAAAGTTATTGAAATTGTTATTAGGGTTTATGTTTTATAGGATATGGCGGAAACCAAAGAAGTCATATTTAAAGTGCACCACAACGGGAAATTTGAATTTCAGCCACTCCGCTATGTAGGCGGTCTCCTTGCTGATGTCTGGTGTTTTAGCTCCACCAGGGTTGCATTTACCAGGGTGCTTGATCATGTTTTGAATGATATTGGAGGGGAAAAATGGGCTTTATTTTATGCTGCACCAAATAAGGCACTAGAAGATGGTTTAACATTGTTGCACACAGACAATGACGTTCGACGAATGTATGACCTTGCTGATGAGAATGGATCCATGGACGTCTACATTGTGCATGAGCTACAGGCTTTGTCACAATTATATTTCAAAAACATGGTATGGCAGGGAAGAGGCTGGCATACGGTGCGGTAGTGCAACACCTTTCAAAAGAAGGAAGTTAACAAAGCATGTTTCTATCACGAAAACTGAAAGAGGGTTCGAGATCATAGAAAAAAGGGCTAGTGCACAAGGAATGGTTCCACCTGTTATGAATGTTTGTTCTTGTAAAAAATAATTATGAGTTTATGCTACCAACCATGCGATAGTGCTTCTATGCCAAACTTAGTGCTGTTAGGTTTATGTTGTTAAGTGTATCCTTTATGATCATATGGTTAAGAATTATGTTTGCCCGATTGTACAACAAGTATTGCCCAATGATGGCATTTAGTTGACCAGATTGCAAATTGGAAGGTGGCCTGAGGTTCAAACAAAATTGCCAAATAACTTTAACTTGATTGTCAGAATTTTCGTGTGTAGATACTAGATGACGATAACGGTTGCGTTTGCTCATTAGAATAGCACAATTGGGGATAAATACGCCCAAAAATACTAACAACTGCTACAAGAGTTAAAACAGTTGTTTTGAAAGTACAAATTAATTTTGATTAAATTGGGGATAAGAAACCACAACATGGTTGCGTTTTTGGAAAAACCAAAGGAGGCTACATGGTTTGAACAAATTCTCAATTATATGCATATGTGAATACGCAACCACTACTATAGTTTAAAAAACCACTGCTAGGGTCGCTCAAACCACCGCTAGTGTCAACGCAAATATCAACGTTTTTTATGTTTTCCAAATGACTAGTTGAAGTTCAAATTTTAAAAGTGAAATTTAAAGCGCGGATATGAATGATTTACTTCAGTTTGTCAAACGTGCTTAAGCAACATTTTCAAAACCAACAACAGATGTACAGACATAGCAAAATTTTAGTACAAAAAAGGATGATAATAAACCGATAAATTCAAACTGTTTGTAATTACGGATAAGGCTTATCCAAATACCAAAAAAAAGGTGAACAAATCTGCAAGTAAATATTCACGTTCCTTCTCAAGAAATTTTGGGACAAATCCATCAGGAAAAATAGAAGGGTAGGAGCCTAGGAACGTGCATACCCACAAAACAGTCATTGGAAATTAATTATACCGTGTGCAAGAACAGTAAAATCCTCGCTTTAAATACGCGAGGTAAATAAAGGGAAAGCACATAAAAAAACAACCATTCCTCCACCAACAAAAAACAACAAAGAGAAGTTGAAAATGTTAACCCGTTGCCCAAGCACCGTCGGTTCCAAAAAGCCCATACATAGCCTAAACCTTTACCCCCAAAACAAAAACATAAGCGCAAAGCAGTTGCTGCGACAACTGAAACATGTTCTTAAATGACTACTAAAAACAATTTGTCATTTCTAAGACGACAAAATTGACCTATCTCCGCGACCATTCACAACCTTCCTTCAACCAAAACCCGTGTCCTTTGAGGTTTGTGGAAGCCTGCCCTGACCATATGGCGTACCAAAGGTTGGAGTTTAAACCGATTAGACTCTCATTAGCCATTTGGGATGTTCAAAGCTCAGGAAGTTCTTTCTTAACCTCGCTCTTCCCGAGCGGAAGAAGGATGTATATCATGGGTATTGGGTCGAAGGAGTGGTAGAATGTGCAAAGAGAGGCAAACAACACGGATGAAATTTCTGGTCTCAGTCCTCTGTTGATTGCAGCCCGGCCCACGAAGCAAGTGTACGTCTACTAATCTTGGCATATCGGGTTGGATAGATTGGGTTAAAGGTTAAAATGACGAGCTTGTGGGCACTGGGATTAATTTTAGAGCAAACCACATAAATAATTCGTAAAAAAATCCCATGCTATCGTGTAGTGGATGATTGGTGTATTTTGTGACAGTTCTCTCTCCTCACTCCAATTCAAACCTATCACATCAGCGTGTGGATGTATTTTTTCTGAATTATTTGTGGTTCTAACATTGCTCTAAAATAAAATCTGCGTGGATTGGAAAAGCAACCCCACTAAAAGCTCTTCCAGTACTGCGCATAGGGGCGCATAGAGGCGGATTTACACGAGAAACCCGTTGAGAAGCCTATCGAACTTCTGCAGGGAATCCCATATGAAAATACGGCCGCCCCAGGAGAACCAAATGATGGGAAATCCTTCAATAAAATGATAGCAAACAAGAAGGAATCAACACTCACAATTAAGTCGCGTACCACTGCTAATGTAGTTTTTCACTGCTAGTATCATTGTGTCGGATTAATATGTAACATTCTAGAATTTCTTGGGTAGGATGTTTTGTATTAGATAAGTATGCTAAGTATAATTATCTTGTATATTGTAAAGGACTCCTTAGCTTATAAAAGGAGGTCCAGGCTAGATTTTGATATAACTTTTCGGCATATTTAGAGTCGATACACTTCAAGGTTGTAATCGCTAATACTATTCAGAGTATTCGTGTATTAATATTATTTCCAGGTGTTTTATAGACCATAAGTTATTGTAAAAACGTCAACATCTTGACTTTGACGTAAGCACATAACGCTTCATGTTATTACATGTGTAGAGTGAGTTGATTATTTTGAGGTTTATGCAACTTTTCTAAGCGTCATAAAATGGTGTCGTGTCTAGATAGTAGATGACGATAACGGTTGCGTTTGCTGATTAGAATAGCACATTTGGGGATAAATACGTCCAAAAATACTAACAACTGCTACAAGAGTAAAACAGTTGTTTTGAAAGTACAGATTAATTTGGATTCAATTGGGGATAAAAAAAATAGAGTTACAACTGCTAGGGCAAAACATAGTTTAGACCCACACACATCATAATTCGCAACACCTAACAATCTGTTGCAATCAATTTCGAAATAAACATCAATGGTGACCAACTCTTCTGCTGCAACTCACAACATGGTTGCGTTTTTGGAAAAACCAAAGGAGGCTACATGGTTTGAACAAATTCTCAATTATATGCAAATGTTAATACGCAACCACTACTGCAGTTTAACAAACCACTGCTAGGTTCGCTCAAACCACCGCTAGTGTCGACGCAAATATCAACTTTGTTTCTGTTTTTCCAAAAAAGTCCCTGAAGTACAATATGGTTTTTTGCGAATTAAAAGGTTGACTAGTTGAAGTTCAAATTTTAAAAGTGAAATTTAAAGTGCGAATATGAATGATTTACTTCAGTTTGTCAAACGTGCATAAGCAACATTTCCAAAACCACAACAGTTGTGGAAGCTACATTTTTCCAAAAAAAAAAGTATATAGAGACATAGCAAACTTTCAGTACAAAAGAGGATAATAAACCGATAAATTCAAACGGTTTGTAATTACGGATAAGGCATATCCAAACACCAAAAAGAGATGAACAAATCTGCAAGTAAATATTCACGTTCCTTCTCTAGAAATTTTGGGACAAATCCAGAGGGGAAAAATAGAAGGGTAGGAGCCTAAGAGCGTTCCTACCCACAAAACAGTAATTGGAAATTAATTATACCGAGTGCAAGAACAGTAAAATCCTCGCTTTAAATACGCGCGGTAAATAAAGGGAAAGCACATAAAAAAACAACCATTCCTCCACCAACAAAAAACACCAAAGAGAAGTTGAAGATGTTACCCCTTGCCCACGCACCGTCGGTTCCAAAAATCCCATACATAGCCTAAACCTTTACCCCCTAAAACAAAAACATAAGCGCAAAGCAGTTGCTGCCACAACTAAAACATGTTCTTAAATGACTACTAATAACAATTAGTCGTTTCTAAATTGTCGAGAATGACGACTAATAACACATCCCCGCGACCATTCACAACATTCCTTCACCCAAAACCCGTGTCCTTTGAAGTTTGTGGAAGCATGCCCAGACCATATGGCGTACCAAAGGTGGGAGTTTAAACCGATTAGACTCTCATTAGCCATTTGGGATGTTCAAATTCAGCAGATTACTTCTTAACCTCGCTCTACCCGAAAGGAAGAAGGAAGTATATCATCGGTATTGGGTCGAAGGAGTGATAGAATATGCAAAGAGAGGCTTAAAATTATGGTCTGCGGTCCTCTGTTGATTGGTGCCCGTTTCCCGAAGCAAGTGTACGTCTACCAATCCTGGCAGATCGGGTTGGATAAACTGAGGTCAAGGTAAAAATGATGAGCTTGCGGGCCGCCGGATAAATAAAGAGCAAACCACTGCTAATGTAGTTTTTCACTGCTAGTATGATTGTGTCGGTTTAATATGTAACATTCTTGAATTTCTTGGGTAGGATGTTTTGTATTAGATAAGTATGCTAAGTATAATTATCCTGTATATTGTAAAGGACTTCTTAGCCTATAAAAGGAGGTCCAGGCTATAGTCGATACACTCCAAGGTTGTATTCGCTAATACTAATCAGTGTATTCGTGTATTAATAATATATGTAGGTCTTTTATAGACCATAACTTATTGGTTTGAATTTAATTTGTTAACATTAATATTTGTTTTCAAACATACTATTCAAGTAAACACTGATGAAACGGAAATGTCGATATATTGTAACACTACTAGAAAATCTGGCATCAGCAACGAAAGTTTGCATCGCTACTCCGTCACTAAATCCCTTCAACGATGGACTGGTGACGGATATATTCCGTCACAAAAAAGGGCCTCGCAAAATTTTAGCTACAAGTTTAGCGACAAAAGTTGTAGAGCTTCGGCGACAGATTGTCGGTCTCCAACCCCTCGCTAGAGCCTTTATAAAGTTACCTAAATTAAATTTGATTCGACCATAAAGTGATGGCTTAGCGACAAACCTTTTTGTGCGCTACTGAACGACGGCAGATCACTAATCCATTTCTAGTAACCGGCCTATCATTTTGTTGTTATTCCGTCACAACTAGAGACGGATATATGTGTCGTTAATCCGCCACTAAAGTATTGTCTCAAAACCGTCACTAACAATTTGTTGCGTAAATCAACACCATTTCATAGTATGTTTGATCAAATCCGTCTCTAATTTCTCACAATTTAAAAATCTTTTAAGGATAAAATATGTCGCTAATCAGTCAATAAATGGCAACTCATTTGCCATTTATTCAAAATGTCACACAAACGGATATCACACCGATGATAGTCACAAAATCCGAATCCAAATTAAATAACAAACATATCCAAATCAAATAACAATCAAATTTGAAAGAAAACTAACATCTTTTCTTCGACAATATAAAAAGAAATCTAAACCAAAGATTCTCTCTTACAAAAGTTAAGAGGACCTATAAAACTCTTGAAAGTGTAATGGTTGACGTTTAAGATGTACGGCCACTTGCATTACCTTGCTTTGTTTTTGCATGGCGGGTAACGCGACTCTTGATACCATACTCAACAAGCATGTCTTTAATTTCTGCACGCATTTCTTCCTTGAGCTCTTTACGCATTTCTTCTTTTAGCTCTCCGCGCATTTCTTCTTTGAGCTCATTCTTCATTTCTTCCTTGACCTCATTCTTCATTTCTTCCTTGAGCTCGACTTTCATTTCTTCCTTCAATTCTTCCTTTAACTCCCCACGAACGCTATCAAGATAGTTCTTGAACATAACAAATTCAAATATTAGTTTCTTTGAAATAGCTAAATGCAACTTGATTGGGTCTTATATGTAAAGTGAGTTATAATTTGGTCATTGCATTGATATGTTAGGTAATAGTGAGTTTTTATGTTACAGAAGTTACTTTTCTACAAATTCACAATTCTATGCATGCACTGCTGTACCAAACTTTGGACATTGTTGTTGCTATAGTAGTGCCTAAAAGTTTACAGGTTTTCAATATTTCATGGCTAGCTGGTGTTGACCAAGGGTTCTAAGCTAGTATGTACTAAAATAAAGATATGTGATACTTCTAGCAGTAACAAAGTAAGGATTAAGAAACCTAAAGCTATTTGTATATAAAAGAGAGAAACACACCTGAACATCTTTGGATCCTGAGGATGGAGCACTAGTGCATCTTGTAGTACTTGGTGTACCAGTCATCGTGTACTGTGGATCTGACATGGAACCCCACCCAAACACTCCACCTTTTGTATCATATCCGGCACATTGTTTCCACAGGTCATCATCATAGATGGGATGGTTAGCAGGATCTGATCCATATTTATCCACCAGAGCGCCATTATATGCAGCCTGTAGATAGTTACGCGAAACAGAGTAAGAATAAATATGGATGTAAGAATAACTACGGAAGTAACTATGGAAGTAAGAATAAATACCGCCACTCTCTCTGATTTAGACGTAATGAATGTTCCTTTCTTCGTGTGTGTGAGTTCAAATAGTTCAGCAGCAGTTGGGGGGCGTTTATGTACTTGCTCCTGTAAATTCATAAATTTTTTGTAAGATTTAAAAAGAATACAAAATAATACTTTGAAGCTTGAACTAAACATAACAGATATTGAAAAAATAAAAACAAAAAATGCAAATGGAAATATAAGTAGAATCTTACAAATTTCCTTTTATGTTGAGAAATTGTAATTGAGCCAGCACAATGTTTCGACACAGAACCTTCTTTCAAGGTGTTCCGATTCTGGCTACCTGATACTGCTTTATTTATCCATTTTTGGGTGCTCCAGACACGGTCAATCATGTCTTCCCAATGGCTTGATTTTATCCATTCCGGGTTGTAAGGCTTAAGAATAGTACAATCAGCACCATCAAATTTAACCCCGGCTACTGTGCCAATTTCACTGACTCACCTCTTGCCTTTGACATGATATCTGGATAACACTTCTTCATACTATTTTCCCACGCATCATGGACCAACACATCACTCAACCCTTCCCACTTGAATAATTCCTACACATGCATAAGTTCTGATGTTAGTTAATTAGATTATAAAACAAGTTCGGCAGATATGGTTTCAGCTTCAGGTTCGGCTTCAATTTCTGTGGGAGTAGTCTGTTGTGTTTCAGAGTTTGGGGTGTTTGGTTTAAAGGTTCGACTACAACTAGTGTTTGGCATATCAAGATTAAGCTTAAAGTATTTTCATTGGTCTAGTGGTCATGACAGTCTAGTATTGGTCATAATATTTGATGATGTTCTTGCCTGGCAGTTGATTTAATTGACAAGATGGTCATTTGTTAGTATGGGACAGTTTCTAGTTTGTAAACTTAGTGTAATCCGGTTTTAAATTTGGCTTTCTTATGGGGGTGCAGTAAAGGCTGGTAAGGGCAGAGTATGTTGTTAGTGGGTGTGTCCAGTAGTATTTTTCCTTCTTTCAATTCCATATTTTTCTAAAACCGAACATACATACAAGTATACTTACTCTTAGTACAGCTAACTAACATAAAATAACAATGTACAAATTGACTGGTTGAATTTACATCTTTAATTTTGACAGCATCAAATTTATCTTTGATTTGATTTCATTTATCAAAACAAACAAACACACCTGTAGCAAGTATGCAATGCATACCTATAATGATTAAAATAGTGAATTTTGTTTTAAGCAATACCGACGTGAAAATTTCAAAATTTTATTGCTTACAAAAAAATTGTACTCGATTGCCCTCTAACTTGCTTTTTGGCTCGCCCTTTAGCTAAGTGGTGATAAAGTACGGATGATTCATGAAGAATAACTATATGCTAAGTTGTTAGGCAAATTACATTGCAATAATTAAACAAAAAGCAAAACAATAAAGAACACCATGATTTAACATATTTTAGATGATATCAACCAATGTCCGTCGAATATAACAAATTGAGAGATACTATCCTTATACTTACATATCTTGACATGCGAAAAGCGATATTTGGATGCACACAAATAATGAGTAGAAAAAAAATGATATACTTTTTATGTTTGTATAAGTATAAGTAGACACAAAATATAGGAAGATACAAGAAAAGCTGGCAAATAAATAGCCACCACAATTCATTTTCCATTTTCAAAAGTATATAATCGGTTAAACAATATCAAGACTATAATATACATGAAACCATAACTTCATCACCGAAATATTGTAAGCAAAACCATATTTTACAACTTATTTTAGATCACGATAATTGATCAGAATACCTTTCACCATAGATACTCATGGACACACCTAATTCACTAAAGTTTGGTAAGGGCGGTATGTTGTTAGTGGGTGGTCATAATATTTGATGATGTTCTTGCTACATACCTTAAAATGCACCCATAATTCATCACAGTGACTTGTCAACCTCCTTCCATGTTGTCAGGGAACCATTAAACATGGTCTTCAAGATAGAAGTTATCTTCTGAGACCTTTGGGTCATAAACCTACAACGGGAAACATTGCAACAAAATGAACACTATAGCAGATACCAAAAATTAACACTAATATCACAAGCAACATGTAGATGTATTTAAATAAATATGCATACTCTCCATGCATCAAACGATCATCGTCCTCTTTGATGGGTCATGTGGGACTTGTTCGATAATGTTTGAACCTCTTCGACGTTGGGATATGTCCGTGTTTGGCTCATCCTGGCCTACAACTTCTTGAAAACATGTATTAGAGGACATAGTTGCATTTTCCCGAACGGTACTAGAGGTGTTGAGTCGTATACTTTTTGACCCCAACCTTCAGCAGTGCATGATCACTATAGCCCGTCGCCTCCCGCGTCCACCTCTACCTCCACGTTGGGATATGTCCGTGTTTGGCTCATCCCGACCTACAGCTTCTTGAACACATGTATCGGAGGACACGCAGTTGCATTTTTCTGAGAGGGTACTAGCGGTGTTAGATGCATACTTTTCGACCCCAACCACGCCAGGTTGCATGATCGCTAACGCCATATACGCCTCCGCCCACCTCTACCTCCACGCCCAACATTAGTGCGTCCCCAATCCTTTGAAAAATGTCAAACCAAAAAGAAATAGAATGTTATATGAGAAATGAAAGATGAAGAATAATCAGATCTTAATTAGCCCTCAAACAATCATGTATATATGGACTATCAAGCATAAAAAAACCATATAATACATTGACCACACATAATGTTCACATATATGGCATTCATTCGGGCTGAAATGTATGCGTGTTATATACAACCAAAGAGTGTAAAGTTGTATTGTAAAATAATCAGAATAATCAGTTAGATATACTAGATGACCATATCACATAATTAGTTTAAACATATATTGTTTACCTTCAAAGTCAATTATCAAATAAGAAATAAGAAAGATAATTTATAGTACTTTTGCAAATTCTGAATTAATACTTAGTGACAATCTAGTAGAACAAAATACTACAAGAAGAATGAAGTCAAAATAACAAATAATCAAAAAACTATCCTTTCTCCATGGTCGGTAGATTATGTGGCTGTCTGCAGTAGCACGAGGCCCCCATCTCTATAGGCCACAATTTTTACTTCCCGTTATATACATGTATATAATATAGTATAAAAGGCCCATTTGTATTTCCGTTTAGCCATAAAAGTATGAGGCCCATATTAATCAAGGTATATATGATTAGTAACCACTATGGTTTGCCATCGGAGAAGAAGAAAACCGAAGAAACATATTGTAAATCAACTTTGTTATTCGGTTTCTACTTTCGAGTCTTAAAATTTCAAATACTAATTAGCAATTAGGCTTTCATCTACTTTTGACATTTTAATCAATATTAACAGTACCTAACCACCTACATCAATATACTAACTACTGGAATGACTATGAATCTTAATATGATAGACGTTAATACATTTTCCAATCGACATATTAAAATAGTAGCAGAAACTAAATTTGCTTAAGTTTTTTTTGCCTAATAGGGCCAATTAAGTAGTTATGGCTACAGGGGCCAAAACCCATGAGACCCCGCTTTTCTCCATCTGCTATATAATCAAATCAACCATATATCTCAAATTCTTACCTTATCCTATATCTAATTGAAAGAACCCTAGATTACTAACATAAAATTGAAAAGTAAAAAATTACCTAATTAACTATAATACATCAGCTCCATATAGAGTTGGCATTTTCTAGTCCTCTAAAGACTTGTAAAAAGACAATAGTCAACTTTTTTTATTAGTGCCTTCACAAACACAACTTTGCTTGTCTATAGGATAATGAACCTAAAACGTCAGTAGCTTAACACAACCAAATGTAGCACAAGACATTTATACTTTAAAGTGAAGAACAAAATGTAGCTTGAGCAACAAATTGTATCCAATTTTTATTAAAATATATTTAAGAAACAAAAATCAAAGGTCCTTTTTTTCTCTTATTTTCCCAACTCCCACTTATGTTAGGATTTACACATCAAAACAGTATGTTCAAGTGCTCAACAGGTAGGTTCACAAATGAAATTACTAAATTAGTGGCAAACACAATCTAATTTGTGGGTTCATTGTACCCATGACTGTTAAAGCTAATTCATATAACCCTCGTTTTACATGAAAGTAAAAAAATAAAAATAAATAAATAAATAAAAAATAAAAAATCTAATTAACTCTAATCATGCAATGAAAATCAATGAATCAAGCACCCTAACATTAAATTAAAAGGTAAATTAAAACTAATTACCACAAATAATGATCTAAAATAGTGAATCGTGTATGAACAATTGAACATACCTTGTTTCCTCGCATCCAAACCGGGATAAACCTTATGTGGAAGGAGTGTTTGCCTCCCACGATCCCCACATATCTAGGGGGCCAAATGATTTCCCGTAATGGCGCCAATCTTTTCGCGTCAATAACCGTATGTTGCTCTAGTGTGAATAACAGGTGGTGTTCTAATGTAGATATCTTAAAAGTTTTATAGACTAGACGAGTACCCGCGCCTAGCGGCAGTTGTTTCTAGCGTCAGATAAGTAATGATTTGTGATATTGTGGTACGTGTTTTGTATAGCGTTTAAAATAGAACGTGAACCGATGAAAATGCAATTGCAAACGGTTGTACTATACGATAATTAAAGTCTAGACAAAATTCTTAACATCTATCAAACAACATATAAAATCATTTAATGAAAATGAAAGTAAACATTACATCATTTATGGGATAAAAACTAACAACACACGTTACTTGTCGCGTAAAACGCAAGGATGAGATTAATGGTGACCAAAATTAGCGTGAATACGGTGTGAAATAAAATAAAAATTGGCTAATTTTACCTATTTTGTAAAAGATTTTGGCACATTTAGCCCCATTTTTTTTTGAAATGAGCGTATTTAGCCTATTGAAAAGTTAAATATGCACTAACGTGCACATATTTTCTCATAATTGTAAAACATTATAATCGTTTTTGAAGAAAAACTTATAGATAATATATTTATATAGCGACAGATCGTGTTGTGTGAAAAAAAAAGTTTATGGGTTATAAACAAAAAATAATAAAAGTTTGAAGATTAGGGGATTAAACATAACTTTTTGAAACCGGTTCGACGGGTGGTTCAACCTTGATTGAACCGTTCCGTTGAAAACGGTCGATTTAAACCAAGTCAATATGACGGTTGGGTTAAAACGGGTCAAATTAAACAGTCAACCCACGGGTCTGAAGCGTCTGGGTCAACCCGTTTTCGATATGTGTTAATAGTTTCAAATTTTTACTTTTTACTTTTTGGTTTTTCCTTTATATATAATATATCTCGGGGTAACCTTAGCATTCTGTAACCGGTACCTGTGACGATTAACCGGAGAAATAGATCTCGATGAGACTGATTCACCGGTTGTATATGGTTTTAACGGTCCTCTCTAGTTCATTTCGGATGGTAAGTTGGTTAGTCGAACCGTTGGCGACACCGGTTTCCGGTTGAACCCGTTGGTCCGGTCCGATTTTTAAAATTATATGTACCATCAATTTGTTAGCTTGTATGAAGCTTTGTATGTTTTGTTAATTTGTATAATGTGTATAATAACATGTTTTTTTATTTTAGGGTGTTTTAAAAATAACATTAATTAGTGTGTTTAATTATTTTATATTTAGAATTATGTTTTAGCTTGTTTAAATTGTACATTGTGAAAATTTTATTGTACTTTTTAATAAGGGGTGTTTTAATTCATTGTTTTTAATTTGGTAGATATGTTTTTAATTGGTTGTACAATGTGAATAAATTATTGTACTTGATGACGTATAGTCTGGAGTCATAAACCCACTACGATAATACTCACAAGCCGCAGCTTGACCGGGCCAATCAATAAGCGTTTGGGCTCACGAAAGCCCAAGCCCAAATCTATTTACGGAATAGATATCCGATCTCTTCTAAAATAAGGAGATAATCATTCTAACCGATGGCGGGATCGCCGAAGGGGTTGGGAACACGAACCAACAAGGACTCCGATGCGTATATAAAGGAATCATATCCCCGTTTAAGGTACGATCTCATAACTCGATACTCCTTAAACCCTAAACGATTACTTACTCTCAGGAGGGAATCATCGGGAGACAATCCCACGTAAACTAACGTGTCTTTTGTCTCTTAGTGCGCAGTCTCAAGCAACAATCCTCGGTGGTACGAGTAGGAGCCCAACGAGAGAACGTCCAACTTTTGTATCAACAAGTGGCGCCATCCGTGGGACCATTCACTAAGAACCGACAAGAATGACGAAGCATGGAAATCAGCGATCGCAATGCACCTCATGGGAAAAAGTGCAAAGGATCGACCCCAAAGAGACGGCTGGGACAACCGTGCCAAAACAAAGGATCGGGACAAGACTCAATCTTTCCACTGGTGGAACGGCTGGGGACAACCCAGTCAGCTGCAACTACTACCGTGAAGCGAGCCATCTGGCAAGCTGTTCTTACCACTCCCTTTCAATCGGGTGCTAGAGAGACCTAACAAAGGCACCAGATGCACCAAATCGAAATAAGGGCACAGTGATTGAAACAAATACACCCGCCCTGAGAGGTGCACCGACTAGCGCTGAAGATTTAGTATCCCAAAACTACGAAGCTTTAGCTACCCTCATGCGAGGAGGAAAAGATCGAGGTCAGTGCAGAAGCCCGACTAAATTTTTGACTCGAATACGATCTCCCGTGCCTAGCGCGAGAAAAGCGGAGGAAGCGGTCACCGACCCCCAATATTCAACGAGTCGGGGAGGAGAGAGGGTGATGGACATCTCACTCGCGACACTTGAGTGATAGTGATAGAGAAGAACGGCGATACCGATGTCTATGCCGCACCGGGTAGCCGTAAAGTACATAACGGACTAGAGTATTCCCAAGTGAGAGCCCTTCAGGATCCGGACTATAAGTGGACTCTGAGAGGCCGGCGCAAAGCGCCATAAGAAGGAAAATTCATCTTGATAACTCCTCGGACAACGAGGATAGCGTCTACGGACATTGGAAGTCTAGAAACAGACGCTGATAGCCAAGAGGAAGACATGTCTCTCCCATGCGGCCGTCGAGGAAAGTGGATCACGTTCACGGGCATTAGTGATTTCTCGAGAACAAGAAGAGGCATGCCTACAAATGTCAAGACCTATGATGGAACAGTGATCCCGACGATCACTTAAAAATCTTTGAGTCACCGCGACCATTGAGAATTGGCCACAACCATTAGGGTGCCACATGTTTAATTCCACACTAGTGGAAGCGCTGAGGCTGGTTCAACAAACTCCCACGAAGGAGCATAAATGGTTTTGAAGAGTTGAGAAAGGCGTTCCGCCTAAATTTTACTCAGCGGAAAAGTGCGCTAAAAATCCCGTCGAACTCGCTAGGAATAGCAAGCGGCACCAGGAGAATCTGGCGCATTCATGGAACGTTTTAAAGATGAATGCATGCAAGTTAAAGCATGTCCTGAAGTACTAAAGATCTCTGGCTTCATGAATGGGATTAATAATCCAGAACTCATCAAGAGGTTGAGCGACAAGATCCCCGAGACCTTTGATGAACTCATGGCGCTCGGTCTTTTGTCCAGGAGAAGCCACGGCCGGATAGCAAAAGGAACTACTCGAGTTACCGGTCCAGGGAACAACACGGAGACAATCGAACGACGAGGTAGTAAGCATGATAGGAGCTATCGCAGACCCAGGAGGGGCAGGCGATAATGACAGTACACTCCCCGATCAAAACCCCAAAGGAAATACTTCAGTGGAAGGCGAATTTCCCAAGACCGCCCAGATCGTACACGATAAAGATCGGCCTTCGGAATGGATCTTGTGACTACCACGCGCAAAAGGGTCACACCACTAACGATGTGTCAACCGCGCGTAACTCATCGACAAGATGGTCAAAGAGGGTAGACTGGACCACTTGGTTAAAAATATTAAAGAGGGAAGAGATAAACAAAAGAATGGAAACAAGAAGGAGACACCCAAAGATAAGGCCGACACAATCTACATGATACAAACGTGGCAACGAATCACTAGACGAAGTCAGCCAGGAGTTTTCGAGAAGCGAAATCTCTTTCCTACTCTAAGCTGCGCGGACAACGCGATAGCGAGTACTCACCATTGAAATCAGTCTTGGTGGTCACGACATACACCGCATGTACATTGATGGTGGGGCATCGGCAAATATCATGTATGAGCATTGCTTTAAAGACTACGACCGAAATACGCCAGATTAAGCCCGGTCAGCCACGGTATTTCACGGTTTCACGGGAGAAGCGATATGGCCCATGGGCAACTACGACTACTAGTCGGCATGGCAACGCAGAGCACTCTACGACAACTTGGATGGACTTCATGGTGATCAAATCCCCCTCGCCATACAATGGCATTATTGGGAGACCCGGATATCATACATGCGCGGTGCCATCAACAGCGCGGGATGCTTAAATTCCCGATAGAAGGGGGCATTGTTACTTTTTACAATGCCACGGTACCAAACAGAGAATGTAACACGGTTACATGCGAAATGGCACCGATATCGAAGCAGTCGCGCGGCCAAAGTCCCCACTTGAAGGTCGCGATTCACCCGAATACCCGGCAGAAATAACCATCGGAGGTCATTGTGGACAACGGCAAAAGCGGTTGTGTCGCCGCTCCTACAAAGAACGTGGATATTTTCGCGTGGAGCCAAAACACATACTGGGTACCACGCTCGATCCGAGCATAAAGCGAGAATCCGGCAAAAGTTACTCACCGTCACGCCAAGAAGCGTGGCCAAGCCCCAGAGCGTCGCAGACCAATTGGCGGTAGAATTGGTAAATGCGGGAATCATGCGTGAAGTCTACTACCACGACTGGCTTTCTAACCCAGTAATGGTCAAAAAGCGGCGGTAGGTGGCGAATGTGCGTAGACTTCACGACCTTAACAAAGCATGCCCACAGGCTGCTATCCATTACGAGATAGACTGGAAAATAGAGTCCTTGTGCGGATACCGTTAAAGTGTTTTCTCGACGCTACAAGGGATATCACCGGATCTGAGATGGCTAAGGAAGACGAGGAAAAAATAGCCTTCCACACAAGCCTAGGCGTTTCTGTTATACAAAATGCCCTTTGGCTTGAAGAATCGGTGCCACCACTATCGGTTAGTAGACAATGCCTTTGAAAAGCGGGTGGGTAACCTGGAAGTCTATGTGGATGACCGTCATAAAAGCCATACTGAGTTGAGCTTGCGCGGACATAGAAGAGACGTTCAAGACTCTACGAGAGATCAACATGAAGTCGAATCCTAAGAAATGCACCTTGGCTCTGAAGGCATGTTCTAGGATACTGATAGAACAGCGGCATAAAACCTTGTCCGTAGAAAAGACAAAAAGTAATAGAACTTCCCTCTACCACGCATGAAGGATTTCCAATCCCTCAGCGAAAAACTGGCCGGCCTAACGGGTTCTGTCTAAGTGGCAGAAAAGTCATTGCCTCTTCAAAACACTCAAGAAGTGTATAAAAAGGGTGATTCCGTGGGACTGGGAGGCGGAAGAAGCCTTCACTACACTCAAATAGCATCTAGCAACGCTCCCAACACTCGTTGCACCCCGACCAGGGGAAGGCGATCATGTATTTATCATCGGCAACTCACGGGCGTCAGTAGCGATTACTACTATGAGATAGGGACTTAGTGCAAACCCCTATCTATTTTGTCAGCAAAGCGCTCAAGAAGACGGAGATGAACTACAGTGCCATCGAGAAGTTAGTCTTGGCATTAGTGTTTGCCGTAGCGACTCTGGCGGTACTTCCAAGCGCACCCATAGCGGTAATCACGGATCAACCCATCGCGGATCATCTCCAAACCCGATGCCGGGACGACTCGAAGTGGAGTGTGTTGCTAGGCGAACACAACATCTCTACGGAGACCACGTACGCAATAAAGGGCGAGTTCGGCAGACTTCATCATCGAGCGGATCTTGATGAGGTACCGCACCAGAAATAAGGAACTACAAGATCCATGGATTTTGTTTAGGCCGGATCCTCATGCGTGGGCGGATCGGAAAGGGCCTCATTCTCACAAACCCGAGGGAATGGAATTCACTTACACGCTAGCGTTTTGAATTTACGACAAACAATGAGAATAGAAGCCCTAATGCGGACTACACATTGCGGCTCAATGGGTGTACGTAACTTGGAAGCAAATGTAGACTCCCGGCTAGTAGCCAACCACGTGTTTGGGCGAATACGTTGGCCAAAGAGAATATGATTCATATCTTGAGAAGACTAAGACACGATCAAAGGCATTAGCAGATTTACTATCAAGCAAGTCCTAGAGGAGAAAATCGCAAGGCGGACGGCCCGAGCAAGATCGCCTCGACAAGCTTCGCACACTTATCAAAGCAAGTCGGCGTGTGGAAACCTGAAAAGCGAATCAATATCGGAGATGGAAGTCTCGCGGTCATAGAAAGGAGGATGGTCCTACATGGATGACACCGATTACTGAATTCTAAGCAAAGGAACATTACCCCAAGAGCGAAGAAGCTTCGCGGAGAATGCGGTACATTGCGAGATTGATGCGAGACAACATACCTCTGCGGCGTTCTTTCCTCAACCAAAGCTCCGTGCGTTGGCCCTCTACAAGCAAATTCGTCTTTAGAAATCCGCGAAGGTTCGCCGGCATGCCGCAGGACCACGGTCCGTTAGCAGCGCCATGCATTAAAAGGATTGATAATTGCCCAGTCCTTTTCCAATAGCGTGAGGCGGTCTCAAGTTTCTCATAGTAGCATAGACTACTTCACCAAGTGGATCGAGGCAAAAGCGGTGGCGACAATCAAAACCAGGGTGAAGCGCTTTGTGGGACAACATCGTATGCCGCTTGGATTACGGGTGAAATCATCTCGATAACGGAAACAATTCGAAAACCCCTTCAAAGATTGGTGCGAGAAGTTAAACATCACCCAACACTTTGCGTCGGTTTACACACAAACCAATGGCTTAGTAGGCGCGCAAATAGAAGCCTGGCGAAGGAATCAAAGCGCTGGGCGGGCACAAAGGAAGGTGGGTGAAGAACTTTCGCGATGTCTTGTGGCGCACCGCCTCAATAAAACCCAGAGGGGACACCCCTTCTCTCAGTCTACTGGACGAGAAGCCGTTATACCAAGCGAGATCGGCATGCCAACCATTCGCACTGCGGAGATCAATGTGACAACAAACGATGATGAAAGACGTGTCGACTTGGATTTGCTGGAAGAAAGACGACTACGCTACCACCGGGAGGCAAAGTCGAAGTCAAAAATGAAAGGATACTATGATGCCAAGGTACGCGCGGTGTTTCATTCAGACCAGGCGACTTTGTCTACGTGCCAATGAGGCGAGCCCGCAGAAGATACAGTAAGCTCGGACCAAAGTGGGAAGGACCCTATGAGGTTCTCTGAAGCAATAGAGCCGGCGTACAGACTCGAGGCTTGGATGGTGCGTGACCTACCGCGCACATGGAACATCGGCAACCTCAGGAGTGCTACCTATAAGAATAGCTCGGCCAGGCGCAGGCAGCTCCAGCACTTCGATTACTCAATAAACATTCATGTATTCATTTTTATTTTTCATATATCTTGTTTTCTTTGTTATTTCTCAAAAACTTGCAAGTATCAATAACACGCATGCGGTTTCTAGCTAACTCCACGACACATTTTAAGTTGTTATCTCCATATACTGTATGTCTTAACAATTTTTTTACTTGATGGCGTGCATGCACTACAAATAGACCCACGATGGTTAAAGGATAAGTTAACCTACTAAATAACTTGTTGAGTAAGAGGGTTGCAAACCCATCAACACCTGGATCACGCATCCTTTTAAACACCTTGTTCTCAAGACGTTGGAATAAGATATATGCGCATCCGATGGTTTCGCAACAACGCACGTGCGCGTTTAACAACTTAGGAACCAAGACACTTGATTCCTTAATGTGATATTTATGCAGCTGCATATCATAACATACACGACTATGATAAAGTACTTGGAAATTATTTCTCTAAAAGTATACCATGATCTCCATACATGACTATGGATCTCCTATATTACGCAACGACAAAATCGTACCATTTTACAATTTCAAGTAATACCCACAGCAAAAAAGAGACTTTTATTCATAACTACGAGTTATTACAAGAGATAGTTCTTTTACAACACATCAACTACAAGCTACTACAACGTTTAAGTGAAGAAGTGCCAACATGACCCGTTGCATCTTTAGCTTCGTTAATACCCTTGAACAGTGCGCGTCATGACACGTCGGTGGCAACACTCTTACTGTACCCATCCGCCTTGCAAGATCTTGTAGCGCCCACCCCACACAATATAGCTTACCCTCATACCTTCTTTTTGCAAATCCGGGCGCATGTGCTTCCAAGACTTCCTTCAAAGGTACCTCTTTCTCCAAAGCAAAGGGATTGGACTACTATCCCTAGGACCCAGCGCAAAGACAGTGTAAGAAGTTTGAGATTCATAGGGCTTCAAATAATAGTCCGGTTAACCCGGCACCCTCGGTGATGGCGCCAAGGTCGGCCATAATGACATCTATTGGATAATCTTGATCGCTCAAGCTCGAGAAAATCATTAGGGCTCAAGTCCTTCATTCTCTGCATAGCGGGACAAATGATCATATGACTCGGCGTCATAATTTGGTACCTTATCAATCGCGCCTTCAACGGTTTTGCCTCATGGAGCTTTTCAATTATACCTTTACCACGCTCCGGAGGCATGCAACCTCCCCCGAGGCATTAACCACCTCTGGCGATTCGAGTGCGAGGGCGGCTAAGCGAAGACCGTGGCCTATGAGCCACTGCGCTCCGCTATAGTGGACATGAGTCGAGGATACAACTCCTCGTCATACTCGATGCTAAGCTTGGGTTTTGCCTCCTGCACCTCCAATGAGCTCGGTAGCTGAAGCTCCCAATTGCGCAAACAAATTTTCCTTACCTGCTTCTAGATGTTTAAGGGCCGGTGACATGACGGCTTATACTTGACTTTGACGGCCGCTCACAGTCTATTGAGATAGTAGAGACATTTTTCTCCCGCAAGCCTCTGCGCTACGCACGGCTTCTTTTATTTCAGCTTAGCGCTGCGCCAATTCGCCTCCCGATGATGCAATGCGCGGGTCCTTTTGATTGTCCCGACTATTTTCCCCAACACACTTCGCCTTCAAGCGCTGCCCAGAGAAACAAGGTTATCAACCATTGAGCGCGCATCCCTGCTGCCCAGCGCTGCGCTACCAATCTCCGGTTCAAGACTCGGACAGGACTCTCTTTGGGTGGCGACTCGCACCTGTTGAACCTACAAACCGCAGACGAGACTTATCAAGATCTCATGCAAACTTGATGAAAACAAAACAATCATACTATCGAGACTACTCAGGGGCGAAACATCTGGCGGCGGGTGCGATGATCTGCCTCACTTGCGAAGATTCAACATGAACGAATCCGGGGCCTTCTTCCTCGCCGAACTTACGCCCATAAGGCGCGATCTTTATAGCGGCCCGATCTCTTTGCTCCTCCATCTCGTCAAAGGGGTCCGCCCTACGGGTGGTGGGCACCATAGGGAAGCGACGCAGCGGGCACCGACGCGCTTGCACCGGCGTTTCCTCTATCGCAGCAGAAGAGCTAGTCCCGTTTCCCTCAAATTCATCTCATGGTCCGGCCCGCGATACTCGCCAGATGGGGCTCCTCTCCTTCTTCTCTCAGCAGCGTGCACATCACCGCTCAACCGGCCGCCAAGTGCACATGATAAAGAGGTCCATCTCTGCGCAATAGGAAACAAACAAGCAACATTGGTTATATAATGTGGGAACAAAGGAAGACAATTCTTACTACAAAAGGGGGTGCGGAAGAACGAGTACCCACCGCCCATTGGGTTCTAAAAAGATTGGGATCTCATCTGGGACCAAAATAGTTCCTAGATGCCCATGTGCACCAAAAATTCCTCAGGATAGGAACTAATGGGGATGCGGTTAGCGTTTATCAATTCCGCATCCCTAACAACATAGGATCGGGCGGGGGCTCATCCTTCCTGCGAACCCCGTATGAAAGTCATAGACCGGAAACACTGTATCCACGGAAAAGGACTCCTCAATTCCTAATCGCGTCTAGCTTCTCTGTATAACATTGAAATCTACCCGGTAGCAGCAAAGGACACCCACCCATGTGACCGTGTCGTGGTAGAATATGCTGAAAAGGTTGATGGTGGGATTCACCGCCAAGAACGGCAGTTCACCTCAAAATTTGTAATTTAGCAGCGCCTATACAATGCAATCTGCGATATGTCAGATATAATAATTCAATATATCGCATGCGGGGTGGGGACGAGGGCACGCTGATTCAGCGGATTTGAAAAGCGCTGTATACCCCGCCTTCGGGAAGTCGGCAATAGACGCTGGCGCACGGAACAACGGATGCCGCGCTAAGGTATGTAGTCATCCGGGTGAACTCTAAGAGATCACTCGGGGATAGATTGGAGGTGAACTCATGCCGTTGTTTGACCATAGTGGTGGATTTACAGAGGCGTAGCTGGTACCTTGGGTGGTTTAATTTCTAGATTGCGTGGAGTTCTATTTCAACAATGGCGGATTGCTTTTTACGATTGGATCACATTGTGAAGGGTGGTTTTATACTTTTCCCTCATCCACGACGCGCCCGCGTGGACCCCACTAACTTCACTTGTGTGGTTGAGATCACTCGATGGGGCCGGAATGATCCACTTTCCCCGAATAACGCGCTTTACAATTCACTTTTATGTCTAGATACAACGCACCTACGGGTATGTGTATGGCTTCTTTAATACGTTTCGTAAGTTTTTTTATTTTATTTTGGACTACGGTCATTAGTCTAGCATCCGCAGTCTTGCTTTAGCATATACTAGGCGGGGGACATGATGACGTATAGTGCAGGTGGTCATAAACCCGACTACTGATGAATACTCACAAGCGACCTGGCCCAGGCCAATATCATACGCGTTGGGCTCACGAGCCCAAGCCCAAATCTATTCTACGAATAGATATCCGATCTCTTCTAAAATAAGGAGATAATCATTCCCAACCGACCAGAGGCGGGATACGCGAAGTTGGGAACACTGGAACCAACAAGGATTCCGATGCGTATATAAAGGAATCATATCCCTGCTTTAAGGTGCGATCTCATAACTCTGATACTCCTTAAACCCTAAACCGATTACTTACTCTCACGCCGGAGGATAATCGTGGGAGACAATCCCACCGTAAGCCTAACGGTGTTTTTTATCTCTTAGTGCGCAGGTCTCAAGCAACAATCCTCAATTGGTACGAGAGCCGGAGCCCCGAACAAGGAACGTCCAACTTTTGTATCAACAGTACTTTTAAGTAATAGGGTGTTTTAATAAGAGTATTAATTACACAAATATATTTCTCTCTCATTTGACCATTAAACTTTTTCACTTTTCCACTTTTCTACTTTGACTGTTTTTCCATTTTATATAGTATAGATAAAGCTATAGTTTTTTATTAGTGGACCTTATACATTCTGTATAGTGTAATGTACTCCGTAGCAAACAAAATTCAGAATGTTTTATATCCACTAAATGATGTCATTATATTTTCTGATATTTCAACTATATAACCACAATACCGTATTAAAATCTACTACTTAAAATAATAGTTATCATGTTAAGTACATACTAGCTTTTGGGGTTATAGTACTAGTTGTATTCTCTTAATATCAATATCAATATTCTCATTATTAGTGTTTTGCTCAATGTTTTGAAAACCAGGTTTATAATCGATCCGGTCAAGTCACCGGTCATCGGGTCAATCGGTTCGACCGTCGGGTCAACCCGGTTTTCCATTAAAAAAGTAAAAAATAAAAATAAACGGGTCAATCGGTTCGACCACCGGGTCAATCTGGGTCAACTGGTTCAACCGCCGGGTCAACCCGGTTGTTATAAAAAAAATTGAGCAAAACCAAACCCGGCGGGTTTGAGAACAGGTTAACCGGGTCACCCAAAACCCGTGGTCTCTAACGGTTAACACGGTTTTTAACCATTTTTGCCCGAACGGTCCTAACCCGGTTAACCCGCCGGGTCGACCAGTTTTCAAAACATTAGTTTTGCTAAACAATAACTGGACAATGCTTATGACATATTAAATAATTTTTTCTTGATGAATATGTATTTAATGCACAATAAATAAATATAAAAATTAGCTTAAATATATATCATTTTTTATTTTACAAAATACAAAGTCTAAGTTTTTTTATATTCAAATTAATTGTTGCTTTAAATATTGCCCAATAGGCATTGTTTATCAAAACCCTTATTACTATTACTTGTATCTATATACCTCTTTATAAGTATTTTTGTTATTATGAACTAGAATTAGTCACGTCAATCTAATTACCGGGTCTATAGGATGTTCAAAGAAAAATAGGACCTACATTAAGCGGATTTGCCGAGTTTAGGTCAATCGGTTTATTAGGTTACTTAGTAAACATACAAACAACAGTTCTTGATAGATATTTCTTCTTTCACAAAGGATTATCTCGATAGGTTTTTACATTTTACGAGTTTTTCACATTTGTTACAACATAACAAATCCAAACAAGATATTCTTAGCCTTTAACTTAAAGTTTCGTATAAGCATAGACATTATAATAATCGACACAAGTAAAATTGTAAATGAAATAAGCTATTTGTAAGATAATTGAAGTCGGCTTGTTAAAAGGGGAATAAGCTCCGCAGAGCTTTAGTTAAACAAGCTCAACCCGAGCTTGACTTTTAACTTAAAGTTTAATTAGTTTTCGAGCTCAAGATTAACTCAGAGCTTCATCAATTTAATTTTTTTGAGCTTTAGCTTCATACAGCAACTGTTAGTATTATTATTATTTTTATTTTATTGTTAATATCAATTATTAAATAAATCTGCTATCTTTTAGTTTTACAATCACTTTTGAACACACAAGCCCACCCAACAATCAAACAGTTGGTTTGGTTGGTTGAGAAACAAGCATCATTTGTAAATACTTTTCATCTTTTGCAATTGGTTTGTCTTGTAAGGTCTTTATACACACTTACCGAATAATTTACTTTTACATTTTTACAACATAACCAAATCAAAAACTCTATGTATTGAATAACTTAATTTCAAGTTTCGTGTAAGCATAGGCATAATAATAATCGATACAAGTATGGGTGTAGATCTTCAAAGAGCTATTTGTGAGTTAATCTTAATTTCAACTAGTTAAAAGGACGAACCATTAATGCAACACTCAGACCGTCAATTAGTAGTAAATGCAAGGAAAAAAATGTCTAATGGTTATAAACGAAAAATGATAAAAGTTTGAGGACTTGAAGATTAAACAATATTTAAACTATTAAGATTAAGAATTTGAGGATTCGAGTAGTATTTTTAAGTTTTTCATATTTTAAGAAAAGTCATCCGCCCTTGACATACATGCTCGCAAACAAGATTAAGAAGCTCTATAACAACTCCAAGCATACTTAGGTTGTGCTTCTTATTATTATATTTAAGAATGACTCATTTTGCAAAAATGTTTGTGATGATGATTGGTCTAAGTTTATCTAAATAATGAAATAACATAGCTATTAAGATCTCGATGTAGCTCTTATGATTTTTTGATTTTACGATATGGTTAAGCAAAAAAGAGTCGATCCTTTGTTGGATCTTAAAGGGCATAGGATCTCGATCTTATCGTAGAGTCATAAGATATGTATCTGATTCAAACCTACTTCCCTTAAATTAACTAACTTCATTTATATAAATTGATTAAAGCCTTCTTTGCGGCAACCAAATTCCCTGCTGCGTGACGAAGTCACGAACCAAACACCCCTTTTGGTAGAGGCATCACTAGATAAAAAAAACCAATAAGCATATTTCAAACATCACTTTTGGTAGCGAATCGGTAGGAATACCAAACGAGTATACTTAAGCGGCTTCACGGGTTGACTTTGTTTAATATTTACTCATTGAGCATGCCCATTTATTAAGCGGGTTAGGCGGTTGACCTATTTTTGACCCAAACCTATTTATCCTCAACCAAAACCTGTTTAACTTCGAGATTAGAGTTCGTGTGTATGAGAATTGTCACTAATAATAACCCCATATAATATTAAGATGTAGACTAATAAAATTGAACTCATTATGAACACTTAAATGTAAACAAGAAACTGTAATCCTAGGGTTTGTTTGGTTGTGAGAATGAAATGTCAAGTGAATGGAATAAACGATGTAATGGAATGAAAAGTGTAATATAATGATTCATTGTAGTCATTAATTATGTTTGGTTTGTATGATAAAACGATAATAAAAAGACTAAAATATCCATTAATGATACAAAGTTAATTTAATGTGGTTAATTAATGATGGAGGTTTATATAATTTTGATTCCATTACAAGATGTAATGAAAAAAAGTAAGGGACCCTTAATGAATGGTTTTGGTGTAATGGGTTGATGAGTGTGCAAATACTCATCATTTTTATACCTTTTAGACTGCAAAAACATCTAAAAACACTCAGAAATGCATCAAAATGATGAAAATATCACAAATAAGTGTTTTATGTGTTTTAAATGCAAAATACCAAAATCAGGTGAAAACGTATCAAGTTTGCATAATTGGCAGTTTTAGTCCCCCAAGTTTCAAAAGTTGTCAAATCTAGTCCCTGGAATCTAAAAATGTAAAGTTTTATCATTCAAGATCCTTGAAATATTCTAAATTGTCAAAAATGGTCCTTGAATGAATCTTTGGGCAAATGGCAGAAAAGGTCCCTTAACTTTGGAAAAATGTCAAATATAGTCCTTGGTGAGTTTAAAAAGTGAAAATTATTCAAACTACACCCTTGTACTATTCATAAATGACAAAATTGGTCCTTATGGTAAATTTTGGAGAAATTACATGTTTGGTCCCTCAAGTTTGAAAAATTACACAAATAGTCCTCGGATACTTTAAAATGGAAAATTATATTTTATGGTCCTTGTACTAATGAAACTTGGCAAGATTTAACCCTTGTGTAAGCTTTGGAAAAGTTGTAATTTCAGTCCCTTAATTTTCAGAAATTACATAAATTGGTCCTTATTATTAACTTAAAACAAATGGACCTTTTGTTATTATTAACCCAAAATCCAAAAACAAAACACAAACCCAACAAGCCCAAGTCCAATACCCCAAGCCCATACCCAACCCACGGTTTAAATTAAAAAACCCGCGCCCTTTGTTCACCTTCCCTTCCCCCCAACACCTGTTACCAGCCATTCCTCGCCATCTGCTACCACCACCTCATCACCACCTTTCCACCTCTCCCCTACCTCTCACCATCTCCTTTCCACCTTGCAAATCCAGCTCACCAACTCAATCAAGCTAATCCCACTCAAATTACCTTTTCCCGCCAAAATTCCACATGGGTGGTTCTGATGAATTCAAGAGAAGAAATCAAATGAGAAATGCTCAGAGGTCGACAAAGGATCTTTCAAGTCAATAAATAAGAAGAAGAAGCAGTGTAGAAAAGTAATCTAGAGTAATTTTAATTTATGTATGTCGTTTTAATAAATTTTAGATTTCCAGTTTATGTTTAAACCTTCAAGTGTTTTGTAATCATACTCCAGTGTAATAAAAACCTATTTTCACTTTCAATTTCAGTTCTTGTATACAATTTCAGTTTATGTCAATTTCCATGGTTAAATTCTCATAATATGCAAAAGTTTTTAATAGTTGTTGTTATTGCTTCTTAAGCTCATATAAGCTTTTGACAAAGCTTATAAACTCTTAGAAACCTTAAGAAATCAGTTTTATTTAAAAATTTCAAAAATTACCAAAAATACCAAAAAAATTAGCTAAAAATAAAAAATCAATGGAGAAATGATAAAGAAGATGAAGCAGGATTGACTTTGGATTGCTTATTGGTATAGAGCTTCTTGGGAAGCTATAGGTGTGATCTCAGTCTTTGGTTCTCTGTTTTACACTTGAATTCCAATTTGTAAGCTATTTCTTTAAGATTTGCATTCTCTAGTATAAGTGCTTAAAACCTGTTAGTTTTAGCTTAATCCCATTTAAATATAGTTAGTATAAGGTTTTTAATCAGTGCATGATCTTAATCTTTGGAATCCTTTGAAAAGCTTCATAACAGCCTTGAAAAGGGGTGTTTGGATTGTCCTTATTAACTGTGTTAAGGGTTGATCATGTCATTGTTCTTGTTTGCTATATGTCATATTAGGTTCTAATAACTCATTACAAGCATAAAATCCAGTCCTCATTAGTTTAAAAGTCAAAATTAAGTTTAATCTTATATTGCCAGTTAACTGTTCATAATTTGGATTGCTTAATTAATCATACATGTTTAAAAGTTGTTATTATAGCCCTAGATAATCTAATATCACCTTATTACATCATATTCAGCCTATAGAATCAATCAAAAGTTCATTTAAGTCAACTTAGTTCATTTCTTTAAAAAGTCAAAATTTTCTTAAGTGCAGTTTTTGAATAAACTTTATAATTTTATTGTGTATTTAATATTAAGATTTAGCTCTTCATCTTTTGGAATATTAAAGTTTAGCTACTTAAATAAATTAGATAAATAATAGTTCACTTCTAATTAGCTTATTAACTGCTTATTCATTAGCTTGTTTTAAGTCCTTTTCTGAAAATCTCCCCTGTGCACAGATTTACTAGCTTATTTCACAAGCTCTCACAGAGCTCATTAATGAGTATTAGCTTGTGCACCTTAGCTTTTTGAGAAGCTCACCTAGCTATCTCAAGGTTCCAGTTCTTAATTTTCAATTTTTAGCTTATTTGATAAGCCTGCCATTAGCTTTTTATTTTGTCCATTTCATATAGTCCAATGTTCATACAGTGTTCTCAAGCTTTTTCATAAGCTCACTATAAGCTCTCTAGTGAACTCTACAGTGAGAAATTTAGCTTTTTGGAAAGCTTAACTGGTATACTTGTTTATTACAGTGCTTATTTTCATTTCCTAGCTTATTTCAGTGCTTAAATTTTAGCTAGAAAATACCTAGAAAACCAATAGTGCACTGTGTAACAGTTTAGTTAAGTGCTTATTTGGAATTTGTAGTGCTTATTTCTTATTAATTATGCTTTTTCAGTTGTTAATTTAGCTTATTATAGGTTAATTAGCTTATTTCTAGTTTCCTTTTGCTTATTAAGTAGCTTAAATAGCCATTTAGCTAAATACTTGAGCTTATTTTCATTACTTGCCACTGTTGAGATAAATAAGCTTAAACTGAGCTTATTAGTGTTTTTCATAAAAAGTTGTAGTTGTAAAAATTGCTTATTATCATAAGCTTAATCAGTTTCAAAAATAAAAATCCAAAAATAAAATAATTTGCAAAAGTCATTTTTGGGATTGAACCCAGCCCCACTTGACTCACACACACACCTTACCATTCGCCCTTGGGTCTTTGGTGTAATGTTTTGCACAATTTAATATATAACTTTTGTTTTCCGTTTAAGCTTATACGTATTATTTAGCTTATTTACAGCTTATTACAATAAGTTGTCATACCTTTTATATTTTTCCTAGCCTTGTCTTGTTATAAAGTATTTTATAAAAAAGTTTCAGAATTTTCTGAATAGTTTTAGTATTTTTAATCATTTAATTAGATTAAAATAGTATTTAATTCATAATAAAAATATAAAAGTCTAAAAAATATAAATCTTTTTTCTAAAATTTTCTTTTGTCATATAGTAAGTAAGAAAATTGTTTTACACTCGTAGGACTTTTATTTTACAAATTTTACGTTTTACTTGCTTTATTCGCGTAATTTTTATATATAACGCACGTTTTCATTTTAGGTCACGTTTTTAGGTAATTTAGGTTTACGCTTTAATTAAAATAGTTTATTTAAGTTATTTTGTTTTATAAAATCAAGAAAAACCAACTTTAAAAATAGTGATAGCGTTTATTTAATATATTTTAGCTTTTTAATTTTCTTTAATTTGCATTTAAGCGCCTGTAATTTACAAACGTTTTCTTTAGATATAAATATTCCAATTCTACAAACTTTTTCACATTCAATATCACTCGATCACTACACGTTTAGATTGAATCGTCACATTTCGTTGGGACTTCGACACGAGAAAACACTCATCCTCTCTGGATCTAATTGCATTTCGTTTTCAGACTATTAGGACTTTTATTACGGTTAACCATTCACAAGTGGTTAATTTGTGTGATAAAACCTGACTGTCTGGAGCCAAATCATGGGTCATTACTTGTAATGAATCATTACATTCTATAAATGTAAACAAACAACATTTATTCATTACATTGTAATAATCTTTTCCATTACGGCTTTGATTACGACATACCAAACACTACGCTAGCATGGAATTGTATTCCGATTGACATTCCATTATAATCGCATAAACCAAACACCTCGGGTTTTACAATGACAAATGAGTATATTTACAAGTTACTGTTTATGACTTCAAATACATTGTGAAATATAAGATTTCATCTCACAAACCAAAGGCAACGGCTTAACGGACAACTTATTCGAGACAATGAGGAGTTTCGAGTTTCATGTCATCAACCTTCGAACATGAAGATACTTTTTTGATTTCTTCTTTTCCTCTATAAATCGTAAACCCATTTGCGGACATAATCCAAAGCGGACCAGCATCCTACTCACAATAGCATTCCAAAAGCGTACTTGTAACCTTCGGATCGGACCAACAAAGAACATAACTTGCAGACCAACAAAGAACACACATACCAAACATCAAACCATACTTTCAGACTAGACCAGACCAAAACATATCGACCATAAACTATGTGTTCTAAATACATAGTTTCTATGGTTATTGAATTGATCACTCGTTTTGGATGAATCATCAAATATGTCATCACTATCGTCATCTGATTCATCCGAGTTATCAAGAAACTCTACTTCATCGATTGTTACGCCTCATCACTAACTTCTGTTTGGGTCTCATCACCATTGTTATTAACTATTTCTAATTCCCCCTGAATGACAAGACAAACAGGTTCCTCGATCTCACTTGAAGATCTAGATGTACAGGGAATTAATGTTTCACTCTCTTGAAAGAATTCCTCCCCATCTCCATTATCATCACCATCTTCTTCATTTTCATATTCTTCTAATTCATATATGCTCCTTGGCTTTGTCTTGACAACAACCCACCAATCTTTCAAATCTTTTGTCATTGAAGGATATGGTGCATAATATACTTGTTCTACTTGTGATGCTAAGACAAATGGCTCATCATTTATTAGCCTTGATTTGTATTTAATGTCAACAATAGTATGTTTATTGTCAATCCTTACCCCTCGAGCAGCATCAAACCACTTACACTTGAACAATATCACAACACAACGCCCCACACCACGATAAGCTACATCTATGACCTCTTCCAACAGCCCATAGAAGTTGCACTCATTCTCGTTATAACAAGCCCCTTTCACACATACCCCATTATTGTGTGTCACTCGACCCTCTCCATATTTCTCCGTGTGAAACTTAAAACCATTGATAAAATATCCTTTATATGACCAAGCATGGCAATGGTGGTCGTGCAAGGCCTTTCAAATGTGAACTCGAATCATCAGAACTTTCACAAACCTATAATGACGAAAGAAACTATTACTTAACCCGATATGAAAGATTATTAGCTAATAAGATTGTTATTCCTTCTATACTTACATGTTGTTCTAACCATTCAGCAAAATTTTTATCTCTATAACTCTCAAGACCTCCTTCATCGATATGAGGTTGTGTATATCATACGAAATCATCAAACAACCTCGACAGTGGACAAACAAAGTTAGACCACTATGATAAAAACATTATTTGTATGTAAATTAGAAACAAAAAATTCCACATACCCTATGAAAGGGTGGAGCTCCTCACAGTTAAGAATTATATAGTTATGTGCCATGCGCATCTCCTCATCAGTTAAGGACCTTCGTCGACCACTCTTTTCAAATAATCTCCGACATGGAACTTTGAATATAATTAATCGAGAGTCAGTCCTCGTAAAACAAGGAATATCGAGGCAAAATTTCGAAAATCATGAGTCAACCGGGTTTCTATTGCAGTGAAAGTATGGGAGCAGAAAGGTAGAAAGTTCTTCTATGCGATAAGACTGAACCATGGAACCCTCAACCTTGGCTTGGTTCCTAATCTTTTTTTTCATCGAGCCTAATATCCTATACATGTGATGAAAAAAAGTGTTAGAAATGAATAATTGTTTTGTTTTGGTTTATGTAAAATTACTATGACAAGAATACTTTGTTTGGTTGAAGAAATTACCTCTCGTAGAGATACATCCATCTATCTTGAACGGGTCCACCAAGAATAGCTTCGGGTCAAATGTATTACGGTGTTCCATTGAGTCAAAGAATCAGGGAGGAAAACTTTCTCTAATTTGCAAATTGTTTCAACAATGCTATGTTGCAAAAGTATTAAGTCACTTGTGTGCAAGACCCTTGCACATATTACCTGAAAAGATGTGCTTAACTCTGAATACATCCCATATTGAATTTGGTATCATACCTCTTAAAGCAATTGGTAAAAGTCTTTGCATAAACACATGACACTCATGACTCTTGAAACTATAAAAAGTTTGATCTTCAGGCTAATACATCCCCAGGTTTGAAGCATACCCATGCAGGAATTTAAGGTGAGTCAACCATTCACAAATTTTACCTACTTGTGGTTTGGTCAAAGTGTACGATGCTTTTGGTTTCATGTCCTTAGTTCCAACTTGATGGATATGCAACTCTGGTCGATTGCAATACTTTTTAATATCTTTTCTAGCCTTTACGTTATCTTTAGTTTTGAAGTGCCCATGACGTATTGAAGATATTCTCAAACCGTTTTTCTCAATGTGCATTACATCGAGTTATGTCGGATTAACAAGTGCCAATCTAAAAGCTCCCAGATGCTTCTTTTACCCAATTATGAGTTCTCCCAAAACCGAAGTTTTTGATTAGTTTTCTATAGGGATTGCCTTAGTAAACAATTGGATAGTGACAATTTGTCCCAAACTTGATCACCGTTAAGCTTCGGTGGTGGACCACCAGGAACAACATTACCAGCTATAAATCCGCGTCTATCTTTCCTATATGGGTGGGAAGAGGGCAAAAATTTAGGTGACAATCAAACCAACAAGGTTTCCCTCCGTTTCTAAGCTGAAGCGATCCCGAGTTACCCATACAGTATGGGCATGCTAACTTCCCATGAGTACTCCAACCAGACAACATTGCATAAGCAGGAAAGTCACTAACCGTCCAAAGAAGAACAGCTTTCATGGTGAAATTATCTTTACGTGCTGCATCGTAAGTATCAATACCTTCATCATACAAAGTAATCAACTCGTCTACTAATGGCCTTAGAAACACATCTATATTACGACACAGGCTCTTTTTTCACGGAATAAGCATGCTTAGTTCGACATATGACTCTTTCAAACCCATCCAAGGAGGTAAGTTATATATTGTAAAGACAGGGGCCAACATGAATAAGATTTTGAATTTGAGTTATGTGGACTAAACCCATCGATGCATAACCCAAGACGAACATTACGTTATCTCAACTGTAGATGGTGGATCGCTGAGTCAAAGTGCTTCAAGCCTTACCATCACTTGGATGGACCATTGATCGGTTGTGTCATGGTCAAAGTGCCACGTCATATCTTTGCCGTCTTTTTGACATATATAGCCTTTGAAGTCTTGGACCAATCGGTAAATAGCGTAAAACCAAATGAGGAACCAAACTAAGTCTACCACTCTTGTAACGACTATGGCCGCAAACCCGATTATGTCAAACTAGAGTCCTTTTTACCATAGAATAGCATGCAATGATTTTTGCAAGCATGGATCTTTTTTTTAGTAAAGCAAGTTTTTCCAAACTTTTCTTTGTCTCGTAGAAATTCTTAACTAGTTTCTCACTTGGGGGTAATGACTTCTTAATGATAGGAATCAATGGTTTATATGCAGCCTCACTTACATTGTTTTAAACTTCAATTAGCAACTTCACGAGACAATTTGTAATTTGAATAATTTTGACACCCATCCAAGGTTCATCACAGCAGGCTAACATATCATAGAACCCCTTCGCAGATGGATTAGGGGCTTGTTCATTTGAAGAATTTGGTTCAACCGATGCACTTGTTAAATATAGTTGGACCCATTGCATCCATTACCATTTGCGTGCACCCATCAACATCGTCATCTTCCATCAGTTAGAGATTGGCCCTCATGTTGAGAAATGTACATTTCACCATGTTTTGACCAAGATGTATAATTCGGGGTGAAACCATGCTTTAATAGGTGAAACTTCACATCATTTCTTGTTTTATAAGGTTTGTTTTTGCACTTTGCACAAGGACATTTGATACGGCCTTTATTAACATACTCTTCATTAGAAAAAGCATAGTCTAAAAATGAACCTACTTTAGTGCTGTAAGTTTTACTAAGATACCCATCATCATCTGTCATATTGTACATCCATTCTCTATCCCTACGCTTTGACATTGTGACTAACTACAATCAAGTAAATGTATCATATTAGATTAATATTATAAAACTTAACAATCGACATAAACTGAAACATAACAGTGAAGATGTACAATATCGTTTAAAACAAATACTGGGCCACCAACCTTTATTAACATAACTGCAAAAAAAGCCTGCAAAGCCGATTAATGCAAATCTAGAAGATACTGGGCCACCAACCTTTCCGATTTGTGTAAATCGGTCAAACAAAATGGTCAATTATGGATTTATGGTCAACGGTGTTCAACGATGGTCAAACTTTACGGAAACATGCAAAATCTTGTAGGGAAACCCAAACTAGTTTGTAAACTAGTTTTAATCACTTATAATCGTTGTTTATATATATTATAAGATATTTTTTAAAGAAAATATTTCTGACATTTTCACATTATTACACTTGGCCTATGTACTAGGACCGGTTAATGAGTGTTTATCTTCCATTTCCTATTTGTTATATTTCATATATACACCCGAGAGAGATGTGAGTATCCAAACACCCCATGTGAGGTGCTAGTATGTAATTTCCGTGCTTGTTATGACTTTTTCTGGGCTTATATGTGTTGTGGACCGTTTTGAATCAATGCTTCATGACCCCTAACTTATAAATTAATTGGCTAAAAGCACATTTGCTTGAGGACAAGCAAATAACAAGTGTAGGGATATTTGATAAGGTTTTAAAATGTACCTTTTGAGGGGTCATTTAAGCCCTTATCGATCACTTTGTATCCGTTATTACTTAATATCGTTCATTTTCACTTTTTAGGTCTCTTGAAGGCAAAATCTTTGGAATGACACTTATTTGACGAAAAGTGGCGAATATCACGAAGAAATG
>OU343218.1:225589916-225619107 GCA_910596185.1 Chrysanthemum makinoi
AGTAGCGGTCATTGGTCGGGTTTGTGACCCGAATGCGGACTATACGTTATCACATACAAAATATGATACTTTGGAGAAGGGTAGAAAGTCCTGGGATTTATCCTAATACATGCTTCACCATGAAGCTATTTCATCTTTGGTCTTCTGGAAACTGTAGTCCTTCAACTACTATAACAATTTGGTTTTGGTACTAAAACAAGGTGGTTCTAGTGTCAATTATGAGATTTTGGCAAGAATAGTCCCTGATGGGAGAATCCTTTCACATTAAGTCCAAACAGGCCAAAACAAGGTTGTTCCCTAGTACTAGTTTAGGATTATGGCAGGAATGGTCACTGCAGGCTATAACAAGATGGTTCTAGTATTAAAACAAGTTGGTTCTAGTACTAGTTTGGCCATTTGGCAACTTAGGTCCCTCAAGTCCTTTTTTCTTTCTACTTTGGTCACATTAACTTTATAAAACATTTACCATTTGACAACTTTAGTCCTTAAGTCTATATATCTTATATTGAGATACATCAATCTTTCTATAACCATATTACATCTTCTTTGACTATTCGATTGACTATCAGGTTTGATTAGCCAATCACATAACACCTACAACTTAACATCCATTGACTAACTAATCATATCGAGTCTCTTGACTTATGAAAGTCTTAGTCAATTTCATCTAGAGTCACACTTGTTTGAAAACGGGTTTGGGTGTAACATTACCACTTTATAATAAGAAATACATTATCATCTGACTGTAATGAATCTATCAATTTGCTAAGTTTAATGAATGTGTTGAATTTGTTTGTTTTACATGAAAGAAATTTTTAATTAATGATGCTCATGATAATTGTGTTTCTAAGTATGTGAATGATGGTCGTTAACAGAAGAGTAATGTTCCAAAAGGAACACGTGCTAAACCAAAAGGAAGTCTGGTTGCATTATCTAGGTCACCCCATAGTGATAAGACGCCTAGTACTTGCCTTAAGTGGGAACCAACTGGTAAAATCTTTACAGTATGAGACGTAGATGAAAAAGGATTGAAATCAACACTAAACCAGTAGAGCAATTCTATGACTGTAAAGATGCTTTCAAAAAACTAACCACACGAAACCAAAATCCAAACGGTTTCCAAAAACAAAATTTTTTGTTCTTGGCAGGTTATCAAAATATGTCTTTGGATCGTTGACTCAGGTTGCTTCAAGCACATGGCCAGGAATCTAATGTTGCTGATCAATTTTGTTTGGAAGTTCATGGGAAGTGTAAGCTTTGGAAATGATAATGTAGCAGCTATTCTAGGATTCAGTTCAGGAATTATTTGATCACTCGAGTTTACTATGTCGAAGGGTTGGAACACAACTTGTTTTTAGTCAGGTAGTTTTGAGATGCAGATTTAGAGGTTGCATTTAGGAGAAATATGTGCTTCATTCAAAACATGGAAGGCAATGATCTCATGACGGGGAATCGTGGCAACAACTTGTATGCTATCGACAATAACCAAATGGCCTCTACATCACCAATTTGTCTTATGATAGCAGCAACTGAAACTAAGTCCTGGTTGTGGCATAGATGTTTATTCCATCTCAATTTCGGCACCATTAACAAACTCACCAGAGACAACATCATCGCCAGACTTCCCAAGTTCAAATACAACAAAGATCACTTATGTCCATCTTATGAGCTAGGCAAAAGCAAGAAGGCATCATATAAACCCAAAATCGTACCTAGTTCGGTTGAAATTTACATATGTTGCATAAACGGGAATAAGTATATTCGTGTCATCGTAGACGACTATTAAAGATATACTTGGGTTAAATTTCTAAGGTCAAAAGACGAAGCACCAGACATCATCATCACCTTTTTAAAGCGTATTCAAGTCCTTCTCAAAGCTCAAGTCAGGAATGTGAGGACGGATAACGACACAAAATTCACGAATCAGGAGTTACTAGCTTATTTTGAAGATGTTAGTTTAACACATCATAAACCACTGGTTAGAACTCCACAACAGAATGGTGTAGTTGAAAGAAGAAATAGCACTCTTATGGAAGCCGCTCGCATAATTCCGATTTATTCTAGTGCACCATTTATTTCATGGGCTGATGCTGCAACCATGCTTGTTTCACTCAGAACCGTTCCCTAATCCACCCAAGATTCAATAAAACCCCATATGAGCTAGTAAACAATAGGAAACTGATATCTCTCTTACCTTTTCATGTTTGGCGTTTTGTGATATCCAACAAACGAAAGAGAAGATCTAGGGAAGCTAAAAGCTAAGGGTGATATTGGCATCTTCATTGGATACTCGAATAACTTGAGGGATTTCAGGGTGTATAATAGAAGAACTAAAATCATAATTGAGACGATGAATGTAAAGTTCGATGAAATCTTACAAATGGCTTCTGAGAGACTCGTTCTAGAATCCGCGGTTAACCCAATGGCTTATAATCATCTCAGATTAGGACTCGCACCAAACCCTCACACTTTTGGACACATCTATTCAGGACTCGTACCTCAAGAATCTCCATGAACAACCATTGAAAAACCTTCATAACAAGAACTGGAAAATTTCTTCTAGTTAAAGTTTGATGAATACTATAGTGGACCTTTGATAAATGCATCACAACATCATTCCGCTGCACCCGCTCAAAACAATCAACCACCACCACTAAAAGAAGATGCATCTACAACGGTCGAAGCGGAAACACCACTCCATCAACTCCAACAACTCCAATTCTTGAAATCACTCTACCAAGATTTGATGAGCAGAACACATCATTTCAAGAAGAACCAACACAACAACATCAAATATATTTGCATAACAAATATCTATTAATAAATCGATTTTTCTGATTAACACCTCATATGTTTACTAAAAGTTTCTCACGACTAGGACACTCATAATTTTTCATGCATTATTAATACAAAGTAAACACAACTTTTCCATGCATCATTTCATATGTCTCTTGAATGGTATAGGGAATACATAACTAATATGTATTTTCGGGTACATTCAAACATAGCAACATCAAATTAAGGAGTGTTTAGGTATCGCTTTTATATACATATATTTTTCACTTCTACTTTTCTTTTCACTTTTTGTGTCAAGATAACTACACCTCCACATAGTTTGCATATAGACACGCACTAAATTTTACATTTTTGATGTCTGGTTTTATTCCAAGCAGTCGGATCCCAGCGATTAGGCAGGTAAATCCCTTTTTCAAGGGATCCGGAAGATCCGAGCCATCAGACAAGTTAAAAACTATTTTCTTTTTCAAATTTTACTTTGTACTCATCCTTACTTCATTAATTACTGATCGTTTCACCTTGTGGCTAAAATTTGCATTTTTTCACATCTCATCATTAGATTTTTGCCTTCTTTGGAAAAATTAGCATTAAATTTCTTGCATGACATTGACCTATAAATAGATGTCCTTAATACTTGTATACACCTTCCTCACCATCAAACCTTCACATTTCTGCACTTACCATCAACCATGGCTCCTAAAAGAATCTCTAGTAGAGAAGAAATTGTTCAAGAAATAAATGAACTCCAAGAACTTTCTAACCTTATTGAAGCATAAATACAAATTGTGTCAAACCTCCAAAACTCTATGTCTCCTTTACTAGGACCATCACCACCACCTATACCTCCAAAAAGAAGGACCACTAGGATTAGTGTTCTACATTTTTGTTTCAACAACCCACTTTCCACCAACTCTTCGCCTCTTAGGAATTTCTCTCCACCAAGTTACTACAACATGGCTACTCCATCATCCCCCATAGACTCACCATCTACTACATCCTTATCTCCACGGGTTACCTCTCCGAGAGAGCTCTTGACAACTCCCAAAGTCACAACACCACCACTTACCACACCACCACCGGCTCCAACACAACCATCCAAACATACATTCCCACTCACACTCAACCTACAACCACAAGATCTTATCTTCCCCACACCACCTTCCTCTCCGCATCCATACTTTGATGACCTAGAAGATCTACCACCTAGGACAAACAATCCACCACGTTGCCATCGTTTGACTCTATTGAACGTTTGGCTCATCAACCACCACCTATTCCCGACATCATAGATGTTGGTCCTACTATACCACCTCTTTCATCAACTCTCCATCCACCTAGTAAGCCCGTATGGTTCAATGCCCCTCCACCACCCATTCCCCACGCTATTCTTTGTAAGCATTGTCACCACTCACAAACCATAGCATATGAAACACGAGATGAAATGCGCTTTATCCTTAATCACATCCTTGAATGCCTAAATGGCCTCGCCCATCAAAACTATCCATAGGAGATCGGTGCGAGATATACAAAAGCTTAGGACTTTATTAAGATTATTTTCAATTGTATTTTTTTTACTTGTTATAAGAACTATCCTTGTTCTTATTTTTACATTCATGTGTGGTTTAATACCACTTCATTTGATGTGTTTTATGACAATGAGAAATGTTCTATTAATGTTGTCTTGTGTGCATTACCCGTCTGTATACATCATCTCTTAGCACTAATCATTTTTTTGTAGGTTCATATTCATGAGATCACCATATATCCTCATCACTAACAATTTGTCTTGTATATTTACTTGGCGCCCTCTTTAAGGGGGAGCTATCGTCAAGTGGGAGCAAAGTTATTTTTCCTTCGCTCTTTTTGTTTCGACAAAAGGGTGAAAAGAGAGTAAAATTAAACTTATTGATCTCAATTTGTACTTGGTCTCTATTTTTACCTACAATAATTTTATGTTTTGTCATCAACAAAAAAGGGGAAGATTGTTAATACAAATAAGACGTAAAAACATTTATTTCTATTTTATGATCTTCTTATGTTTTGTTGATAACAATCATAAAATCATTGTAAGTAAAATAATAGAATACAAAACTTTTCATATAAACAAATTCATTAAAAATGATCACAAGTCTCTTAATTTAGACATTTTTAAGTGCTAGTTATTTACATGTTTTTAAAATACACTAAGGTATAAAAGAAATGTAAATTTATTTTTAATTCATGCATGACATCACTCAAAGAGCTGACCTTGGTGTATTGTAAAATCAATTCTTGAAAAATTACACAAGAATACACAAGATTTTTTGGTTTAATAAATAAAAAATCCAGATTTCTGTGCTAGAGGGCCTGATCCCTTTTGGGAGGGATCCGGCGGATCAAGATGAACACTGGATTTAAAGCCTATAAATACCAAGCCAATTCTCTTTATTTTTAACCTATCTCTTACATAATCTTTCTTATATTCTTATTTCATCTCTCTAATCTCTTATCACATATCATTCTTGTAGTTTACTTTATTTCTGGTGATTCTCTTTAAGCTCTTCATAAAATACGATATCACAATTTTGCATACAAGACTTGCAAGCTTCAAGAGAAGTGTTGTTAGCCTTCACCATTATTACAAGATCACTGATTTGATTCTTGTATTTCATTCATCACATTGTACCATAAACTTGTAGTGTTAGTTTATGTTGTTGGGTTGGTTCTTTCGTTGTAAAGAACCCGATATTTAGCTGTGTACCGGATAAAGTGTAAGTGATGTTGTGAGGCTTCTCTGCCGGACAAGGAGCTTGTTGACATAGTGTTTAAAAACTCTCGAAAAGGTTTAACATATACTTGATCTAACTATTTTGAAACTAAAATTTAATCGGTAAAACTATTCAACCCCCCTTCTAGTTTTTCAAAAGGTTTTAATCAGTAAAACTATTCAACCCCTTCTTGTTTTCCAAAAGGTTTCAATACCTCACTATCTAAAAGGTTTCACATATACTTAATCTAACTATTTTTAAATTAAAATTTTAATCGGTAAAATTATTCAACGTCCCTTTTAGTTTTCCACATCTTCATTACATGTAGGGCCATGAAACCACTCCCACTCCACCCAAACAAACTACTTTAAGCATGAAAGTCATTGATGGTCTATAAAAGCATCGCTTTCATTGTGAATTAAGTGCGTATAACAACGTCTCTTATCAAGACTTCAGTTTCCCATAAAGTCTTTAGGTCATCAATCAAAGGCCTCAAGTAAACATCGATGTCCTTCCCAAGTGATTTAGGGCCATGAATTAGCAATGTCAACATAAAATAAGTCTCTTTCATACTTATCCACCGAGGCATATTGTATGTTTTTTAATTATGACCGACCACATGTTGTATGCATGACTAAGGTTGACATACGTATTGAAACCATAAACATCCAACCCTAATTGGATGTTTCTTTTTTTCTTTGACAAATTGTGGATTGTGGGTGTCAAAATTCTGTTATCTTTGACAATCAACAGGGTGTTGCATCTTACCATTTTCACTAGGCTTTCCAGTATCATGCTAAGTAATATGCTTTCGAGTGTGTTTAGACTTGTACATACGATGTAGTCTAGGAATCAAAGGAAATAACGTGAAACCTTGTTAGGAACTTTATTCCCCAGTGTGTTCTTGTCTTTCCATCTACTCGCATTGCAGATTGGAAAATTCTCCGAATCTTTGGGTTATGTTTGTTTTTTTGTATTTGAAGATCGAAACTCGACAAAGGGTTCTTGGTTTTTTTTTTGTTTAGGTCATCGACAGAGAAAGTTCAAGAGTTTACTAGGTGGTTGTGGTTTCTTGTTGTCGCATTACAAAGACGAATGAAGAAGAAGACCAGGTGGTTAAATATTTTAGTTCTTACTTCAAAGGGTAATTTTATAATCGAAATTATATTTTGGCGGGAAAGAAAAGTCAAAGATTTTATATATTCGATTTCTTTTTTCTTTAGCATAAAAGGAAAAAATATATTACTTTGAAGGGTTTTGTGTTGGTTTGTGGGAGTTCTAAAACACGACAAAGCAACTAGATGTGTGTGAGCCGATGGGGGCACACGCGATAAACACGAGTATACGTGTTGAAACGTAACTAATACTTGAATTATTTGTTACCCGAATATGCATGTAACTTGACCCGTCAACTGTTTTGACCCGTGGGCTGTTAGGAATTCTTGTTTGGGTCAAAAATTGGGAAAAGCCTTGGGCCTTGTAAATTCCATACGATCAGTGAGTAGGGGAATGGGTTTGCATGGGTTTTTCAACTTGTTGACCAAGCTAGGTTTTCTAGTTTGGTTTGACATAAAGCCTATATAAACACATCTCCTGCTTTTACCATTGCATGCATAACATACTTCAACTACCCTAAAAACTAAAATCGTTTCCTGTCTTCCTGCTCTAAATCGTTTGCTTCATAAAACGATCAAGGGTTTTGGTTTTTAGTTAAGTTCTAAACTTGTTATCAAGACAAGAGTTTAGATAAGTTGGATTGCTTCTGTTTTCTGTTTCCCAGTCGACACACAACAGCAGCAGTTGAGGTTTTACAGCTTCTGATCGTGACTTTAGTTCTCGGACAGTTAAGGGTATTTATCGGGCAAGTGGTGTCCGATATCGGGTGACTTATAGAAGCAGTTTTCTGCTTTGTTTAACTCGGACAGGAAAGAAGGCTAGTTCCCTGGGTTTTTTTTTGTGCGTGAGGTTTAATGCAAGAAGACAAAAGGTTGTTGGTTTTTATAGTTAAGTTCTCGACTAGCTATATCGAACGTATACGTGAATCGGGTTTGTGTGTGATACTCTTCGAGGTGTTTATTTTAGACACTTAAAGGTTTCGTAGGGTTTCTTGTTCCGTTACTAGAGTTCAATTGCCAAGCAAGGTTAGCCTTCTTTATTCCCTTTTAATTAATTAATAATGTATTAATTATATGTTTATTATTTACGTGTTAACATAATTGTATTAACTAGATCTATTTTCCGTTGCGTACTCGTAGAGGTTACTGGTTAACTAGATCTAAAATCCCAACAGTGGCATCACGAGTCAACTCGTTTTTGCGATTATGGGTTACACGTTTCTGATATTAATAAACATGTTTTAAAAGGGCTGCATGAAACCTAGTATAGTTATTTTGTTTTATTTTAATTTTAACAATTACATGCATACTTGTCAAATTTTTAATAAATAATAACTAGACACACACAAATTAAAATTATATTGATAATTAGAATTAATTTGTTAATTGGAATTTAATTTACATGTCAATTATAATTACCTTGTTAATTAAAATTAATTGTTAATTAAAGATTACATGTTAAATTAAAATTACTTGCTAATTAGAATTAAAAGTTAATTTGTATTTATTAATTGTTAATTAGAATTATTGTGATAATTAGAATTACATATTGATTTAAATACATATATTGCGTAATCACTTGTTAATTGGGATTGCCATGCTTTATGTGTTTTTCCGGCCACAAGACCCACTCAATTGCTTTTCTAAGTGATGTATGGGGCGATCTAGGTACTGCATCCTAGTGACGGTCTTGTGGTTCTCCGTTTGGGGAAGACTCGCAAGAGAACTCGGAACAATATGTGGTTATTTATATTGATGATTATGCTTGTATGTTTGTGATTCCTATATGTGCATTATTACTTGTTTTGACACCTAATTGTATGCAATATGGAATAATACATATCGTAACCATAATATTAATATTGGTCTTTATTTACACGCCTAAATATCATGCTCATTGTGACCTGCTATTTGATTCGTGGAAAATTGTTTTTGTAAAATAAAGTGACCTAATATATGAAACACGTTTTCAAGAATTTAAAAACTAGACACTATGGACACTTGGGATGTACGGCTCACCTACTAGAACAAACTAAAAAGGGGGTTTAAAGAAGTGAGCACAGTCTCACTGAAAGGATGTCTAAGGTTACGCTTTACGCTTACTTGGTCCTCTGCCTCCCTGTGCGTTCGATTGGAGCTACCGTGAACCATGATGATCACTACAGTGTCATTACCAAAAGGTTTTTAAAATAAGTGTTACAAAGTTGTTTTGCATGCTTCTTTGTACACGACTTTTTACCACATTTATGTGTGCATACCTATTTGTTAATATTAAGTCTATGCCACCCAACTATGGACACGTGCACTTGGATTGACTTCTCTGGTCAGACCTAAGGGCCTTTCCAACCCATGGTAATTATTTCTCACTGGTCAGACCTCTGGTTATTTTTACACGTTCATACTTGGTCGACTTATATCGAGTTAACCTGGTCAGACCTCGGACCCGAGGCATACGATGAGAACTAAACATGCTTTTGACATTATTACTTGATACTAATGCCTTAAACAGTCTCATAAATCTAAGAGTTGCATTATGCAATTAACGCTCGTCGCTAACCTCTTGTCCCATTTTTTAGACACTGGTCAGACCTATGGTAATTAATGGGGTTGCAAGTTGGATCTTAGTCTTATTAGTAATTAATTGGGTAGTTAATTCTTTAAGAATGTAATTATCGAAAATACTAATTATTTGAACTTTTCAATTGTAGATGACTACTTCAATCGGAAACAGTTCGGTACTCAGGAGTTTCTTTGAGAAACAAAAACTCACTGGACCTAATTTCATTGATTGGTATCGCCAACTTCGCATCATACTATCAGCTGAAGATAAGGAAGCTTATCTAGAGCATCCCATACCTGCAGCACATGTTGCTACTCCTGGCTACCCTGTCCTACCCGAGGCTCTTACAGCTCACACTGCTTGGGTCAAAGGTTCAAAGGACATATCTGCCTTCATGCTCATGACCATGGAGTTAGAGATCCAACGAAATCTAACTCATCTTGGTGCTTATGACATGCTTCAGGAGTTGAAGTCTATGTTCTCCCAACAAGCAGAACAAGAGCTTCTACAAACTGCACGTGAATTCCACGCTTGCAAGCAGGAAGAGGGTCAATCGGTTAGCTCATATGTTCTAAAGATGAAGAGCTACATTGACAGTTTGGAACGTCTTGGTCACCCAGTTACTCTCCACTATGGAATTAGTTTGATCCTAATCGGTCTTTCTAAAGAGTACATCTCGTTTGTGCAGAACTTTAATATGCACAGCATGGGGAAGACTATTAATGAACTGCATGCTATGCTTAAGCAACATGAGCAGACGTTGCCAAAGAAAGATGTTGCACCTGCACTCCATTATGTGCGTGGTGGTAAGGTCCAGAAAAACCACAAAAAGAATAAATCGTTTATGGCTGCTAAGGGGAAACAAGGGAATGAGAAGTACAAGCTGGCTTATGATCCTAGACATAAACCACCTCATACTTCCAAACCCAAGATTCCTCCACCACCCAAGAAGGATAATCCAGCAAAGGACGCTACCTGTCACCAGTGTGGTGAGACAGGACATTGGAGAAGGAATTGTCCCCAGTATCTCGCCGAGTTAATGAAAAAGAAGAAACAGTCTCTTGCAGCTAGTTCTTCAGGTATTTTCACTATAGAACTCTACTCTTTCCTTAAATCTTCCTTAGTATATGACACTGGCTGTGGTACTCACATCGTAATAATACTCGGGTCTAAGAGGCGTAGGAAGCTGAAGCCAAGAGCTTTAAGTCTGTACGTGGGCAATGGTCAACGCGCAGAAGTTGAAGCTATTGGAAACTATCATTTATCACTCCCTAGTGGATTAGTTATTGTTTTAAAAGATTGTCATTATGCTCCCTCTATTACTAGGGGGATTATTTCAGTTTCTCGTTTGTATGACGATGGTTTTATTAACTATTTTGAATCGAATAATTATATTTCAGTTTCTAAGAATAACGTTGTTTATTTTACTGCTATTCCTCGTGATGGTGTTTTTGAAATTGAAATGTCTTGTTCGAATACAAATGAAAGTTCTATGTTTGCTGTAAGCAATAAAAGAGCCAAGACTAACTTGGACTCTGCTCTCTTGTGGCATGGTCGTCTTGGACACATTAGCAAGAAACGCATGGAGAAGTTGCAACACGATGGACTTCTCAACTCATCTGACATTAAGTCTCTTGAAAAGTGTGTTGCTTGTATGTCTGGTAAGATGGCTAGAAAACCTTATTCACATCAAGTGGAAAGGGCTAAAGATCTGCTTGGACTTATACACTTAGATGTATGTTGCCCATTTAGAATCACTTCAAGACAAGGAGCAAATTACTTCATGACTTACACTGACGACTATAGTCGGTATGGTTATGTTTACTTGCTGAAACATAAACATGAAGTGTTTGAAACATTCAAAGTGTTTCAAAAGGAAGTAGAAAATCAACTCGGGAAGACCATAAAATCACTACGTACTGATCGTGGAGGTGAATATATGAGTCAAGAGTTTTTGGATCATCTGAAGGAGCATGGGATTATTGCCCATCGAACTCCTCCTTATACTCCACAACACAATGGTGTATCTGAGAGGAGAAATTGAACCCTGCTTGACATGGTGCGTTCTATGATGAAACAAACTACTCTTCCAAAGTCCTTTTGGGATTATGCCCTTGAGTCTGCTGCACGCATTCTCAATATGGTTCCAACTAAGAAGGTTGATAAGATACCATACGAAGTATGGCATGGGCAAGCCCCTAAGCTGTCTTACTTAAAAGTTTGGGGTTGTGAGGCACTTGCTAAGCGTGATACACTTACCAAACCTGACAAACTTGAACCTAGAGCTATTAAGTGTATCTTCGTAGGATACCCTAAGGAAACTATGGGATATTCTTTCTATCTTCCATCTGAGAACAAAGTTTTTGTTGCTCGAAATGCTGAGTTCTTTGAGAGTAATCTTATGGATCTTAAAGCAAGTGGGAGTATGGATGATCTTGAATTACTTCAAGAAGAAGATACAAATCCTTCTTTAGACACTAGCATTCATCATGATGAGGATGATCAAGAAATTGAAGAACCTCAAAGTGATATTGTTCCCATTCGAAAGTCCAATAGGACACGCCGTGCTCTTGACCGTATGTGTTTATACATTGACGCTGAGGAACATGAGTTAGGGGATCTTGGTGAACCCAATAACTATAAAGCTGCATTGCTGGATCCAGAATCCAAGAAATGGCTTGATGCAATGAATGTGGAAATGCAATCCATGAAAGACAATGATGTCTGGGTTTTAGTTGAGCTTCCTCCTAACTGCAAGACAGTTGGCAGCAAGTGGCTCTTCAAGAAGAAGACTGACATGGATGGTAAGGTATACACCTTTAAAGCTTGTCTTGTAGCAAAGGGCTTCACTCAAACCTACGTGATTGATTATGAAGAAACCTTTTCTCCTGTAGCAGACATTAGAGCTATAAGGATTCTCATAGCCATAGCTGCATACTATGACTTTGAGATATGGCAAATGGACGTCAAAACCGCCTTCCTCAATGGACATCTTTACGAAGAGGTCTATATGGAGCAACCTGAGGGTTTTGTTGATCAAAATTATCCTAACCATGTATGCAAGCTCAAGCGTTCCATTTATGGACTTAAGCAAGCATCGAGGCAATGGAATAAACGTTTTGATGATGAGATAAAGAAATTCGGATTTTCTCAACATCAAGATGAGCCATGTGTATATCAGAAAGCTAGTGGGAGTTATGTCACTTTCCTAATTCTGTATGTTGATGACATATTGATTATGGGAAACAATATTCCAATGTTACAAGATGTAAAATCCTATCTTGGAAGATGTTTTGCCATGAAAGATTTAGGAGAAGCTGCATATATTCTTGGAATTAAGATCTATCGAGACAGATCTAAACGATTAATTGGTTTGAGTCAAAGTGCTTACATTGAGAAAATCTTGAAAAGATTTTGTATGGAGAACTCCAAACGTGGCGCAATCCCAATGCAAGATAAGCCTAAATTGAGTAAATCACAAGGTGCTGAAACACCTGCTCAGAAAGAGCGCATGCAAAGAATTCCATATGCTTCGGCTATAGGTTCTATTATGTATGCTATGAGATGTACTCGTCCTGATGTTGCGTTCGCACAGAATGTGACAAGCCGATTCCAACAGAATCCGGTGAACTTCATGGATCTGCTGTGAAAAATATTCTTAAGTATTTACGCAATACTAAGGATATGTTTCGATCTATGGAGGAAAAGATGAACAAGAGCTCGGGGTTTCTTGCTACACTGATGCTGGATATCTGACAGATGCTGACGACTTAAAATCTCAGACTGGATATGTATTTGTTCTTAATGGAGGTGCTGTTGATTGGAAAAGCACTAAGCAAAGTATTTTTGCTACTTCATCTACTGAAGCTGAGTATATTGCTGCTTGTGATGCATCAAAAGAGGCTGTATGGATTCGTAAATTCATTTCTGGGTTGAACATAGTTCCCACAATTGAAGAACCCATAAATATGTATTGTGATAATACTGGAGCCATTACTATAGCTAATGAAAGCGGAATCACTAAAGGTTCTAGACATTATCGCGCTAAAGTTCATTATCTTCGAGAAACCATTGAAATGGGAGATGTGAAGATATTAAAGGTTCACACAGATGACAATCTAGCTGATCCATTTACGAAAGCTTTGGATTTCCCTAAGCATTCTAAATTGACTAGAGAAATAGGTTTGGTACATGCTAGTAGTCTCATGTAAACTGTGTGTTAATTAGTATTTGGATAATTTGGAGTTGTAAGACAGTTTTATTTTCTGATTAATAAAGATACGAGGTATTTGTTATTATATTCATATAATCTGTTATTCCATTTTTGCATGTTTAATCCATGAAATGATCTATCATTCAAAATATGTCCATTGTCGGTTAACAATATGGGAATATTGTTATGATAAGGCAAATGTGAGTGTTGGTTATAATTCTAACGAGAATTCGGATTGTTCCCGCCAAACTCATATGTATTCACTAGAGATGCATATTGGATTCCCCAACTTTCAAAGATTTACTTTTGGATCCTTGTCATAAGTAAAATATTGAAAATGGTTTGTTATCTTCGTCCTTAGACTTGAGATGCAAGTAAGTTCTGTTATGTGTGGATATCACTTTTTGTAAGTATATGCAAAACGCTATCTGAACAAGGTAGTTATAAAAGCTATATTTCGGAGTGATGTGAAGCAGCATCCACAACACTTGTAGTCAATAAAGGATTTGTTACTCCACTTGATATGTGCAGAAAGATACCATGGCGCCTCTCAAGATTTAATCAGATAACTGTCTGGCCGGACTCAAAGGGTAATGCAAGATGATTTTTGATTACATTTGGTATTTCTGAATTAAAATCTATAACGAGATTCTAAATGGTTAAACTATATGGAATGATTAAAGATCCATAATCCATGGTTTAACGGTATCTATAACAAAGGATGATTAAAGCAAGACATTGAATGACCATGCTACTGAGAAACTTTTACGAAACTATTCTCTCAGACACATTTAGTTAAAAAAGCGAGTGAGAGCGTTTGCTAGGCGTTTCCGTCGTTAGTTTTGTGTGCCATTCGACACACCAACTCCCAAGTGGGAGCTGTTGGTTTGTGGGAGTTCTAAAACACGACAAAGCAACTAGATGTGTGTGAGCCGATGGGGGCACACGCGATAAACACGAGTATACGTGTTGAAACGTAACTAATACTTGAATTATTTGTTACCCGAATATGCATGTAACTTGACCCGTCAACTGTTTTGACCCGTGGGCTGTTAGGAATTCTTGTTTGGGTCAAAAATTGGGAAAAGCCTTGGGCCTTGTAAATTCCATACGATCAGTGAGTAGGGGAATGGGTTTGCATGGGTTTTTCAACTTGTTGACCAAGCTAGGTTTTCTAGTTTGGTTTGACATAAAGCCTATATAAACACATCTCCTGCTTTTACCATTGCATGCATAACATACTTCAACTACCCTAAAAACTAAAATCGTTTCCTGTCTTCCTGCTCTAAATCGTTTGCTTCATAAAACGATCAAGGGTTTTGGTTTTTAGTTAAGTTCTAAACTTGTTATCAAGACAAGAGTTTAGATAAGTTGGATTGCTTCTGTTTTCTGTTTCCCAGTCGACACACAACAGCAGCAGTTGAGGTTTTACAGCTTCTGATCGTGACTTTAGTTCTCGGACAGTTAAGGGTATTTATCGGACAAGTGGTGTCCGATATCGGGTGACTTATAGAAGCAGTTTTCTGCTTTGTTCAACTCGGACAGGAAAGAAAGCTAGTTCCCTGGTTTTTTTTTTGTACGTGAGGTTTAATTCAAGAAGACAAAAGGTTGTTGGTTTTTATAGTTAAGTTCTCGACTAGCTATATCGAACGTATACGTGAATCGGGTTTGTGTGTGATACTCTTCGAGGTGTTTATTTTAGACACTTAAAGGTTTCGTAGGGTTTCTTGTTCCGTTACTAGAGTTCAATTGCCAAGCAAGGTTAGCCTTCTTTATTCCCTTTTAATTAATTAATAATGTATTAATTATATGTTTATTATTTACGTGTTAACATAATTGTATTAACTAGATCCATTTTCCGCTGCGTACTCGTAGAGGTTACTGGTTAACTAGATCTAAAATCCCAACATTTTGCACAAGGTTTTTTATTTGATTCGATGTTGTGAGATTTATATCACAAGGTATTAGAATAAATAAAGGGTTAAAGAATAATATCAAGTACCAAGTTTGACGTGAAATTCGACGGAAGTAGGGATCTTGCACAGTGGAAAATAAAGATGAAAGGTTTATTAGCTCAGCATATATGACTCTGCGTTGTTGACTATGAAGCCTGCGGGGGTAGCAGACACGACATATGATGAGATGCTAAAGAGTGCGTATAATGCATCGATCTTGTGTTTGGTTGATTGGGTCCAAAGGGAGGTCAACAAGGAGACGACTGCAGCGGAGATATGGACAAAGGTCGAGACTTTATACTTGACGAAGTCTTTAGCTATTCTTGTGTACTTTAAGAAGAAGCTATGCACCTTTTATATGTATTCGGGTAAGGAACAGTTTGAATATAATGATGAGTTTCACAAGTTGATCGGTGACTTAGTGGCTACATATCTTTGTTATATTAGATGAGGATCAAGCGTTATTGTTACTCACGTCTTTGCCATCATCTTACGAGAATTTTGGGGGACTTTGTTGTATGGTTGGGATACTTTGAAGCTGGAAGACATGTTGGCCACACTTAATTCTAGGGAACTTCAGAAGATGACAGAAGCAAAGGGTAACGGTGGTGAAGGGTTTGTACATGAGGGGTAGATCTGATCAAGGGGATATGACGCATGGAAGAGGTAGTGTGTGGTCAAAGTCACGAGGTAGAAGCAGTAAACTTCGGTGTTATATATGTCAATCTAAGGAGCGTTTGAAAAAGGATTGTCTCAAGTATAATCATAAGAAATGTTAGAGGTTCTGTTAGGAATGAAGATCAAGTATCCGTTTCTAAAGTTGATGGGTATGACAGTTGTTACATATGGTACGTAAAGCAAGGATTTAGGGTTAAATCAAAGGTGTGATATGAGGTGAGTGATGATCGTATTTTCGGTTTCCCGTGTTCGGTAAAGAACCCGAGATAATAAATTACCATGTTGAGTCGGGATAGCACTCACATACGATAAGGTTGTAATGTGTATTTTTTGTATGTCAAATGTGGAGAAGATAGATTGGTTCTTATCACCGAATGAATTTAATAGGAATGCATTTAGGGTTGTGTGGGACACGTGGATGTAATCCAGTGGTCGTAGATGATTCAACGGTCCTAGATCGTATACGTGTTGGGCATCCTATGGAAAAGACAAGAATGACATGGTCGTGACATAATTGGCTCAGGAGGTTATGGGATCTTCGACAAAATCCGCACATACCAGGGAAATACCCGCGACATATACTACCACTGCAAGAATGAGGTAGCTACACATGGCATAAACGCGTAATGGTTTTTTGGATAAGATCCCAGGCCTGTTCTTCACCTGGAGTTGGTTCTCCTGGCAAGAATGCTTGTATCCGGCTGATGTTTGCCTGGGAACAGGGCCGGATCTGAGCATGTGCAGAGTGCTCGACCGCACAGGGCCTCCGTTTTTTGAGGGCCCCAAAATTTTGAGCACGACGACTGATTTAATAACCTTTAAGCTTAAAATTGATGATCGTGTGTTCTGAAACGTAAAAAAGAATTGATTCCTGTCATATTCTTGAGTTTTAAATGATTTTTCAAAAAGTGTGAAAACAGGTAACTGGGTGAGTAACCGGAGGAAGAAGATGATTAGTTTTGACCAATGTCACTTTTCACCCCAAAGTCTTTAGTTTTTACATTTTTGTCTTGATATTAGTTGTAATGATCTCAATAAAAGGAAAAGAACTTATAAAGATTGACAATTTCAGCCCTTATTTATAGAGATGATTAAATACTATTACCTCCGTCCCAAAATATAAGTCCGCTTTTGACTTTTCAAAGTCTTTCTCTTCATATTTTGACCGTAATTATTTTTTTTTCCGTATTATATAATAATTGATGCAAAATATATAAATGGATTCGTGTTTCAAATGTACTTTCATTGGTATACTTTTCATCAAGTATCATATAGCACGGAAAAAAATAATTACGGTCAAAGTCAGAAAACAAAGACTTTGAAAAGTCAAATATGGACTTATATTTTGGGACGGAGGGAGTACATTTTTGAATTATATAATGAAGTCCTTGCATATTTTTTAATAAAGATTCAAAAATGGTATGTAACAAGTCTGGACATGTTTAACACATTTGTTTTGATATTTTTAGATACTTATATTTTTAAAGGACTAAGATCCTCTCAAGTTGTGAATACAACTTGAGTCAAGTTAAATTATTGTGAGCCATTGGATTTGATCTAATGGTTCAAATCAAAAGAAGTTCTTTTGATTTGAACTATTGGATCAAATTCAATGGCTCATAATTACACAACTTGACTCAAGTTGTATAAGACAACTTGAGAGGATCTTGCTCCATTTTTAATAGTTATAGAAATTTATTTTCTATACATTTTAGAATCTTTCATGTTCAAGTGCTGATCTTTCTTTGGTGTTATAGAACAAGGGCATCAATATCTACATAACGACTTTGTCAACGATACGTTTTTTTTATTATATCACGGGGCCCCTGAAATCCACGGGACGGCCCTGCCTGGGAAGCTTATTTCAATCCAGTTAGCTATATTGTAAACACGTTAACATTTTAGTAATTATCATTTACAATACTTATTATAAAATCATTGTTAGGGTTAGTATCAATATTGTCAACTTGTATCCAAGTTTGAGTCAATTTCCTTTTCTTCCTTTACTTAGTCGAGTAGTTAGTTGGTTTAGGACTATGATCACCCCTCATGCTCCGTAAATAGAGATGAGGAGGTGAGGCAATGAGGCATATGTACATTATTATTTTCATACTTAATCAGTAAATGTTTGGATAAGGGTATTATCTTGTGCGGTTTTACTTTTATGTCGACATATACATAATAATGCTTGCTAGTTCGTCTTCGGGTTATTGAGTTATCCACTCTAGATTTCCAGGTTGTTGGTCGATATTACAAAAATTTGTTGTTTCAAAATAAAACATTTATTCAATATATGCTAAACTTGGTTTCCATCTACGTGAAACTTAAGCGTAATACGACGTGTACCATGGATTAGTCGGCCAAAAGGCTAAAAACCATAGTACCAAAAAAAAAAGAGGGTATATTCGACGTGAACCATGCCTTGATACCACAATGGTTCATATTCTGCATGAATTAGATATCATTACATATAATGTAACCAAATGAGTTGTTTTCTGTAGATTTAAAATGGTACAAGGCCAGTCATGGCCGCCCTGGGGCTGGGCGACTAAAATATATAGAGGGCATCAATTTCTGGTGTCATGAATTGGTTTTATTTGATAAAAATGCGGTTGTCATAATAAATTATGCATGATAGAATTAACATGGGCAGTTTTAGTATGCTAAAACATAATTCAACCCTAAAGATTATGAAGGTTAAAGCAACCTGGTGGAAAAATATATAAGCTTAAATTTTCCAACGAGATGGGCATTTACTGGGAAGATGAATTGGATAAACATGGTCAGATAGTACGAGACTTTTTGTTTTGTTTCTTGAAAGACTTTTTCTTTGGTCACGTGGGTGTTTTATAAAAAATAGAGTAAACTACAAAAATCATCCCTGTCGTTTATAGTCTTTGGCACATATCATCCCTATCTCATATTATTGGCACTAATTATCCCTACGTGGTCAAACCATCACCACCAATCAATCCTGAGCACTAACGTTGTTAGTTTTTTACCCGTTAAATACCTCACGTGCATATCACGTGAGGGATGATTAGTGCCAAAACATAAACCAGAGGGATGATTTTTGCAATTTAAAAAAAATAAAACCTATTATTATTATTATTATTATTATTATTATAAAACATCACTTTATAAAATAAAATAAAACTCATAGGATTTACAAGAAATTAGTGGGAAGCCGAGAAACCAACTGGGCCCCCACACCTCTAGCAATAATAAAACCAATCCTATTATTATTATTATTATTACATTTTGTCGTTTATAACTTATTTATTTATTAATTTATTAATTTTTTTTTTCATTTTTTAATTTTTATAAACGAATCTATGTATTTTTTTTAACTTTTTAATTTTTATAAAAGAATCTATGTAAATTTTTAATTTTTTTTTTTTATTTTTTTCTATAAATTCCAACCTAAACACTCATTTATCTCTATTTTCTTCGAACAATAGAACACCCAAATCCAAACACCTTCTCACCCATCTTCATTTTTTTATCAAGTATCGACGACTTCATTTTCTTTCAACCATATTAATTCAGGGCGCGTTTGGTACGCGGCCATTAATCACAATGAGTATGAATTTGATAGTAGTGGTGGGCCCCTCACCTATGATAGATTCATACCTTACCCTTTAATGATATATGGAGTATGAAACATATTTATCATTCATTCCGATATTTGATAGATTTACATCTTAAACAAACAACTATATTTGGAATCAAAGTATTCCTTCATTCCGATTTTTGCATACCAAACGCACCCTCAATTATCTCAAAGCACTCAAATATTTTTAAAAAACATGATAAACTTATATTTGTTAACATTTTTATCAGTGTTTGGAGATAATTGAATTAATAGGGTTGAAAGAAAATGAGGTGGTTGATACTTGATAAAAGAATGAAGTTATAAAAGATGAAGATCGGATGACGAGGTGTTTAGATTTGAGTATTCTGTTGTTCAAAGAAAATAATGTGTGTTTGGGTTGGATTTTGTAAAACAAATTTAAAAAAATTAAAATTACATACATTCATTTGTAAAAATTAAAAAGTTGGAAAAAAAAAAGAAAAGAAAAAAAAAAGATTCGTTTATAAAAATTAAAAATTTTAAAATTAAAAAAAAATTAAAAATAATAAATAAATAATAATAATAATAATAATAATAATAATAATAATAATAATAATAATAATAATAATAATAATAATAATAATAATAATAATAATAGGTTTTATTTATTTTTTGTAAACTGCAAAAATCATCCCTATGGTTTATGTTTTGGCACTAAACATCCCTCACGTGATATGCATGTGGGGTATTTAACGGGGTAAAACTAACGACGTTAGTGTTCAGGGACAGGGCCGTCCCGTGAGTTTCGAGGGCCCTGGGCGATAAAAAAAAATAGGCCCCTAAAAACAAGCATATTTTAAATATATGTACAAAAATTTATCAAATTCGACAAATGTTTTTATAAATAGCCTGGTTACATATTCTTTTACAAAAGATATATGTATAAGTAAACTGCAGGAATGAACTATACTGAAACGCAAAACTCACACGAAGACTTTATAATGCAGTGCAACCTAGAACTTCATGATCAAATTTCTTGACATAAAATTAATTTTGATGAATACTTTAATATCTCAACCAAAATGATATAAAACATATGTGATAAATAAAAATACTTTTCTATCTTATGTGGATTTGTTACTAGTAAGCAAAGTAAATGATTACTATTGTAAAATATTACGGGCTTATGGGCTTATGTATATTCATTATAATGTTGATTAACAAGTTAGGGTTTTCCTATAAATACCTCATATTGTAACATTACGAATACATCTCAATAATAAGAATTATCTTCCTCTCCCATTCTTATGTTCTTGTTCATTACATTTACAACACGTTATCAGCACGAATGTTCTAAAGAAAAAAAGTAACCTCGATGGCTGGGAATGATAAACTGTTTTAGGTTTGGGTTGATGGGACAGGATTTAATATTAATTTTGATTCCACGAGAGAGGGTAAGATTACTCCAAAAGGTGATTCTTGAACTTGAGATTTATACTTTCATCTTAATATCTTAATCTTTATTGCATGACATGTTATTGATTTGAGAATTGAAAAAGCATTACTCATACTTAGCATTGAATATGTATACATATATCACAATTGAAAAAGCATTACTCATACTTAGCATTGAATATGTATACATATATCACAGGTTGTTAATGTTTTAAATGGGTGGTTCTTATTATAAGAAAAAAAAATGAAAAATAACTTGTAGCGATATGTGATTGTAATGGATTATAAATCACAACACAAATCCGTGATTTTTGGGGTTCTAAAAATTGTTTGCCAAGTAAACCTAAATCTGTAAGGACCCTAGCTGTTAGAAAATGTTGACATTAGTTATGAAGGTATTGCTTAAACAAATGTTTGTACGAGTTGCAAAAGAAAAAAACAAAAAACAAACTAACGAGGGTAAAGATACGATGTTAAAGATAATCAAAATTCCCTTTGCAACTAGCTCCAGACGTATTTATGATTTATCCGTATGCTTTAGCCATTGTCATACCGAAAACTTATATATCACTATCACATAATTTGATGTTATGTGAAGAAGAAGAAAAAAAAAAAAGAACTTCATGTTCTATTGTTATCACTTTGAAAAAAAATCAAAGTAACCATTGATATCATAAATAATGGTGATGATTGTTCATATTTTTATCAAAAAAGATATTATGATCTCCTTAAGTGAAAAAAAAAATACCATAACCTCATGTTATGATGAAAAGAAATAATAATTAGAACCTTATGTTCTAATTTGATTCGATCAATAGAATCAATGGCATAGTCATCATGTTATGGTTGAAAAAATTATTAGAACCTCAAGTTCTAATATGATTCTTTCATGAATCAATATCATAACCTCATGTTATGATTATATTTATTCATAATAAAACCTTAAGTTTTATTACAATGAATAAATTAAAAATACAATAACCTCAAGTTATTGTATCTCTTTTAATGAACATCAAGTTCAGCTATCATTCTCTCAAGAGAATTGTGTTTGAAAAATAAATTAGAACCTCAAGTTCTAATATGGTTCAATCAATTGAATCAATAACATAACCGTATGTTATGTTGAAAAAAAAAATAGAACCTCAAGTTCTACTATGATCTCATCTAGAGAATTAAAAAAAAAAAAAAAAACATAACCTCATGTTATGTTAAAGAAAAATAATTAGAACCTCAAGTTCTAATATGATTCTTTTAAAAGAATCAATATCATAACCTCATGTTATGATTAAAAAAAAAAAAAAAAATCTCATGTTCTATTGTTCTTCTTTAAAAGGAATCAAATAACATAACTTCATGTTATTGTTATATATTTGTATAGAATCTCACGTTCTATTGTTATTTATTTTGTAATTATTTATTGCATTACGTTTATGTTTCAAATATGAATGCATTTGTTGTTTAACCTTATATCTTGCTGAATATAGTATAGTAATTATAGAATATAAGTTTGTACGTTGCCACTTATATAAGTTTAAAACTAATACCGATGCATGTATACGATGAATCAATTTTGTTGCAATTATGGACTTATAATAATTATGAGCAACAATATCGCATTATATTACATACTGAATTATCATGATTGTTTAATATATGATTCTTAGTGCATGTTCCAGTATATTTTGAAACTTTCATTACTTGTATATATTTTTTTTAATTGTGATATATAAACGCATATTTGTTTCCAAATTACATAACCTTGCCATATATGTTATCACATGTAAGAAAAGGTTTGTTGATTTTTATTCCTTACAATGACATTGTCATTAGTTGATAAATTTTTCCTGATAATCAATATTCTTTTATTTCTACGCCAATACATATGTTCTTAAATAATTATCTTTGGATAGCTTACCAGTGTGTGTAGATCTTGTTACAAGATTTAAAAGTATAAGCGAGTACAATCTCGTAATATTTAGTATCGGAAAAAAAAAACTACGAAAGATGAAAGTAACAAATAAAGATATGTTAGAGAAATCATTCTCTAGTTAACATGCCTCGAATATGCCCTTAGAGCAATCGAGAACGTTGTTTTAGGAAGTTCATGAACTTCTATTGGTTCTTCTTATTGCCGAACAAATCACGTGAATGTGATAACATATTGATCAACGCATGTATCTTCGTTCTCTCAAGTGAACGTGATGACACAATCATTAAAAAGAATTCCATTCTCTCATAAGAATGTGATAATATTTTGATCAACGTAGAGATCTCAAGGATACTTTACCACGCAAAAGCAAGTAATATTCCCAAAAATCTCGCTATGATTGTATGCATCTCAAGCTGCATTAAAAAAAACACAAGCGAGTTCGGTCTCACAATTTCCGTGTTAGATCTGAATTAAAAAGAAAATATATAACGGTGAAAGATCCGTTAAATGTATGTCAAAATCTAAAAGAAAGATTTGACCATCATAAGCAAGAGATTCTTGCAAATGCGAGCACATTTTTCGCAATATTAAGTAGTACATCTGAATGATGAAAAGAAAATTTGCGATGAGATGGTTGATGCCTCGAATATACTCATATATCGAGAACGATGATTTGATATAAAATAAATAAGCATGTTTGAACAAACACGATAAACTCGTTTACTAATTTTGATCCATATTGTCATGTTAAAAGAAAATGGTTGGCAACCTCAAGTTGCAACATAAAGATCTTCATTCCTTCAATTGAATGTGATAAAATGATCAACATAAGACGTTCATTCCCTCAAGTGAATGAGATAAAATGATCAATATGAGATCCTCATTCCCTCATGTGAATGTGATAATGTAACGATAAATGGTTAAAGATCATTTATCATGGTAAATGCTATGGTCGAGGTAGTATGACAATGACAAACCACTAATAGTGGCGAAAATACAATAAGAAAGGAGCAAAAAAATAAAATAAAAAATGCTATTTATGCACACACAAAAATTGCAATGTGATGTATATGAAATACAAGTGTGTCAAAGATATTACACACTATATTCATAGATTTACAAATCTGTGATAGCGCATTTTGCTCCATGAACGAATTATGAAATTGTCATGAGAAACGAAGTTAAGTATTAAAGATACATTATATTCTTTTATATCTTCCTCGACATGCAAAGCTTAGTAAAAGCTAATCACTGCCATAAACTTAAGTTTATGAGCAATAATAATTATAATATTTTTGGCATGACCGGTTATACCATCCCGAGTCGTTAATGATGCGAAAACTATAATAGTAAGATTCCTCAATCTTATGTTGTTTTTCTCTCAAAGCAAGTTGATTATTCAACCATCAACTATATTGGGGACTCAATCTCTCAATATTCTGGAAAAAAACTAATGGATGCATGTAGGCATACACATCCATTGGATGAACCATTTAGAGTTTAAAATCGATGCATCGTCTAAATGGTAATCAAAATCGCAACTTCAAGTTTGTATGATTAATAGCTCGACCAAATAAAATGCGAGCATAACATTCTAGAGTAAGTATTCATTGTGAATATGTGATGAATTACTTCTAAATCATCCAATGATAATGAGAGAAAAACTATTTGTTATCGTATGGGGCCATACTAAAATTAGCATCATGCCAACATGTTATTATAAAGCCTCCATTTATAATTGGTTTTGGTTAGAAACCAAGTATCTCCCATTAAATTTCTTTCGTGCAATACATGCTCAAATTATTCCACCTAAATGCACATATGGGATATAGAAGAAGGATAATTCCTTCAGGAGGAGAGAAGAAGTAGCTGAAAAATCGGAATGAATTATCATATTCTATTGATCCTCAAAAGAAATTTTATGAATTTAGATTCAATGAATAATCTAAAAGCCATAAATATACAATGGCCAAAAATAAAATTTCAGCTACTCATGCTCCAAGTTATATTTTGTCCCTCAAGGACATTGTTTGTTATGACATGCCTCAAGCATGGTAGACTAATCGATTCCAAATAAAATCCTCGATGAATAATATGGAGCATGAAAATAAGATGGTTAATCGAGGTATAAAAGACCCTATGATAGTCTCATAAAGAGACACTAGACATGAAGGTTTCAAACGAACCTCAAATAGCTAATGAGATCTCAATAATTCTATGATGTCTAAAATCATATGGAACCGAAACAAAAACGACGTCGATAAATTTGTTTACATACAATATAGCGCTTGCTATAACGCATAATGAGGATCATAAATCAATTGTTATTCGAAAGTGCGCTCAATGAAACGTTTGGCCAACGTGAAAAGTAGCAATCTCATGAAAATACGAGAAGTCTTGGGACATGAAGTCCGTACACATAAATGTGTAAAATCTATTGGATATACATCGGTCTTTGTGTGAAACCGAAATAAGAGTTTTAAAGTTATCTGCTTTAAGACATGAATTGTTGAATAAATATATTCACAAAATTGATTATTAAGAGGCAAATTGTCTCGAGGTGGATGTAAATATCTTATTGATATTTTTATGAGGCAAATAATCTATAAGTTTTTAATTCACTCTAAATGAGTTTTAGATAAAGTTCTCATATTCTAAGAAGGATCTATAATGCTTTAAGTCCTCAAGCATGTCTAGCAACTTCAACTTTTAGAAGCAATTAATAAAGTTCTCAAGAACTTTATTTGATAAAGTTGAATGAATCCGTAATATGGATCAAAATGATTTTGGACGCATATTATGTAAATTGCTATAATTAGTCCTCAAGTACCATACACAAGTACAATTGAGGTTTGGAGGTCAATTTTGTAATTAATATGCGTCACGAGAGTGTATTTTTCTCTTTTAATATTTGTACATGCATTGTATACTTTCCAACCAATTGATTTGATATTGGGTTGGAAGCTACACATATATTTTGTCATTTTTTGCAGGACTTATTCGTAACATCATCAATTTGATGGAATTCATTGTAAAGTTGTTGCCAACAAAAGTATATGAGCAACTCGTTTAGCATGCGATGCTTGAAATATATACATTATTGAGGATGAGGAGCATTATACGCACTGCACTCTTTTCCTTCATCAAGTTTTTTTATCCCATTGGGTTTTTCTTGATAAGGTTTTTGATGAGTCAGTTTATGAAGTATAATGAACGATGAATATCCAAGGAGGAGTATTGTAAAATATTACGGGCTTATGGGCTTATGTATATTCATTATAATGTTGATTAACAAGTTAGGGTTTTCCTATAAATACCTCATATTGTAACATTACGAATACATCTCAATAATAAGAATTATCTTCCTCTCCCATTCTTATGTTCTTGTTCATTACATTTACAACAATTACTTAATTATAACATCAAAGATAAATCCAACAAAATTAGGGATCTTAATCAAAAGTTCGAAGTAGTACCTTTTAAATAGCCAAAAATTAAATGTGATAATGATCATTAAATGTTGATATTAGGAGATGATATTCATTACTCTTAATTTTTTATATGTTATTTGCGCCATGTACTAGATTAGATGCAGGTAAGATTGGACAACTGAACAAACAAAAAAAATTGGTTTACGTATAATTGCAAAGTGTGTTATCGGGCTTTAAAAAATATATTTATGGCTATATATAAAATGGGCTTGGTAGAAAAATGGTGCCCCTCAAAAGTATTGGGCTTGTGCGCGGGCTCATGTTGCACACGCCCAAAATCGGGCTGGATAATTAGTGGCGATGACTTGACCACCTAAGGATGATTAGTGTCAGTAGTATGAGATAGGGATGATATGAGCCAAAAACTATAAACCATAAGGATCGATTGAAATTTGAGGTAGACTTATTTTGGGGCAACTCAAAGTAGCAATATGCATACTTAAGCTGTAAGGAGTATAATACATAGTGTATTTTATGTATATAATATTTAGTTTGGGCATTTTTCATAATCTCGCCGCCCAAGGCATTAAAAATCTCATGACCGTGCCACATGTTGCTTGTCACAGGCAAATATAAATTCAGACTATATTTTCACCATACATGCAAGTATGGGAATAATATTAGTAGTAAATACTATGTTTAGTGGAGAAAATACAATCACTTCTCCAAAAAAGATGGTCATATATATCGATCTCCAATTCTTATATCTAATAGGCTTGATCTCGTGGAACACGGCTAAAGGCGACAGCAGCTTTTGATCCTGATGGACGGCCTAAATGCTGACAGATGAACTCACCTGCTTCTAGGAGTTTTTCAAGATCGACATTGGTTTTGATACCAAGTCCTTCCAGCATGTAAACCACATCCTCAGTAGCAACATTTCCCGAAGCTCCCTTGGCATATGGACACCCTCCTAGACCCGCGACTGATGAATCCACAGTGCTTATTCCCATCTGATTAATATAGGTAAATAAAGTCAACGAAAGTTTACTCGGTCCCAATTCCCAAAACATCTTACAGGAACAGAAGTACCTCCTCATTCCTAGAGGTGCTAAAATGGGCAGTCAAAACCGGAAACAGCTATCGCAAAGTTTCCCTTTTCTTTTGGAAACTTTTAGTTTTAGTGACATTGTGTTAGAGCTATCTATATGTTTATGGTCATCGTCACTACTTATTAATTCTATTGATTGTCATCCACAAGATTTCGTTATTTGATCTTCAATCGATGGGACTTTAACATTTTTTAACTAGTAATCAAATGAATGTAACACCTTAAGAGGTTTGGTCTAACCAAGGTTCTCTATCTTTCTTTTGACCAGAAAACTCGAACACCATCACGTTGAGAGGCAATATATCACACCTTGGATACAGCTAGGTTAAAGGCCCATTGCTAATGTTCTAATTTAGAATTGGTTATTCTGATTCAACTCCAAGGGTCGTGGTAAGAATCGACATGAAAGGTCTCATTTTCTAAGAAAGCCGACCAAGCCTCCATGTTGATATATCCATCCATATTGAACTGAATGATTCAAACATGCATCACATTCGATTTTTATAATTTGTAAACATTACAAATGGGCCGATTAGTGCCAGCAGAAAACTAGGTGATGATCAGTGTTTAGTCTTCTTTATATTACCATGCGGTGAATAAGTTAGTGAGAAAGTTATATGGAGAAAGTTGTTTACTTGGAGGGATACTAGGATGTTAGAAAGAGATTGTCCATATGTGTCATGAAAGTGAACTGCAAGCTTTTCAACAGGAACAGCTGACATGACAGCAACAAGCATTGGAATAACAGTACCTACACAAAAGAATTTACTCAGGAATTAAAACAACAAGTAACGACACAAATTTTCTAATCAAAGAACCTACATACAGGTGCTAATTAGGGTGAGTTGGGTAACAGGTCAAAACAGATTTTTAGTCACATCAGAGTGACTTATTAAATTTATCAAATAAGGTTCAAATATTCAATATTTCAATGTCAAATGTGAGCCTAAAGTTCTTTTTTCAGTAAAAATCTGATTGCTTGAATATAACGACTTAAGTGGTTCTATACATCAAGATTAATCTTTATTTCTTTCAACTTTTTAGGAAAATTATTTATTTGTTTTACCTGTCTGTCCCTTAATAAAATATAACCCAAATTGACCCATTTAGAAATAACGTGTTAAAATTGACACCACTGGTGCATATCAATCAGAATTTCATAATTACCTGGTGTGCCAATCCCTATAGTATCACCTAGTGATATTTCACAGCAACCCATATCATGAAGTTCTTTTGCAACATTTGCAACTTTGGATGGTGGAATTATTCCTTCAACTGGGCATCCAATCACGCATGATACGTACCTATATTACATCAAGTGATGTTAAATAAATAAATAGTGAGCTGGATGATTTAAGAATAGGAAAGAAACTTTGGTTCAATTCGAAAATACAGAAGCACGTGCATAACTATTAGTGGGTTGTCTAAGAAAGTGAGAGCATACCCACGAACAGGAATGTTGAGCTTTGCAGCAGCATGAGTAACATCACGATAACGAGCAAGACTTTCTTTGATAGTACAATTTATGTTTGACTTAGAGAAGGCTTCGGATGCTGATGCGAAAACAGCTATTTCCTTTGCTCCAGCTGCAACAGCAGCTTCAAAACCCTAAGTTGAAACCAAGGC
>OU343218.1:225619207-225735533 GCA_910596185.1 Chrysanthemum makinoi
TTTCCCCTCCTTGATGTTTTTAACCAATGGTCCATCTGCCTTCTTTTACTAGCTTATGGATTAGGCTGGCGTAATGGACACACTCATTGGTGGTTTGGTCTTTCGTCCATTGTAGTCGCGAGTATCCGTTCCCTACCCAGCGCTATCTTCGGGGACTTGCCTTGGTGAGGGGCCTCGGAAGTTCTTCGTCATGAATATCTCCTTTGGAGTCTTGGTTAACAGGGTATATTTTTCATTATCTCGTCCGCTCCACTGCTGCGGTAGTTCTTATTGCGGTTGCTACTGCGTCAATGGATTGTCTCCGAAATTGTTCTTGTGACCTATAGTTTGAGTAGCCCTTCCTGCTGTCGCGCGGCTTCTTCTCCTTGGATAAAGGACCTTGTGCGTTTCATAAGTTCATCAAGGTTTGGGGACCTTGTCGTTTAGCTTTTGATGAGTTACGGGTTATTGATCCCGTTCATGAACCACGAGATATTTAGTATTTGGGACATGCCTTGACATGTATGTACTCATCGTCAAAGCTCAGCATAAGCACTTGTAGATTCCCCACATTTGTTTAACCTGGCAAGTTCGGCGGGGTTTTGGCTTCTTCCTTTGAGTGAAGTTCAGCGGCGCCTTCCGCCGACTCCTCAAAGCCATCAATGCTTCGTGTGGAAGCTTCTTGAACCGATTTCGCGCATTTCCACTAATGTGGGATTGAACATCACTACACAGGTTGTGGCCAATTTTCGATGGTAGCGGTGATTCAAAAATTTAGGTGATCGTCCGGATCTGTTCCATCGTGGGTTTCATGGGCATGCGCCTTCTCTTATTTTAGAAATCAGCGATGCGCCGAGTGAGCGCATCCACCTTTTGGCGTAAGGAAGAGACATATCTTCCTCCTCCAGTGCGATATCTTCCCCGTACTTCGGTGTCTGTTTCGCTATCCTCGTTGTCAGGAATCACCGAGAAACGAGCTTCCCCACTGGTGCTTGCGTCGACCATCTGAGGAGTCACCGGAGGACGAGCTTCCCTCTTTCGGCGTTTCGCGCCATTGTCCCTCGAATCCGAGCTTGAAGAGCTTCCACTTGGGAGTGCCGTCATCGATCTGTCATGGACCTTCGGCTACCAAGCCTAAGCGTGGACATTGTGCGCCGTCTGTCTTCTTCGTGTTCTACCGAATCTGCCGATCAGCTGCTTTATTGTTCTCAACTCTCTTCCCGATCCTGGTAAACAGGGGGCGGCGGCTATCCTTCAGCGCCTATCCCTCGATGAGCGATGGGGATGTCTCATACTCTGCGTCAAAGTTGAGTCGGGTTCGCAGGCTCGACTTGACCTTTTTTTCGCCTCATCTTGCATGAGGGCAGCCAAGGTTTCGTAGTTTTGAGATACGAAGTCACTTGGCGCTAGTTCAAGCGCGACTCCTTCTAGCGAGGGGTGTCTGTTTCCACCTCTGGACCCTATTTTGGGAGCGCTTTGGCGTTTTGTGTGAGGTCCGTTTCTAGCACCGGTTGGAGGGTGGTAAGAAGGGTGTTGGTGGTTGTTGTGGTGGCATAGGTTGTCCCGTGCATGATTCTCTCATTGGGAAGACCGGTCGACCCTTGGTTTTTGGTCAATCTTGGTTGTCCCAGAGACACCTTGGTGATCCGCTTTCTTTGCTTCTTCCCTTGTAGGTCCTATCACGTCGTGGTTTAGGTTTCCTTGCTTCGTCATTCTAGTTCTTAGATCTTAGTGATTGGTCCCACGAATGGCGCCACTTGTTGATACAAAAGTTGGGTTCCTTGTTTAGACTCGGTTCCGTATCAATTGGATCTTAATGCTTGAGACCTGCGCACTAAGAAAACAAAACAGATTAGGCTTATCGTGGGATTGTCTCCCACGATTATCCTCCGGCGTGAGAGTAAATGTCGGTTTTAGGGTTTTGTGTAGAGTTAGGGTTTGAGATCGTACCTTTCAATGAAATACTTATTGGTTTCGTGTTCTCCAACCTTATTGGTTTCGTGTTCCCAACCTTGGTATCCCGCTAAGTTGGTCATTGAATCCATATCTTTGAAAATAGGAGATCTGATATCCGAAGCCATAAATAGCCCAGTTTGGGCCTTCGTGAGTGGCTGTTACGGAGTTAGCCAGTCGTCTTGGGCTTGCTAATGTAGCGGTCATTGGTGGGTTTGTGACCGAATCACGGACTATCACATACAAAATATATGATACTTTGGAAAGGGTAGAAAGTCACGGGATTTATCCTAATACATGCTTCACCATGAAGCTATTTCATCTTTGGTCTTCGGAAGCTGTAGTCCTTCAACTACTATAACAATTTGTTCTTGGTACTAAAACAATGTGGTTCTAGTGCCAATTTGAGATTTTGGCAAGAATAGTCCCTGATGGGAGAATCCTTTCACATTATGTCCAAACAGGCTAAAACAAGGTTGTTCCTAGTACTAGTTTAGGATTATGGCGAGGAATGGTCACTGCAGGCTATAACAAGATGGTTCTAATAGTAAAACAAGTTGGTTCTAGTACTAGTTTGGCCATTTGGCAACTTAGGTCCCTCAAGTCCTTTTTTCTTTCTACTTTGGTCACATTAACTTTATAAAACATTTACCATTTGACAACTTTAGTCCTTAAGTCTATATATCTTATATTGAGATACATCAATCTTTCTATAACCATATTACATCTTCTTTGACTATTCGATTGACTATCAGGTTTGATTAGCCAATCACATAACACCTACAACTTAACATCCATTGACTAACTAATCATATCGAGTCTCTTGACTTATGAAAGTCTTAGTCAATTTCATCTAGAGTCACACTTGTTTGAAAACGGGTTTGGGTGTAACATTACCACTTTATAATAAGAAATACATTATCATCATTTAATGAATCTATCAATTTGCTAAGTTTAATGAATGTGTTGAATTTGTTTGTTTTACATGAAAGAAATTTTTAATTAATGATGCTCATGATAATTGTGTTTCTAAGTATGTGAATGATGGTGGATTAACAGAAGAGTAATGTTCCAAAAGGAACATGCTAAACCAAAAAGTCATTTGCATTATCTAGGTCACCCCATAGTGATAAGACGCCTAGTACTTGCCTTAAGTGGGAACCAACTGGTAAAATCTTTACAGTATGAGACGTAGATGAAAAAGGATTGAAATCAACACTAAACCATAGAGAGCAATTCTATGACTGTAAAGATGCTTTCAAAAAACTAACCACACGAAACCAAAATCCAAACGGTTTCCAAAAACAAAATTTTTTGTTCTTGGCAGGTTATCAAAATATGTCTTTGGATCGTTGACTCAGGTTGCTTCAAGCACATGGCCGGGAATCTAATGTTCTTGATCAATTTTGTTTGGAAGTTCATGGGAAGTGTAAGCTTTGGAAATGATAATGTAGCGACTATTCTAGGATTCGATTCAGAATTATTTGATCACTCGAGTTTACTATGTCGAAGGGTTGGAACACAACTTGTTTTTAGTCGGGGTAGTTTTGAGATGCAGATTTAGAGGTTGCATTTAGGAGAAATATGTGCTTCATTCAAAACATGGAAGGCAATGATCTCATGACGGGGAATCGTGGCAACAACTTGTATGCTATCGACAATAACCAAATGGCCTCTACATCACCAATTTGTCTTATGATAGCAGCAAAGCTGAAACTAAGTCTGGTTGTGGCATAGATGTTTATTCCATCTCAATTTCGGCACCATTAACAAACTCACCAGAGACAACATCATCGCCAGACTTCCCAAGTTCAAATACAACAAAGATCACTTATGTCCATCTTATGAGCTAGGCAAAAGCAAGAAGGCATCATATAAACCCAAAATCGTACCTAGTTCGGTTGAAATTTACATATGTTGCATAAACGGGAATAAGTATATTCGTGTCATCGTGAGCGACTATTAAAGATATACTTGGGTTAAATTTCTAAGGTCAAAAGCGAAGCACGGACATCATCATCACCTTTTAAAGCGTATTCAAGTCCTTCTCAAAGCTCAAGTCGGGAATGTGAGGGCGGATAACGACACAAAATTCACGAATCAGGAGTTACTAGCTTATTTTGAAGATGTTAGTTTAACACATCATAAACCACTGGTTAGAACTCCACAACAGAATGGTGTAGTTGAAAGAAGAAATAGCACTCTTATGGAAGCCGCTCGCATAATTCCGATTTATTCTAGTGCACCATTTATTTCATGGTGATCTTTGCAACCATGCTTGTTTCACTCAGAAGTTCCCTAATCCAAGATTCAATAAAACCCCATATGAGCTAGTAAACAATAGGAAACTGATATCTCTCTTACCTTTTCATGTTTGGCGTTTTGTGATATCCAACAAACGAAAGAGAAGATCTAGGGAAGCTAAAAGCTAAGGGTGATATTGGCATCTTCATTGGATACTCGAATAACTTGAGGGATTTCAGGGTGTATAATAGAAGAACTAAAATCATAATTGAGACGATGAATGTAAAGTTCGATGAAATCTTACAAATGGCTTCTGAGAGACTCGTTCTAGAATCCGCGGTTAACCCAATGGCTTATAATCATCTCCAGTTAGGACTCGCACAAACCCTCACACTTTTGGACACATCTATTCAGACTTCGTACCTCAAGAATCTCCATGAACAACCATTGAAAAACCTTCATAACAAGAACTGGAAAATTTCTTCTAGTTAAAGTTTGATGAATACTATAGTGGACCTTTGATAAATGCATCACAACATCATTCCGCTGCACCCGCTCAAAACAATCAACCACCACCACTAAAAGAAGATGCATCTACAACGATCGAGCGGAAACACCACTCCATCAACTCCAACAACTCCAATTCTTGAAATCACTCTACCAAGATTTGATGAGCAGAACACATCATTTCAAGAAGAACCAACACAACAACATCAAATATATTTGCATAACAAATATCTATTAATAAATCGATTTTTCTGATTAACACCTCATATGTTTACTAAAAGTTTCTCACGACTAGGACACTCATAATTTTTATGCATAGTTAATACAAAGTATACATAAATTTTCATGCATCATTTCATATGTCTCTTGAATGCTAAAAGGAATACATAACTAATATGTATTTTCGGGTACATTCAAACATAGCAACATCAAATTAAGGAGTGTTTAGGTATCGCTTTTATATACATATATTTTTCACTTCTACTTTTCTTTTCACTTTTTGTGTCAAGATAACTACACCTCCACATAGTTTGCATATACCAGCACTAAATTTTACATTTTTGATGTCTGGTTTTATTCCAAGCAGTCGGATCCCAGCGATTAGGCAGGTAAATCCCTTTTTCAAGGGATCCGGAAGATCCGAGCCATCAGACAAGTTAAAAACTATTTTCTTTTTCAAATTTTACTTTGTACTCATCCTTACTTCATTAATTACTGATCGTTTCACCTTGTGGCTAAAATTTGCATTTTTTCACATCTCATCATTAGATTTTTGCCTTCTTTGGAAAAATTAGCATTAAATTTCTTGCATGACATTGACCTATAAATAGATGTCCTTAATACTTGTATACACCTTCCTCACCATCAAACCTTCATTTACTTACCATCAACCATGGCTCCTAAAAGAATCTCTAGTAGAGAAGAAATTGTTCAAGAAATAAATGAACTCCAAGAACTTTCTAACCTTATTGAAGCATAAATACAAATTGTGTCAAACCTCCAAAACTCTATGTCTCCTTTACTAGGACCATCACCACCACCTATACCTCCAAAAAGAAGGACCACTAGGATTAGTGTTCTACATTTTTGTTTCAACAACCCACTTTCCACCAACTCTTAGCCTCTTGGAATTTCTCTCCACCAAGTTACTACAACATGGCTACTCCATCATCCCCCATAGACTCACCATCTACTACATCCTTATCTCCACGGGTTACCTCTCCGAGAGAGCTCTTGACAACTCCCAGTCACAAACCACCAACACACACCACCACCGGCTCCAACACAACCATCCAAACATACATTCCCACTCACACTCAACCTACAACCACAAGATCTTATCTTCCCCACACCACCTTCCTCTCCGCATCCATACTTTGATGACCTAGAAGATCTACCACCTAGGACAAACAATCCACCACGTTGCCATCGTTTGACTCTATTGAACGTTTGGCTCATCAACCACCACCTATTCCCGACATCATAGATGTTGGTCCTACTATACCACCTCTTTCATCAACTCTCCATCCACCTAGTAAGCCCGTATGGTTCAATGCCCCTCCACCACCCATTCCCCACGCTATTCTTTGTAAGCATTGTCACCACTCACAAACCATAGCATATGAAACACGAGATGAAATGCGCTTTATCCTTAATCACATCCTTGAATGCCTAAATGGCCTCGCCCATCAAAACTATCCATAGGAGATCGGTGCGAGATATACAAAAGCTTAGGACTTTATTAAGATTATTTTCAATTGTATTTTTTTTACTTGTTATAAGAACTATCCTTGTTCTTATTTTTACATTCATGTGTGGTTTAATACCACTTCATTTGATGTGTTTTATGACAATGAGAAATGTTCTATTAATGTTGTCTTGTGTGCATTACCCGTCTGTATACATCATCTCTTAGCACTAATCATTTTTTTGTAGGTTCATATTCATGAGATCACCATATATCCTCATCACTAACAATTTGTCTTGTATATTTACTTGGCGCCCTCTTTAAGGGGGAGCTATCGTCAAGTGGGAGCAAAGTTATTTTTCCTTCGCTCTTTTTGTTTCGACAAAAGGGTGAAAAGAGAGTAAAATTAAACTTATTGATCTCAATTTGTACTTGGTCTCTATTTTTACCTACAATAATTTTATGTTTTGTCATCAACAAAAAAGGGGAAGATTGTTAATACAAATAAGACGTAAAAACATTTATTTCTATTTTATGATCTTCTTATGTTTTGTTGATAACAATCATAAAATCATTGTAAGTAAAATAATAGAATACAAAACTTTTCATATAAACAAATTCATTAAAAATGATCACAAGTCTCTTAATTTAGACATTTTTAAGTGCTAGTTATTTACATGTTTTTAAAATACACTAAGGTATAAAAGAAATGTAAATTTATTTTTAATTCATGCATGACATCACTCAAAGAGCTGACCTTGGTGTATTGTAAAATCAATTCTTGAAAAATTACACAAGAATACACAAAGATTTTTGGTTTAATAAATAAAAAATCCAGATTTCTGTGCTAGAGGGCTGATCCTTTTGGGAGGGATCCGGCGGATCAAGATGAACACTGGATTTAAAGCCTATAAATACCAAGCCAATTCTCTTTATTTTTAACCTATCTCTTACATAATCTTTCTTATATTCTTATTTCATCTCTCTAATCTCTTATCACATATCATTCTTGTAGTTTACTTTATTTCTGGTGATTCTCTTTAAGCTCTTCATAAAATACGATATCACAATTTTGCATACAAGACTTGCAAGCTTCAAGAGAAGTGTTGTTAGCCTTCACCATTATTACAAGATCACGATTTGATTCTTTTATTTCATTCATCACATTGTACCATAAACTTGTAGTGTTAGTTTATGTTGTTGGGTTGGTTCTTTCGTTGTAAAGAACCCGATATTTAGTCGTGTACGGATAAAGTGTAAGTGATGTTGTGAGGCTTCTCTGCCGGACAAGGAGCTTGTTGACATAGTGTTTAAAAACTCTCGAAAAGGTTTAACATATACTTGATCTAACTATTTTGAAACTAAAATTTAATCGGTAAAACTATTCAACCCCCCTTCTAGTTTTTCAAAAGGTTTTAATCAGTAAAACTATTCAACCCCTTCTTGTTTTCCAAAAGGTTTCAATACCTCACTATCTAAAAGGTTTCACATATACTTAATCTAACTATTTTTAAATTAAAATTTTAATCGGTAAAATTATTCAACGTCCCTTTTAGTTTTCCACATCTTCATTACATGTAGGGCCATGAAACCACTCCCACTCCACCCAAACAAACTACTTTAAGCATGAAAGTCATTGATGGTCTATAAAAGCATCGCTTTCATTGTGAATTAAGTGCGTATAACAACGTCTCTTATCAAGACTTCAGTTTCCCATAAAGTCTTTAGGTCATCAATCAAAGGCCTCAAGTAAACATCGATGTCCTTCCCAAGTGATTTAGGGCCATGAATTAGCAATGTCAACATAAAATAAGTCTCTTTCATACTTATCCACCGAGGCATATTGTATGTTTTTTAATTATGACCGACCACATGTTGTATGCATGACTAAGGTTGACATACGTATTGAAACCATAAACATCCAACCCTAATTGGATGTTTCTTTTTTTCTTTGACAAATTGTGGATTGTGGGTGTCAAAATTCTGTTATCTTTGACAATCAACAGGGTGTTGCATCTTACCATTTTCACTAGGCTTTCGGTATCATGCTAAGTAATATGCTTTCGAGTGTGTTTAGACTTGTACATACGATGTAGTCTAGGAATCAAAGGAAATAACGTGAAACCTTGTTAGAACTTTATTCCCGGTGTGTTCTTGTCTTTCCATCTACTCGCATTGCAGTTGGAAAATTCTCGAATCTTTGGGTTATGTTTGTTTTTGTATTTGAAGATCGAAACTTCGACAAAGGGTTCTTGGTTTTTTGTTTGGTCATCGACGAGAGAAAGTTCAAGAGTTTACTAGGTGGTTGTGGTTTCTTGTTGTCGCATTACAAAGACGAATGAAGAAGAAGACCAGGTGGTTAAATATTTTAGTTCTTACTTCAAAGGGTAATTTTATAATCGAAATTATATTTTGGCGGGAAAGAAAAGTCAAAGATTTTATATATTCGATTTCTTTTTTCTTTAGCATAAAAGGAAAAAATATATTACTTTGAAGGGTTTTGTGTTGGTTTGTGGGAGTTCTAAAACACGACAAAGCAACTAGATGTGTGAGCGATGGGGCACGATAAACACGAGTATACGTGTTGAAACGTAACTAATACTTGAATTATTTGTTACCCGAATATGCATGTAACTTGACCCGTCAACTGTTTTGACCCGGGGTGTTGTTAGGAATTCTTGTTTGGGTCAAAAATTGGGAAAAGCCTTGGGCCTTGTAAATTCCATACGATCAGTGAGTAGGGGAATGGGTTTGCATGGGTTTTTCAACTTGTTGACCAAGCTAGGTTTTCTAGTTTGGTTTGACATAAAGCCTATATAAACACATCTCCTGCTTTTACCATTGCATGCATAACATACTTCAACTACCCTAAAAACTAAAATCGTTTCCTGTCTTCCTGCTCTAAATCGTTTGCTTCATAAAACGATCAAGGGTTTTGGTTTTTAGTTAAGTTCTAAACTTGTTATCAAGACAAGAGTTTAGATAAGTTGGATTATACTTTTTTGTTTCCCGGTCGACACACAACTGCAGCAGTTGAGGTTTTCACTTCGATCGTGACTTTAGTTCGGACGAGTTAAGGGTATTATCGGGCAAGTGGTGTCCGATATCGGGTGACTTATAGAAGCAGTTTTACGCTTTGTTTAACTCGGACAGGAAGAAGGCTAGTTCCACGGGTTTTGTGCGTGAGGTTTAATGCAAGAAGACAAAAGGTTGTTGGTTTTTATAGTTAAGTTCTCGACTAGCTATATCGAAGCATATCGTGAATCGGGTTTGTGTGTGATACTCTTCGAGGTGTTTATTTTAGACACTTAAAGGTTTCGTAGGGTTTCTTGTTCCGTTACTAGAGTTCAATTGCCAAGCAAGGTTAGCCTTCTTTATTCCCTTTTAATTAATTAATAATGTATTAATTATATGTTTATTATTTACGTGTTAACATAATTGTATTAACTAGATCTATTTTCCGTTGCGTACTCGTAGAGTTCTGGTTAACTAGATCTTAAATCCCAACAGTGGCATCACGAGTCAACTCGTTTTTGCGATTATGGGTTACACGTTTGATATTAATAAACATGTTTTAAAACATGAAACCTAGTATAGTTATTTTGTTTTATTTTAATTTTAACAATTACATGCATACTTGTCAAATTTTTAATAAATAATAACTAGACACACACAAATTAAAATTATATTGATAATTAGAATTAATTTGTTAATTGGAATTTAATTTACATGTCAATTATAATTACCTTGTTAATTAAAATTAATTGTTAATTAAAGATTACATGTTAAATTAAAATTACTTGCTAATTAGAATTAAAAGTTAATTTGTATTTATTAATTGTTAATTAGAATTATTGTGATAATTAGAATTACATATTGATTTAAATACATATATTGCGTAATCACTTGTTAATTGGGATTGCCATGCTTTATGTGTTTTTCCGGCCACCAGACCCACTCAATTGCTTTTCTAAGTGATGTATGGGGCGATCTAGGTACTGCATCCTAGTGACGGTCTTGTGGTTCTCCGTTTGGGGAAGACTCGCAAGAGAACTCGAAACAATATGTGGTTATTTATATTGATGATTATGCTTGTATGTTTGTGATTCCTATATGTGCATTATTACTTGTTTTGACACCTAATTGTATGCAATATGGAATAATACATATCGTAACCATAATATTAATATTGGTCTTTATTTACACGCCTAAATATCATGCTCATTGTGACCTGCTTTGATTCGAAAATTGTTTTTGTATAATAAAGTGACCTAATATATGAAACACGTTTTCAAGAATTTAAAAACTAGACACTATGGACACTTGGGATGTACGGCTCACCTACTAGAACAAACTAAAAAGGGGGTTTAAAGAAGTGAGCACGTCTCCTGAAAGGATGTCTAAGGTTACGCTTTGCGCTTACGGTCCTCCCTCCCTGGCGTTCGATTGGAGCTACCGTGAACCATGATGATCACTACAGTGTCATTACAAAAGTTTTTAAAATTAGTGTTACAAAGTTGTTTTGCATGCTTCTTTGTACACGACTTTTACCACATTTATGTGTGCATACCTATTTGTTAATATTAAGTCTATGCCACCCAACTATGGACACGTGCACTTGGATTGACTTCTCTGGTCAGACCTAAGGGCCTTTCCAACCCATGGTAATTATTTCTCACTGGGACCTCGGTTATTTTACGTTCATACTTGGTCGACTTATATCGAGTTAACCTGGTTAGACCTCGGACCCGAGGCATACGATGAGAACTAAACATGCTTTTGACATTATTACTTGATACTAATGCCTTAACCAGTCTCATAAATCTAAGAGTTGCATTATGCAATTAACGCTCGCACCTCTTGTCCCATTTTTTTATACACTGGTCAGACCTATGGTAATTAATGGGGTTGCAAGTTGGATCTTAGTCTTATTAGTAATTAATTGGGTAGTTAATTCTTTAAGAATGTAATTATCGAAAATACTAATTATTTGAACTTTTCAATTGTAGATGACTACTTCAATCGGAAACAGTTCGTACTCAGAGTTTCTTTGAGAAACAAAAACTCACTGGACCTAATTTCATTGATTGGTATCGCCACCAAGATCATACTATCAGTGAAGATAAGGAAGCTTATCTAGAGCATCCCATACCGGCAAAGACCGTTGCTACTCCCGGCCACTGCCCCACCTCGCCGAGGCTCTTGGGCACCACACGCTTGGGTCAAAGGTTCAAAGGACATAGCCGCCTTCATGCTCATGACCATGGAGTTAGAGATCCAACGAAATCTAACTCATCTTGGTGCTTATGACATGCTTCGGGAGTTGAAGTCTATGTTCTCCCAACAAGGAACAAGAGCTTCTACAAATGCACGTGAATTCCACGCTTGCAGGAAGAGTAATCAATCGGTTAGCTCTTATGTTCTAAAGATGAAGAGCTACATTGACAGTTTGGAACGTCTTGGTCACCTAGTTACTCTCCACTATGGAATTAGTTTGATCCTAATCGGTCTTTCTAAAGAGTACATCTAGTTTGTGCGAACTTTAATATAACAGCATGGGAAGACTATTAATGAACTACATGCTATGCTTAAGCAACATGAGCAGACGTTGCCAAAGAAAGATGTTGCACCTGCACTCCATTATGTGCGTGGTGGTAAGGTCCAGAAAAACCACAAAAAGAATAAATCGTTTATGGCTGCTAAGGGGAAACAAGGGAATGAGAAGTACAAGCTGGCTTATGATCCTAGACATAAACTACCTCATACTTCCAAACCCAAGATTCCTCCACCACCCAAGAAGGATAATCCAGAAAGGACGCTACTGTCACCACAGGTGGTGAGACAGGACATTGGAGAAGGAATTGTCCCAAGTATCTCGCCGAGTTAATGAAAAGAAGAAATGCCTTGCAGCTCTAGTTCTTCAGGTATTTTCACTATAGAACTCTACTCTTTCCTAAATCATCCTTAGTATGACACATTGTGGGCATGTGGTAGTAATACTCGTGGTCAAAAGCGTCTGAGGCGTAGGAAGTCGGGGCCAGAGCTTTAAGTCAGACGTAGGCAATGGTCAACGCTAAGAGTTGAAGCTATTGGAAACTATCATTTATCACTCCCTAGTGGATTAGTTATTGTTTTAAAAGATTGTCATTATGCTCCCCCTATTACTAGGGGGATTATTTCAGTTTCTCGTTTGTATGACGATGGTTTTATTAACTATTTTGAATCGAATAATTATATTTCAGGTTTCTAAGAACGTTGTTTATTTTACAGCTATTCCTCGTGATGGTGTTTTTGAAATTGAAATGTCTTGTTCGAATACAAATGAAAGTTCTATGTTTGTTGTAAGCAATAAAAGAGCCAAGACTAACTTGGACTCTGCTCTCTTGTGGCATGGTCGTCTTGGACACATTAGCAAGAAAAGCATGGAGAAGTTGCAACATGATGGACTTCTCAACTCATCTGACATTAAGTCTCTTGAAAAGTGTGTTGCTTGTATGCCTGGTAAGATGGCTAGAAAACCTTATTCACATCAAGTGGAAAGGGCTAAAGATCTGCTTGGACTTATACACTTAGATGTATGTTGCCCATTTAGAATCACTTCAAGACAAGGAGCAAATTACTTCATGACTTACATCGACGACTATAGTCGGTGTGGTTATGTTTACTTGCTGAAACATAAACATGAAGTGTTTGAAACATTCAAAGTGTTTCAAAAGGAAGTAGAAAATCAACTGAAGACCACAAAAACTACGTACGATCGTGGAGGTGAATATATGAGTCAAGAGTTTTTGGATCATCTGAAGGAGCATGGGATTATTGCCCATCGAACTCTCCTTATACTCCACAACACAATGGTGTATCGAGAGGAGAAATTGAACCCCTGCTTGACATGGTGCTCTATGATGAAACAAACTACTCTTCCAAAGTCCATTTGGGATTATGCCCTTGAGTCTGCTGCACGCATTCTCAATATGGTTCCAACTAAGAAGGTTGATAAGATACCATACAGTATGGTATGGCAAGCCCCTAAGCTGTCTTACTTAAAAGTTGTGTGAGGCACTTGCTAAGCGTGATACACTTACCAAACTGACAAACTTGAACCTAGAGCTATTAAGTGTATCTTCGTAGGATACCCTAAGGAAACTATGGGATATTCTTTCTATCTTCCATCCAAAGTTTTTGTTGCTCAAAATGTTGAGTTCTTTGAGAGTAATCTTATGGATCTTAAAGCAAGTGGGAGTATGGATGATCTTGAATTACTTCAAGAAGAAGATACAAATCCTTCTTTAGACACTAGCATTCATCATGATGAGGATGATCAAGAAATTGAAGAACCTCAAAGTGATATTGTTCCCATTCGAAAGTCCAATAGGACACCGTAGCTCTGACCGTATGTGTTATACATTGACGCTGAGGAACATGAGTTAGGGGATCTTGGTGAACCCAATAACTATAAAGTGCATTGTGGATCCGGAATCCAAGAAATGGCTTGATGCAATGAATGTGGAAATGCAATCCATGAAAGACAATGATGTCTGGGTTTTAGTTGAGCTTCCTCCTAACTGCAGCGGTTGGCTGGCAAGTGGCTCTTCAAGAAGAAGACTGACATGGATGGTAAGGTATACACCTTTAAAGCTTGTCTTGTAGCAAAGGGCTTCACTCAAACCTACGTGATTGATTATGAAGAAACCTTTTCCCTAGAAGGCACATTAGAGCTATATGGATTCTCATAGCCATAGCTGCATACTATGACTTTGAGATATGGCAAATGGACGTCAAAACCGCCTTCCTCAATGGACATCTTTACGAAGAGGTCTATATGGAGCAACCCGAGGGTTTTGTTGATCAAAATTATCCTAACCATGTATGCAAGCTCGTTGCCCATTTATGGACTTAGGCAAGCATCGAGGCAATGGAATAAACGTTTTGATGATGAGATAAAGAAATTCGGATTTTCTCAACATCAAGATGAGCCACGTGTATATCAGAAAGCTAGTGGGAGTTATGTCACTTTCCTAATTATGTATGTTGATGACATATTGATTATGGGAAACAATATTCCAATGTTACAAGATGTAAAATCCTATCTTGGAAGATGTTTTGCCATGAAAGATTTAGAGAAGCGCATATATTCTTGGAATTAAGATCTATCGAGACGGATCTAAGCGATTAATTGGTTTGTGTCAAAGTGCTTACATTGAGAAAATCTTGAAAAGATTTTGTATGGAGAACTCAAACGTGGCGCAATCCCAATGCAAGATAAGCCTAAATTGAGTAAATCACAAGTCTGCCAAACACCTTCGAAAGAAGCATGCAAAGAATTCCTTATGCTTCAGCTATAGGTTCTATTATGTATGCTATGAGATGTACTCGTCCGATGTTAGCGTCGCACGAATGTGACAAGCCGATTCCAACAATCCGGTGAACTTCATGGATCGGCCTGGAAAATATTCTTAAGTTTTTACGCAATACTAAGGATATGTTTCTGATCTATGGAGGAAAAGATGAACAAGAGCTCAGGGTTTCTTGCTACACCGATGGATATCTACGTGATGTGACGACTTAAAATCTCGCATGGATATGTATTTGTTTTTAATGGAGGTGTTGTTGATTGGAAAAGCACTAAGCAAAGTATTTTTGCTACTTCATCTATCTAAGCTGAGTATATTGTTGCTTGTGATGCATCAAAAGAGGTTTGTATGGATTCTAAATTCATTTTGGTTGAACATAGTTCCCACAATTGAAGAACCCATAAATATGTATTGTGATAATACTGGAGCCATTACTATAGCTAATGAAAGCGGAATCACTAAAGGTTCTAGACATTATCGCGCTAAAGTTCATTATCTTCGAGAAACCATTGAAATGGGAGATGTGAAGATATTAAAGGTTCACATGGATGACAATCTAGTGATCCATTTACGAAAGATTTGGATTTCCCTAAGCATTCTAAATTGACTAGAGAAATAGGTTTGGTACATGCTAGTAGTCTCATGTAAACTGTGTGTTAATTAGTATTTGGATAATTTGGAGTTGTAACGAGTTTTATTTTCGATTAATAAAGATACAAGGTATTTGTTATTATATTCATATAATCTGTTATTCCATTTTTGCATGTTTAATCCATGAAATGATCTATCATTCAAAATATGTCCATTGTCGGTTAACAATATGGGAATATTGTTATGATAAGGCAAATGTGAGTGTTGGTTATAATTCTAACGAGAATTGATTGTTCCCGCCAAAATCATATGTATTCACTAGAGATGCATATTGGATTCCCCAACTTTCAAAGATTTACTTTTGGATCCTTGTCATAAGTAAAATATTGAAAATGGTTTGTTATCTTCGTCCTTAGACTTGAGATGCAAGTAAGTTCTGTTATGTGTGGATATCACTTTTTGTAAGTATATGCAAACGCTATCTCGAACAAGGTAGTTATAAAAGCTATATTTCGGAGTGATGTGAGCGGATCCACAACACTTGTAGTAAATAAAGGATTTGTTACTCCACTTGATATGCGCAGAAAGATACCATGGCTCTGCATTTAATCGATAATGTCGGCCGGACTCAAAGGGTAATGCAAGATGATTTTTGATTACATTTGGTATTTCTGAATTAAAATCTATAACGAGATTCTAAATGGTTAAACTATATGGAATGATTAAAGATCCATAATCCATGGTTTAACGGTATCTATAACAAAGGATGATTAAAGCAAGACATTGAATGACCATGCTACTTGAGAAACTTTTCGAAACTATTCTCTCGGACACATTTAGTTAAAGCGAGTGAAAGTGCTAGGCGCTCGCCGTCGGTTTTGTGTGCCATTCAACACACCAACTCCCAAGTAGGAGCTGTTGGTTTGTGGGAGTTCTAAAACACGACAAAGCAACTAGATGTGTGTGAGCCGATGGGGCACACGCGATAAACACGAGTATCGTGTTGAAGCGTAACTAATACTTGAATTATTTGTTACCCGAATATGCATGTAACTTGACCCGTCAACTGTTTTGACCCGTGGGCTGTTAGGAATTCTTGTTTGGGTCAAAAATTGGGAAAAGCCTTGGGCCTTGTAAATTCCATGATCGCTGAGTAGGGAATGGGTTTGCATTTTTCAACTTGTTGACCAAGCTAGGTTTCTAGTTTGGTTTGACATAAAGCCTATATAAAACATCTCCTTTTACCATTGCATGCATAACATACTTCAACTACCCTAAAAACTAAAATCGTTTCCTGTCTTCCTGCTCTAAATCGTTTGCTTCATAAAACGATCAAGGGTTTTGGTTTTTAGTTAAGTTCTAAACTTGTTATCAAGACAAGAGTTTAGATAAGTTGGATTGCTTCGCTGTTTCCCGGTCGACAACACAAAGCCAGGCAGTTGAGGTTTTACTGCTTCGATGTGACTTTAGTTCTCGGACAGTTAAGGGTATTTATCGGACAAGTGGTGTCCGATATCGGGTGACTTATAGAAGCACGCTTTGTTCAACTCAGACAGAAAGAAAGCTAGTTCCTGGGTACGTGAGGTTTAATTCAAGAAGACAAAAGGTTGTTGGTTTTTATAGTTAAGTTCTCGACTATATCGAGCGTATACGTGAATCGGGGTTTGTGTGTGATACTCTTCGAGGTGTTTATTTTAGACACTTAAAGGTTTCGTAGGGTTTCTTGTTCCGTTACTAGAGTTCAATTGCCAAGCAAGGTTAGCCTTCTTTATTCCCTTTTAATTAATTAATAATGTATTAATTATATGTTTATTATTTACGTGTTAACATAATTGTATTAACTAGATCCATTTTCCGCCGCTGCACTCGAGGTTCTGGGTTAACTAGATCTAAAATCCCAACATTTTGCACAAGGTTTTTTATTTGATTCGATGTTGTGAGATTTATATCACAAGGTATTAGAATAAATAAAGGGTTAAAGAATAATATCAAGTACCAAGTTTGGCGTGAAATTAACGGAAGTAGGGATTCGCAGTGGAAAATAAAGATGAAAGGTTTATTAGCTCAGCATATATGACTCTGCGTTGTTGACTATGAAGCCTGGGGTAGCGCGTACACGCACATATGATGAGATGCTAAAGAGTGCGTATAATGCATCGATCTTGTGTTTGGTTGATTGGGTCCAAAGGGAGGTCAAAGGAGACGCATGCAGCGGAGATATGGACAAAGGTCGAGACTTTATACTTGACGAAGTCTTTAGCTATTCTTGTGTACTTTAAGAAGAAGCTATGCACCTTTTATATGTATTTGTAAGGAACAGTTTGAATATAATGATGAGTTTCACAAGTTGATCGGTGACTTAGTGGCTACATATACTGTTATATTAGATGAGGATCAAGCGTTATTGTTACTCCGCGTCTTTGCCATCATCTTACGAGAATTTTGGGGGACTTTGTTGTATGGTTGGGATACTTTGAAGCTGGAAGACATGTTGGCCACACTTAATTCTAGGGAACTTCGAAGATGAAGCAAAGGTAACGGTGGTGAAGGGTTTGTACATGAGGGTAGATCGATCAAGGGGATATGGCATGGAAGAGGTAGTGTGTGGTCAAAGTCACGAGGTAGAAGCAAAAATTGTTATATATGTCAATCTAAGGAGTTTGAAAAGGATTGTCTCAAGTATAATCATAAGAAATGTTAGAGGTTCTGTTAGGAATGAAGATCAAGTATCCGTTTCTAAAGTTGATGGGTATGACGGTTGTTACATATGGTGCGTAAAGCAAGGATTTAGGGTTAAATCAAAGGTGTGATATGAGGTGAGTGATGATCGTATTTTCGGTTTCCGTGTTGGTAAAGAACCCGAGATAATAAATTACCATGTTGAGTCGGGATAGCACTCACATACGATAAGGTTGTAATGTGTATTTTTTGTATGTCAAATGTGGAGAAGATAGATTGGTTCTTATCACCGAATGAATTTAATAGGAATGCATTTAGGGTTGTGTGGGAACGTGGATGTAATCCGGGGTCGTAGATGATTCAACGGTCCTAGATCGTATACGTGTTGGGCATCCTATGGAAAAGACAAGAATGACATGGCGTGACATAATTGGCTCGAGGTTATGGGATCTTGACAAAATCCCGCACATACCGTGGGAAATACCCGCACATATACTACTTTGCAAGAATGAGGTAGCTACACATGGCATAAAGCGTAATGGTTTTTGGATAAGATCCGGGCCATTCTTCACTGAGTTGGTTCTCCGGCAAGAATGCTTGTATCCGGGATGTTTGCACGGGAACGGGCGGATCGGAGCATGTGCAGAGTGTTTCGACCGCGACAGGCCTCCGTTTTTGAGGGCCCCAAAATTTTGAGCAACACGACGGTGATTTAATAACCTTAAAGCTTAAAATTGATGATCGAGTGTTCTGAAACGTAAAAAAGAATTGATTCCTTTCATATTATTGAATGATTTTTCAAAAAGTGTGAAAATAGGTTACTGGGTAAGTGACGTGACGGGAGGAAGAAGATGATAAGTTTTGACCAGTGTTACTTTTCACCCCAAAGTCTATAGTATTTACATCTTTGTCTTGATATTAGTTGTATTGACCTCAATAAAAGGAAAAGAACTTATAAAGAATTGACAATTTCTTATTTATAGAGATGATTAAATACTATTACCGTCCCAAAATATAACGCTTTGACTTTCAAAGTCTCTTCATATTTTGACCGTAATTATTTTTTTCCATTATTATATAATAATTGATGCAAAATATATAAATGGATTCGTGTTTCAAATGTACTTTCATTGGTATACTTTTCATCAAGTATCATATAAGACGGAAAAAATAATACTCAAAGTCGAAAAACAAAGACTTTGAAAAGTAATATGGACTTATATTTTGGGACGGAGGAGTACATTTTGAATTATATAATGAAGTCCTTGCATATTTTTTAATAAAGATTCAAAAATGGTATGTAACAAGTCTGGACATGTTTAACACATTTGTTTTGATATTTTTAGATACTATATTTTAGGACTAAGATCCTCTGTTGTGAATACAACTTGGAAATGTTGTTTGATGATACCATTGGATTTGATCTAATGGTTCAAATCAAGTTTTTGATTTGAACTATTGGATCAATTCAATCTCATAATTACATTAACTTGACTCAAGTTGTATAAGACAACTTGAGGATCTTGCTCCATTACAATAGTTATAGAAATTTATTTTCTATACATTTTAGAATCTTTCATGTTCAAGTGCTGATCTTTCTTTGGTGTTATAGAACAAGGGCATCAATATCTACATAACGACTTTGTCAACGGTACATTTTTTTATTATATCACGCCCTTGAAATCCACGGGACCTCAGCTCGGTGCTTATTTCAATCCAGTTAGCTATATTGTAAACACGTTAACATTTTAGTAATTATCATTTACAATACTTATTATAAAATCATTGTTAGGGTTAGTATCAATATTGTCAACTTGTATCCAAGTTTGAGTCAATTTCCTTTTCTTCCTTTACTTAGTCGAGTAGTTAGTTGGTTTAGGACTATGATCACCCCTCATGCTCCGTAAATAGAGATGAGGAGGTGAGGCAATGAGGCATATGTACATTATTATTTTCATACTTAATCAGTAAATGTTTGGATAAGGGTATTATCTTGTGCGGTTTTACTTTTATGTCGACATATACATAATAATGCTTGCTAGTTCGTCTTCGGGTTATTGAGTTATCCACTCTAGATTTCCAGGTTGTTGGTCGATATTACAAAAATTTGTTGTTTCAAAATAAAACATTTATTCAATATATGCTAAACTTGGTTTCCATCTACGTGAAACTTAAGCGTAATCTACGGTACCATGGATTAGTCGGCCAAAAGGCTAAAAACCATAGTACCAAAAAAAAAAGAGGGTATATTCGACGTGAACCATGCCTTGATACCACAATGGTTCATATTCTGCATGAATTAGATATCATTACATATAATGTAACCAAATGAGTTGTTTTCTGTAGATTTAAAATGGTACAAGGCCAGTCATGGCCGCCCTGGGGCTGGGCGACTAAAATATATAGAGGGCATCAATTTCTGGTGTCATGAATTGGTTTTATTTGATAAAAATGCGGTTGTCATAATAAATTATGCATGATAGAATTAACATGGGCAGTTTTAGTATGCTAAAACATAATTCAACCCTAAAGATTATGAAGGTTAAAGCAACCTGGTGGAAAAATATATAAGCTTAAATTTTCCAACGAGATGGGCATTTACTGGGAAGATGAATTGGATAAACATGGTCAGATAGTACGAGACTTTTTGTTTTGTTTCTTGAAAGACTTTTTCTTTGGTCACGTGGGTGTTTTATAAAAAATAGAGTAAACTACAAAAATCATCCCTGTCGTTTATAGTCTTTGGCACATATCATCCCTATCTCATATTATTGGCACTAATTATCCCTACGTGGTCAAACCATCACCACCAATCAATCCTGAGCACTAACGTTGTTAGTTTTTTACCCGTTAAATACCTCACGTGCATATCACGTGAGGATGATAGGCCAAAACATAAACCAGAGGGATGATTTTTGCAATTTAAAAAAAATAAAACCTATTATTATTATTATTATTATTATTATTATAAAACATCACTTTATAAAATAAAATAAAACTCATAGGATTTCTGAGAAATTAGTGGAAGTCGGCAGTTCAACCTACCCCACACCTCTAGAATAATAAAACCAATCCTATTATTATTATTATTATTACATTTTGTCGTTTATAACTTATTTATTTATTAATTTATTAATTTTTTTTCATTTTTAATTTTTATAAGCGAATCTATGTTTTTTTAACTTTTAATTTTTATAAAAGAATCTATGGTTTTTTTTTTTTTTTATTTTTTCTATAAATTCAACCTAAACACTCATTTATCTCTATTTTTTTGAACAATAGAACACCCAAATCCAAACACCTTCTCACCCATCTTCATTTTTTTATCAAGTATCGACGACTTCATTTTCTTTCAACCATATTAATTCAGGGGCGTTTGGTGGGCGGCCATTAATCACAATGAGTATGAATTTGATAGTAGTGGTGGGCCCCTCACCTATGATAGATTCATACCTTACCCTTTAATGATATATGGAGTATGAAACATATTTATCATTCATTCCGATATTTGATAGATTTACATCTTAAACAAACAACTATATTTGGAATCAAAGTATTCCTTCATTCCGATTTTGCATACCAACGCCCTCAATTATCTCAAAGCACTCAAATATTTTTAAAAAACATGATAAACTTATATTTGTTAACATTTATATGAGTGTTTGGAGATAATTGAATTAATAGAGTTCAAAGAAAATGAGGTGGTTGATACTTGATAAAAGAATGAAGTTATAAAAGATGAAGATCGGATGACGAGATGTTTGGATTTGGGTATTCTATTGTTCAAGAAAATAATGTGTGTTTGGGTTGGATTTTGTAAAACAAATTTAAAAAAATTAAAATTACATACATTCATTTGTAAAAATTAAAAGTTGGAAAAAAAGAAAAGAAAAGAAAAAGTTTATAAAAATTAAAAATTTTAAAATTAAAAAAATTAAATAATAATAATAATAATAATAATAATAATAATAATAATAATAATAATAATAATAATAATAATAATAATAATAATAATAGGTTTTATTATTTTTTGTAAACTGCAAAAATCATCCATGTGGTTTATGTTTTGGCACTAAACATCCCTCAATGATATATGCACATGGGGTATTTAACGGTAAAACTAACGACGTTAGTGTTCAGGACGCGTCAGTCCCGAAGTTTGAGGGCTCATGCGATAAAAAATAGGCCCCTAAAAACAAGCATATTTTAAATATATGTACAAAAATTTATCAAATTCGACAAATGTTTTTATAAATAGCCTGGTTACATATTCTTTTACAAAAGATATATGTATAAGTAAACTGCAGGAATGAACTATACTGAAACGCAAAACTCACACGAAGACTTTATAATGCAGTGCAACCTAGAACTTCATGATCAAATTTCTTGACATAAAATTAATTTTGATGAATACTTTAATATCTCAACCAAAATGATATAAAACATATGTGATAAATAAAAATACTTTTCTATCTTATGTGGATTTGTTACTAGTAAGCAAAGTAAATGATTACTATTGTAAAATATTACGGGCTTATGGGCTTATGTATATTCATTATAATGTTGATTAACAAGTTAGGGTTTTCCTATAAATACCTCATATTGTAACATTACGAATACATCTCAATAATAAGAATTATCTTCCTCTCCCATTCTTATGTTCTTGTTCATTACATTTACAACACGTTATCAAAGACGAATGTTCTAAAGAAAAAAGTAACCTCGATGGTGGGAATGATAAACTGTTTTAGGTTTGGGTTGATGGGACAAGATTTAATATTAATTTTGATTCCACGAGAGAGGGTAAGATTACTCCAAAAGGTGATTCTTGAACTTGAGATTTATACTTTCATCTTAATATCTTAATCTTTATTGCATGACATGTTATTGATTTGAGAATTGAAAAAGCATTACTCATACTTAGCATTGAATATGTATACATATATCACAATTGAAAAAGCATTACTCATACTTAGCATTGAATATGTATACATATATCACAGGTTGTTAATGTTTTAAATGGGTGGTTCTTATTATAAGAAAAAAAAATGAAAAATAACTTGTAGCGATATGTGATTGTAATGGATTATAAATCACAACACAAATCCGTGATTTTTGGGGTTCTAAAAATTGTTTGCCAAGTAAACCTAAATCTGTAAGGACCCTAGCTGTTAGAAAATGTTGACATTAGTTATGAAGGTAAACAAACAAATGTTATGCTGAAGCAAAAGAAAAACAAAAACAAACTAACGAGGGTAAAGATACGATGTTAAAGATAATCAAAATTCCCTTTGCAACTAGCTCCAGACGTATTTATGATTTATCCGTATGCTTTAGCCATTGTCATACCGAAAACTTATATATCACTATCACATAATTTGATGTTATGTGAAGAAGAAGAAAAAAAAAAAAAAAGAACTTCATGTTCTATTGTTATCACTTTGAAAAAAAAATCAAAGTAACCATTGATATCATAAATAATGGTGATGATTGTTCATATTTTTATCAAAAAAAGATATTATGATCTCCTTAAGTGAAAAAAAAATACCATAACCTCATGTTATGATGAAAAGAAATACTACGTAATAATTAGAAACTCATGTTCTAATTTGATTCGATCAATAGAATCAATGGCATAGCCATCATGTTATGGTTGAAAAAATTATTAGAACCTCAAGTTCTAATATGATTCTTTCATGAATCAATATCATAACCTCATGTTATGATTATATTTATTCATAATAAAACCTTAAGTTTTATTACAATGAATAAATTAAAAATACAATAACCTCAAGTTATTGTATCTCTTTTAATGAACATCAAGTTCAGCTATCATTCTCTCAAGAGAATTGTGTTTGAAAAATAAATTAGAACCTCAAGTTCTAATATGGTTCAATCAATTGAATCAATAACATAACCGTATGTTATGTTGAAAAAAAAATAGAACCTCAAGTTCTACTATGATCTCATCTAGAGAATTAAAAAAATATACATAACCTCATGTTATGTTAAAGAAAAAATAATTAGAACCTCAAGTTCTAATATGATTCTTTTAAAAGAATCAATATCATAACCTCATGTTATGATTAAAAAAAAAAAAAAAAATCTCATGTTCTATTGTTCTTCTTTAAAAGGAATCAAATAACATAACTTCATGTTATTGTTATATATTTGTATAGAATCTCACGTTCTATTGTTATTTTTTTTGTAATTATTTATTGCATTACGTTTATGTTTCAAATATGAATGCATTTGTTGTTTAACCTTATATCTTGTTGAATATAGTATAGTAATTATAGAATATAAGTTTGTACGTTGCCACTTATATAAGTTTAAAACTAATACCGATGCATGTATACGATGAATCAATTTTGTTGCAATTATGGACTTATAATAATTATGAGCAACAATATCGCATTATATTACATTTGAATTATCATGATTGTTTAATATATGATTCTTAGTGCATGTTCCAGTATATTTTGAAACTTTCATTACTTGTATATATTTTTTTTAATTGTGATATATAAACGCATATTTGTTTCCAAATTACATAACCTTGCCATATATGTTATCACATGTAAGAAAAGGTTTGTTGATTTTTATTCCTTACAATGACATTGTCATTAGTTGATAAATTTTTCACGATAATCAATATTCTTTTATTTCTACGCCAATACATATGTTCTTAAATAATTATCTTTGGATAGCTTACCAGTGTGTGTAGATCTTGTTACAAGATTTAAAAGTATAAGCGAGTACAATCTCGTAATATTTAGTATCGGAAAAAAAACTACGAAAGATGAAAGTAACAAATAAAGATATGTTAGAGAAATCATTCTCTAGTTAACATGCCTCGAATATGCCCTTAGAGCAATCGAGAACGTTGTTTTAGGAAGTTCATGAACTTCTATTGGCTCTTCTTATTGCCGAACAAATCACGTGAATGTGATAACATATTGATCAATGCATGTATCTTCGTTCTCTCAAGTGAACGTGATGACACAATCATTAAAAAGAATTCCATTCTCTCATAAGAATGTGATAATATTTTGATCAACGTAGAGATCTCAAGGATACTTTACCACGCAAAAGCAAGTAATATTCCCAAAAATCTCGCTATGATTGTATGCATCTCAAGCTGCATTAAAAAAAACACAAGCGAGTTCGGTCTCACAATTTCCGTGTTAGATCTGAATTAAAAAGAAAATATATAACGGTGAAAGATCCGTTAAATGTATGTCAAAATCTAAAAGAAAGATTTGACCATCATAAGCAAGAGATTCTTGCAAATGCGAGCACATTTTCGCAATATTAAGTAGTACATCTGAATGATGAAAAGAAAATTTGCGATGAGATGGTTGATGCCTCGAATATACTCATATCGAGAAACGATGATTTGATATAAAATAAATAAGCATGTTTGAACAAACACGATAAACTCGTTTACTAATTTTGATCCATATTGTCATGTTAAAAGAAAATGGTTGGCAACCTCAAGTTGCAACATAAAGATCTTCATTCCTTCAATTGAATGTGATAAAATGATCAACATAAGACGTTCATTCCCTCAAGTGAATGAGATAAAATGATCAATATGAGATCCTCATTCCCTCATGTGAATGTGATAATGTAACGATAAATGGTTAAAGATCATTTATCATGGTAAATGCTATGGTCGAGGTAGTATGACAATGACAAACCACTAATAGTGGCGAAAATACAATAAGAAAGGAGCAAAAAAATAAAATAAAAAATGCTATTTATGCACACACAAAAATTGCAATGTGATGTATATGAAATACAAGTGTGTCAAAGATATTACACACTATATTCATAGATTTACAAATCTGTGATAAGCATTTTGCTCCATGAACGAATTATGAAATTGTCATGAGAAACGAAGTTAAGTATTAAAGATACATTATATTCTTTTATATCTTCCTCGACATGCAAAGCTTAGTAAAAGCTAATCACTGCCATAAACTTAAGTTTATGAGCAATAATAATTATAATATTTTTGGCATGACCTTATACCATCCCGAAGTCGTTAATGATGCGAAAACTATAATAGTAAGATTCCTCAATCTTATGTTGTTTTTCTCTCAAAGCAAGTTGATTATTCAACCATCAACTATATTGGGGACTCAATCTCAATATTCGGAAAAAACTAATGGATGCATGTAGGCATACACATCCATTGGATGAACCATTTAGAGTTTAAAATCGATGCATCGTCTAAATGGTAATCAAAATCATAACTTCAAGTTTGTATGATTAATAGCTCGACCAAATAAAATGCGAGCATAACATTCTAGAGTAAGTATTCATTGTGAATATGTGATGAATTACTTCTAAATCATCCAATGATAATGAGAGAAAAACTATTTGTTATCGTATGGGGCCATACTAAAATTAGCATCATGCCAACATGTTATTATAAAGCCTCCATTTATAATTGGTTTTGGTTAGAAACCAAGTATCTCCCATTAAATTTCTTTCGTGCAATACATGCTCAAATTATTCCACCTAAATGCACATATGGGATATAGAAGAAGGATAATTCCTTCAGGAGGAGAGAAGAAGTAGCTAAAAATTCGGAATGAATTATCATATTCTATTGATCCTCAAAAGAAATTTTATGAATTTAGATTCAATGAATAATCTAAAAGCCATAAATATACAATGGCCAAAAATATAAAATTTACTCATGCTCCAAGTTATATTTTGTCCCTCAAGGACATTGTTTGTTATGACATGCCTCAAGCATGGTAGACTAATCGATTCCAAATAAAATCCTCGATGAATAATATGGAGCATGAAAATAAGATGGTTAATCGAGGTATAAAGACCTATGATAGTCTCATAAAGAGACACTAGACATGAAGGTTTCAAACGAACCTCAAATAGCTAATGAGATCTCAATAATTCTATGATGTCTAAAATCATATGGAACCGAAACAAAAACGACGTCGATAAATTTGTTTACATACAATATAGCGCTTGCTATAACGCATAATGAGGATCATAAATCAATTGTTATTCGAAAGTGCGCTCAATGAAACGTTTGGCCAGCGTGAAAGTAGCAATCTCATGAAAATACGAGAAGTCTTGGGACATGAAGTCCGCACATAAATGTAAAATCTATTGGATATACATCGGTCTTTGTGTGAAACCGAAATAAGAGTTTTAAAGTTATCTGCTTTAAGACATGAATTGTTGAATAAATATATTCACAAAATTGATTATTAAGAGGCAAATTGTCTCGAGGTGGATGTAAATATCTTATTGATATTTTTATGAGGCAAATAATCTATAAGTTTTTAATTCACTCTAAATGAGTTTTAGATAAAGTTCTCATATTCTAAGAAGGATCTATAATGCTTTAAGTCCTCAAGCATGTCTAGCAACTTCAACTTTTAGAAGCAATTAATAAAGTTCTCAAGAACTTTATTTGATAAAGTTGAATGAATCTGTATATGGATCAAAATGATTTTGGGCGATATTATGTAAATTGCTATAATTAGTCCTCAAGTACCATACACAAGTACAATTGAGGTTTGGAGGTCAATTTTGTAATTAATAATGTCACGAGAGTGTATTTTTTTCTCTTTTAATATTTGTACATGCATTGTATACTTTCCAACCAATTGATTTGATATTGGGTTGGAAGCTACACATATATTTTGTCATTTTTTGCAGGACTTATTCGTAACATCATCAATTTGATGGAATTCATTGTAAAGTTGTTGCCAACAAAAGTATATGAGCAACTCGTTTAGCATGCGATGCTTGAAATATATACATTATTGAGGATGAGGAGCATTATACGCCTATGCACTCTTTTCCTTCATCAAGTTTTTTTATCCCATTGGGTTTTTCTTGATAAGGTTTTTGATGAGTCAGTTTATGAAGTATAATGAGCGATGAATATCCAGGAGGAGTATTGTAAAATATTACGGGCTTATGGGCTTATGTATATTCATTATAATGTTGATTAACAAGTTAGGGTTTTCCTATAAATACCTCATATTGTAACATTACGAATACATCTCAATAATAAGAATTATCTTCCTCTCCCATTCTTATGTTCTTGTTCATTACATTTACAACAATTACTTAATTATAACATCAAAGATAAATCCAACAAAATTAGGGATCTTAATCAAAAGTTCGAAGTAGTACCTTTTAAATAGCCAAAAATTAAATGTGATAATGATCATTAAATGTTGATATTAGGAGATGATATTCATTACTCTTAATTTTTTATATGTTATTTGCGCCATGTACTAGATTAGATGCAGGTAAGATTGGACAACTGAACAAACAAAAAAAATTGGTTTACGTATAATTGCAAAGTGTGTTATCGGGCTTTAAAAAATATATTTATGGCTATATATAAAATGGGCTTGGTAGAAAAATGGTGCCCCTCAAAAGTATTGGGCTTGTGCGCGGGCTCATGTTGCACACGCCCAAAATCGGGCTGGATAATTAGTGGCGATGACTTGACCACCTAAGGATGATTAGTGTCAGTAGTATGAGATAGGGATGATATGAGCCAAAAACTATAAACCATAAGGATTGATTGAAATTTGAGGTAGACTCTTATTTTGGGGCAACTCAAAGTAGCAATATGCATACTTATTTTAAGACGTAAGGAGTACAATACATAGTGTATTTTATGAATATAATATTTAGTTTGGGCATTTTTCATAATCTCGCCGCCCAAGGCATTAAAAATCTCATGACCGTGCCACATGTTGCTTGTCACAGGCAAATATAAATTCAGACTATATTTTCACCATGCATGCAAGTATGGGAATATATTAGTAGTAAATACTATATTTAGTGGAGAAAATACAATCACTTCTCCAAAAAAGATTGTTTTAATCGATCTCCAATTCTTATATCTAATAGGCTTGATCTCGTGGAACACGGCTAAAGGCGACAGCAGCTTTTGATCCTGATGGACGGCCTAAATGCTGACAGATGAACTCACCTGCTTCTAGGAGTTTTTCAAGATCGACATTGGTTTTGATACCAAGTCCTTCCAGCATGTAAACCACATCCTCAGTAGCAACATTTCCCGAAGCTCCCTTGGCATATGGACACCCTCCTAGACCCGCGACTGATGAATCCACAGTGCTTATTCCCATCTGTATAATATAGGTCAATAAAGTCAACGAAAGTTTACTCGGTCCCAAAACATCATTAAGGAACAGAAGTACCTCCTCATTCCTAGTAGTGGTGCTAAAATGGGCAGTCAAAGCGGAAACAGCTATTGCAAAGTTTCCCTTTTCTTTTGGAAACTTTTAGTTTTAGTGTCACCGTGTTAGAACTATCTATATGTTTATGGTCATCGTCACTACTTATTAAGTCTATTGATTGTCATCCACAAGATTTCGTTATTTGATCTTCAATGGATGGGACTTTTAACATGTTTTAACTAGTAATCAAATGAATGTAACACCTTAAGAGGTTTGGTCTAACCAAGGTTCTGTATCTTTCTTTTGACCAGAAAACTCGAACACCATCACGTTGAGAGGCAATATATCACACCTTGGATACAGCTAGGTTAAAGGCCCATTGCTAATGTTCTAATTTAGAATTGGTTATTTTGATTCAACTCCAAGGGTCGTGGTAAGAATCAACATGAAAGGTCTCATTTTCTAAGAAAGCCGACCAAGCCTCCATGTTGATATATCCATCCATATTGAACTGAATGATTCAAACATGCATCACATTCGATTTTTATAATTTGTAAACATTACAAATGGGCCGATTAGTGCCAGCAGAAAACAAGGTGATGATCAGTGTTTAGTCTTCTTTATATTACCATGCGGTGAATAAGTTAGTGAGAAAGTTATATGGAGAAAGTTGTTTACTTGGAGGGATACTAGGATATTAGAAAGAGATTGTCCATATGTGTCATGAAAGTGAACTGCAAGCTTTTCAACAGGAACAGCTGACATGACAGCAACAAGCATTGGAATAACAGTGCCTACACAAAAGAATTTACTCAGGAATTAAAAGCAACAAGTAACGACACAAATTTTCTGATCAAAGAACCTACATACAGGTGCTAATTAGGGTGAGTTGGGTAACAGATCAAAACGGATTTTTACTCACATCGGAGTGACTTATTAAATTTATCAAATAAGGTTCAAATATTCAATATTTCAATGTCAAATGTGAGCCTAAATTTTTTTCAGTAAAAATCTGATTGCTTGAATATAACGACTTAAGTGGTTCTATACATCAAGATTAATCTTTATTTCTTTCAACTTTTTAGGAAAATTATTTATTTGTTTTACCTGTCTGTCCCTTAATAAAATATAACCCGAATTGACCCATTTAGAAATAACGTGTTAAAATTGACACCACTGGTGCATATCAATCAGAATTTCATAATTACCTGGTGTGCCAATCCCTATAGTATCACCTAGTGATATTTCACAGCAACCCATATCATGAAGTTCTTTTGCAACATTTGCAACTTTGGATGGTGGAATTATTCCTTCAACTGGGCATCCAATCACGCATGATACGTACCTATATTACATCAAGTGATGTTAAATAAATAAATAGTGAGCTGGATGATTTAAGAATAGGAAAGAAACTTTGGTTCAATTCGAAAATACAGAAGCACGTGCATAACTATTAGTGGGTTGTCTAAGAAAGTGAGAGCATACCCACGAACAGGAATGTTGAGCTTTGCAGCAGCATGAGTAACATCACGATAACGAGCAAGACTTTCTTTGATAGTACAATTTATGTTTGACTTAGAGAAGGCTTCGGATGCTGATGCGAAAACAGCTATTTCCTTTGCTCCAGCTGCAACAGCAGCTTCAAAACCCTAAGTTGAAACCAAGGCGAAAATTATAATCTTCAGTATATGTTTAAATAATTAACTATTTTCATATTTTTTTAAGTAAGATGGCACACCTTCAAATTAGGTACCAACACAGGCAATCTTGCAGTATCAAGTTTTAACTGATCCAATAACATCTCTTGCATCAGCCAGCTTTATCAAAAATACTAATCAGAAATAGCGGAAACAAAGCGTAGAATATCGTTCATAAATATTACTCCAGATACCTGAGGCACCCATTTCGGTGAAACAAAACTTGTGGCCTCAACAACCGACAAACCAGCTGAAGCAAGCCTATGAATTAGTTCTATCTTCACAGATGTCGGTACCATATTCTTTTCATTCTGTAACCCGTCCCTTGCACCAACTTCTACTATTTTCACATACTTTGGTATGCCTTTGAATATCTGAAGTAGTGCATCATAAGATGAAAAGAAACATCAATATTACATAAGTTACTACTTTATAATGAATGAATTTCAGATCCTTTTCTTAGTTTGGCGTGAAGTACTCTAACCAAATTTCATTTAGCTACAAAGGATAATTTAGCTATCCAACTTTCTTGCAGTTTCAAGATGATTAACCACTTCTGACATTAAAAGCTTAAGTTGTTATGTAGTATTTGTTTTTGTTTGTGCTGAAGTCTTGAATACTGAATCTAAACTGTTTTTAACATTAAGAGGTAGCCCGTCATGCTTGGATGCAGAAACTGATTGAAAAGCAAACTAATTTAAATGTATGAATATTGTTAGCTGTCCATTTTATCAATCAATGTCATCAATGGTGGCCATTTGCCACAATAATTGATGTATTTTTAGCAATCAGTAAACACGGGCAAGGGTCTTTTTCTTGACTTTTACATCTAGATCATAAGTGATAAACCAAAGCATATTTCCATATGTGCAAAAAATACGAGAAAATTACCTCTGAAAACAGAAACCATGTGGTAATTATTATTTATCTAATTGAATCATATTTAAGACCAAATTAAGTACCAAAAGCAGAGAACGAACAGCTCACCATATTCGTTATATCATGCAGACCTCCTCCATTACTGCAGTATGACTTATACTGAAACTTTGCTAAATGGCGTGAATCACACCTATTTCGATAAGCTGCAAGGTTTCCATTTTGAGGCATATCACATGAATGGTGTCTCCATGTGAACGCTTCTTGCTCATACTCAAAATCTTCCCTGAACATATGCAAGTTGCTAAGTAAATACTATATACCAATGCTTTCAGTAATGTGAAGTGATCCAACACCAAAATCTCCATGCTTCAGTTTATATAACTAAACTAAAATGCAAAGGTTAAGACACATACTCATCGCTATTCGACGAGGTAGAAGTATTTCCCTCAATCCAGCAATGTCCCATCCCAGAGTCGCCTCCACTTGTACTGCATCCATCTGATGAAAATCGATGGGAAAGATCAATGTTACTGAGGCTTGGCAACTTGTCCATACTGAGAGGCTCTTCCAAACTCGACATTGCAGAAGATACAACACGGCAGCGCTAGTACAAGCATGATAAAATAAGCACTTTGAGTGAACCTCTCTAAAAGTGAAACCAAATAACAGCCAAATAAATCAAGATATTGATGGACACATAAACCATGAAATTGATGAAAACAAACTATAGACAATATTAACCTCTTCTAAAGTCGCCATGTCATACTATCCGTAAACCTTAAGAAACCTATATTAAATAATAGCATAGTATGATACTTCGACTCAAGCCTTTAAAGGTTCACCATTGGATATGCTCCTCATAGATAGCTTATTTCACTCGCAACTAGTTCAATATTTTTTTTCTAAAGGTTAATTTACCACTCTCTAATACTAATACACTAATACGGCAATAAGTAATTATAGGCTATTAAACTAATGAAGAAAATTGTAATCCAAACTATATAAATTTGATCCTTAAAATCTTGTATTCTCAACAACTTATGAATTTCAATTACTTAACTAAACTAACAAGTATCCCAAAATAGCAATTTCATTTCAGTTTCCAACCGGAATCAAAACATATAACCAAAAGTCAAGTCAACTTAAAAAGAAAAATGGAAAATAAAATCTCACCTGAAATCAGCAAAAAAAACACAAATCCCCTGAAGAAAGCAAACACAGATGAAGATCAAAAGTTTATATAAAAGAAACAAATGATCTTTAAATATAATGGGTCAAATACATCAACAAATGCAGAAAAATGACATACTCAACTATATATATTAAATGATATTAAATGACATACTAACTCTAACTAACATGTGGTTTTGCATTTTTCAAAAATATTTATTAAAGTTACGAAAAAGCGAGGCAAGTTGTTGGAGTTGTTTACGTTCTACCGACCATATAAAATTAATAAAATCCCATTTGCCCCGTTCAAAAATCCTCTTTAGTATATATTATAATAATTATAATATAATATAACCTTAACTTGTGGTTTGGTTGTGTAAATTCAAAGGTTTCCATCATTTTCAGTCAGATTGATGAGATGAAGACAAAAAAATACACTAATGTTTTATTATGGTTTATGTGCATGCGACTATGTATGTCTTGGTTGAATTGGCTGTTCACCAATAATTGATGGACAATGGCTTTGACTCCCGCCAATTAAGGTTAAAAGTGGCGCTTCATAAGCGTCATTTCAGTTTTTTTTTTCTCTCAATTATTTTTATTATTTTTCACCTTTCACCCGTTTTAGTCACACTTCTTTCAAACATATCCGCTTTGCACGAATTCTTAAAGGATGCCTCACCTTCGCCCTTTTACCATGTCCGCGACGTGAGGTGAGGGTTGTGTTTTGGTGGGTGGCACGTAAGGTGAGGGTGAAGGGTGAGAAGTCATCACCGGTAATCTAATATAATTTAGTAGAGTCAATGTTGATTTATACAAAGTTAAGTCTATTATTTGCTAATGATTTGTGTACATCACTTTTTTATTCGCACACTCCACTTTATGCTATACAAAGTTGTACAGTTGTTATATGTTGCATATCAGGTTTGTACATGGCGAAATCGAATAAAAAAATGAGTATCTAATCAAACACTCATTATTTAACCATGTATTTTCTCAAATTTTCACATCTACTTTACTTACTCTGAAAAATACTATTACCACTATCAAAACTTTTGAGTTTGTTCCGAACTTAAAAATTTCTCTTATTCACCTTAGCTAGGTCAACGAGTTACATTTAACTATATCAGTCGTCCACCATATAAATATCCATTTTCTCCCGATTTCTGCCCATAAACCCTAATTGTTAAATCCATGTAATCACTTCAATTAACGTTCGAGATGGCTAAAAGTTAGTGTGATAATCTCTTATATCATGTTTGTTTATTGAGTTATGTTGCCTAATTTTATACTAACGTTAAAACCCAATTTTTAGGTAAATGTGATAAAAAGCGTGTTTTTACACTTAACCTAAAACACGGCGGGGTTTTCTTATGTAATCCTTTCGACTATGTTCAAGGTGACGAAAAGCAAATCACATATACCCTGTTATGTATTATGAAGAGTTATGTGAAATAGTTAGACATTTAGTGCATGCCCCAATATCTCGGTTGTATTATTGCAAAATAGGCATGCCATTAAGAGTTAGTATAACTAAACTAAGAATGATGGGGTTGTTGACAATTTTTTAAGGATTGATTATGAAAGTAAATGGGTAATTCATTTATATATGAAGCACTTTGGTTATGATGCAATGGATTTTCAAAATGAAGAAGATGGTATTGATTTTGTGGAGTTTCATAATGAATGAGAAGATAATGTTGTGACTAAGAATGTAATTACCAATGACCCATTTCTTAATAAGCTTTGTAGTAATAATGGTCACTTTTAAGATTTCATATATGAACATGTCCCTGCCAATACAGGCCTACAAATGGAATATCCAAGATCATGTATTATAGACCCTAGTTTCAAAGTTCAGAGGGTATTATTTATTCAAAACATGATCCCTCACTTCATTTTAATCAAAGGCAACCTGTATTAGTAATGAGGTTTGATCATCCTCAATAGTTTAAATTGTGTTTAGCCAATTATGGGGTAGCAAATGGTTATCGATGGTGGTTTTAGAGGAATGATTGGAGATGTTTGTTAGGACTAGGGTTGAGCGTCGGTCCAAAACCGAACCGACAAAACCAAAAACCGAAAACCATAAAAAACCTAAACCAAAACCGAACCGAATATGGTCGGTTCGGTTGTTAGTGTCGAATCCGTCGGTTCGGTCCGTTTAAGTGTGTTTGTGAATGTTTTTGCGGTTTTGGGTCGGACGAACCGAACCAACCAAAGCGAAACCGAAAATTGTAAAAGCGAAACGAAACCGAACGAAGGGTTGTCGGTCGGTTCGGTTGGTTTATCGTTTGGCTTCGGTCCAGGTTCGGTTTGAACCTTCCATTTCAGCCCTAGTTAGGACTATGTGGTAGGGATGTGGCTGCAGGCAAATGTGAAGGGTATAATATTAAGAGATGCTGGTACCATATTCTTTCATTCTGTAACCCGTCCCTTGCACCAACTTCTACTATTTTCACATAGTTTTGTATGCCTTTAAATATCTAAAGTAGTGTATCATAAGATAAAAAGAAAATCATAAACATCACATAATTTATTACGGAGTACTTTATATTTGAATAAATTTCAGATTGTGTTCTTCTACCGAGCATATAAAATACAATATTGGTTTGGATGTGTAAATTCAAAGGTTTCCATCGTTTTTAGTTAGATTGATTGTTAAAGATGAAGAGAAAAAATATTCATGCAGCTATGTATATCTTGGTTGAATTGCTATTTGCTAATAATAGATGGATGATGGCTTTGACTCCTGCCAACCAATATTAGGGCTGAGCACCGAAGGTTCAAAACCGAACCATACCGACGAAACCGACCAAACCGACAAAACCCGAACCGGACCCGATGCCCGTCGGTTCGGTTTCGATTCAGGTCCTACATGCTTGTTGGGTCGGTCGGTTCGATCCTCTGCCAAAACCGACAAAAACATGCCAAAATACACATAGACAGACAAAACCGAACCGAACCGACGAAAACCGAACCGAACCGACAATATTCGGTTCGGTTTCGGTTCAAGTTTTTCACGGTTTTCGGTCTTCGGTTTTGTCGGTTCGGTTCGGTTCGGGTCGGTTTTTGACCGACGCTCAGCCCTAATCAATATAATTTAGTAGAGTCAATGTTGATTTATACAACTTGGAGGTGGCTATTAATCAGAGCATTCACAATTAATCGAGACTTTAAAGACTTTTTATATGACATATTCTATGACACAATTATATTTTGAGGAGAGTTATTTTACATACCAAACTTTTTCACATACAAGGGACTCATCTCCACCATCCATTAAAAAGAAATCAATGGTGAGATTAAAGCGTTTTATTATTTCACATATTTTTTATAATTTAAATATCTTAAACCGTTAATCGTTAAGTGAAAATATTTACACCGTATGCACGAGCATTTAATTATCTTTCTATAGAAGGACACTTTGATATACTTTCAAAAAGAAAAATGTTAGTTTTTTCACGTTTTTCAGTATTTTTACGTTACTGAAATTTGCATTAAAAATATATATACGATAAAACACTAAATTGAATATCACATGTGATATTAGTGTAATATCATATATGATATGTAATATCACATGTGATATATCATATGTGATATTACACTAAGATCACATGTGATATTACATATCATATATGATATTACACTAATATCACATGTGATATTCAATTAGTGTTTTATCATATATGATTTTTTAATGCAAATTTCGATTGTAAAAAAACTAAAAAAAAAACGAAAAATACAAAAAATTGTTTTTGTCGAAAGTATATCAAGTGCCTATCTATAAAGATAATTAAATGCCGTCAATAATGATATTTTTTTCGCAACGATTAACGGTTTGAGAGATATTAATATTTGAAAAAAATGATGAAAGTGGGTTTTTAAATTGTTGGGATTAATCTCATCCATTAGATCAAATAAAAATGGAGGGTGGAGATTGATCCCTTAGTATGTAAAGAATCTTTTGTCCTCAAATGATCTTAAATCTTATAATTTTAGATAAAATAAAGAGTAGAGTTATTTTACAAACCAAATTTTTCTTACATACCAGGGACTCATCTTCACCATTCATCTAAAAAGAAATCAATGGCTGAGATTAAAATTATTTTATTATTTCACCTATTTTTTATAATTTAAATATCTCTTAAACCGTTAATCGTTAAGCAAAAATAATTACATCATCGAGACGAACATTTAATTATCTTTCTATAGGCGGGACTTTGATATACTTTCGAAAAAGAAAAAAATCGTTTTTTCACGTTCGTCTTTTTTTCGTTTTTCTGAAACTGAATTTGCATGAAATATCATATATGATATTAGTGTTAAATCATATATGATAAATCACATATGATATACATATCATATATGATTTAACACTAAAATCACATGTGGTATTCAAATTAATATTAAATCATATATGATTTTTCATGTAAATTTCGAAGAACGTAAAAAACGAAAAAACTTCTAAAAACGTGAAAAAAGCGAAAATTTTTTTTGTCGAAAGTATATCAAAGTGCCTATCTATAGAAAGATAATTAAATGCCGTCGTGATGGTATATTTTTTCGCTGACGACAATGTGAAAGAATTTATATTTGAAAAAAGGATGAAAGGGGTTTTTAATTGTTGAGATTAATCTCATCCATTAGATCTAATAAAAATAAAGGGTGGATATTGATCCTTGGTATGTAGATCTTTTGTCCAAATGATCTTAAATCTAAAATAAATACAAAAAGAATTGTGAGGCCACTCAACTATTAAACATTTTACTTTTAGGTCACTTATTTTCAAAACTAACTTATAGGCCACCCATTTATGGGATTGCTGTTATACCAACTTCGAATAATTTTATCGCGAAAATCTTTGAAACAACGAGAATAAAGCTAAATATAACATATTAAAACAACACAAACGAGTATTTAATTGTAAAATATCAGTTTTAGCCATTATTTAAGTGCAACTTTAGTTAGTTGAAAGTAAATTAAGATAATTTAACTAATGTTTTATGTTTAAATTGTTAATTTATTGTGTTGATATGTTAAAGTTAGCTTTATTCTTGAAATTGTATGAATATCCGGAAGAATATGAACAAGTTTGGTATAAAGGAAAACAAAACACTTGGGTGATTGTAACATATTGGATTTCACATACACATCAAACCATAACACAAAGTGGCGTATAATGGTGAGTTCTAGAGAGAGAAAGTTAGAGGTTTAGGGAACTTAGTGAGAGAAAGAAAAACTATTATTATGAGCTCCAACTCTCTACCTTGGAAGGTAGAGAGTATTTATAGTCTTACATAAAATGCCACACAACGGGTCGTGGATCGGGCATACATGGGTAAAGACCGTCCGTCCTCCACGGTGTTACTAAACTAAATACTACTTAACATAAAGTACTATGACTACGAGCTTTCTAACGATTACATATACTTGAGGTGACCGACTCTTTAATACCGGAATTTCTAATTCCTAACAATCTCCCCCTAAGGAGGTCACCTCAAACATATACTAAAATGACATTGAATACAATCAGATATTACATTAACAATTGATCTTGCATTCTTGATGTAGTACTTTGCTCAAGCTTCGTAGTCATTGATTCCACTCATTGCATGTTTGGTTAATCCAAGTGGAGGTCTTTTCCTGATCCACGTGATAATAATGTTGAGCCAGCATTTTGAGATCATCACTAATAGAAAATCTCCACTCGACATCCATTGTGGTGTTGGTATTATGTGATGTTGTGACATTCGGACCGACATGCTCACATTCTCGATCATGATATCTTCTCATCAGAGTAGCGGAAGCTTTCGTTGATTCATGATATTGGCGGCCAGTAAAGCGAAGCATGGAGTGATAATATCAGAGTCATTGATGCACTAATCATGATTTCTTTTGAGATGAATGTGTTAGGTGAGCATGCGGCTATGGATTGACCGCTCCATTTACGTCATTACGCGTCGGGGTGTACACGCATAAGACAGGTTAGCAATAAAGCACACGAAAGTGTCTTTGATCACTTTCGTTGAATTGAGGTACACGCCCACGGTTCCCGTTGATCGTATTACAAATCGCACGTGATCGGTATAATTCAAGAATTTCTTGACGGGGTTTCGCATTGCTCTAGCTTTCTTCAAACCGAACGTCTCAAAGAAGACAACACGAGTGAGTGAACCGAAATAATTTACGCGAATTCGTCCGATTGATGAAAAGAGATTTGAAAAACAATCGTGTATTGCTCAATAGAAATTGTTTTGCAATATAACGAAGGTTTTAATGAAAATCAATTATCAATCATAAAACACCTTTTGATTTGAAAAATTAGTACACGATCGACGTGCTAATGAAAAGAGTTTTAAAGCACAAAGACCGGTTTTTCAAAGGTATCCGTCAATCCATAACCTGAACCAGGATTGATTCAAAAGATTGAATCGCCCCATTGTTTATGTTCAGTTGTCACATGGTTGATCTATATAATAGATCTCACATGCCACCTACCAAGAGCTTGTTAGATGTTGGCTCCAGAAGGCTTTCCATCTTCATTGTGAATATGTAAACACATCACTTTCGATGTTCGGCAATACCACAAGGATAGTGCGTAGGACTCAAGATATAATCTCTCTTTCCACATTGTGTGAAACAGAGAGTCTTCATTGAAAGTGTCCTAATGAGATTTATTGATGATCTCGGGGCTCTAGACTCAATTTGTGCATATTTGGATCCTATATCGGAGACTAGGAGAGGTTCTCCTTCTTCAATATCAACAATCTCTAAGAGAAAGTCGATAGATAATGTCGGTTCCCTGTGAGAATGAAACAAGTCCTTTTAAGAGGAACTTGAGTGGTTTGGAAAGTTGAAGTGCAAGGCGTGGGTCCATGACGTCTTGTCTTCAATACCGATGTTACCATCAGTAATATATGAATTGAACCCGGTTTACGCCTAAGGTTGAATAAAATGGAGGGCTATTTGTTTTCACCCTTTTCTCATTCAATTCTTTTTAATTCTTCAACCCTTCAAGTGCTTAACGAGACTTCATAGCAAGAACCTTGTTGGGTTTATTCCGATTCTAGCTCCCTTTAGTCCGCACTCTTTCCCATATCTCATTTTTCTCCTTTTATCATCATACCTAAGAACTCTACACTAACTAGTGGATAGTCCCTGGGTAGATCCCTCGTTCTCGGATCATGGGAACACTTACCTAACCTTATCGTCCTTATATCACCATACATAATGTAAAGTTGGTCGGTCTTTTGGTATTGTTCATACGCCATTAGGAACCAATTGAAAATCATTTGAAAATCAATCCGGATACTTATGATATTTTATCAAAGCATTTTGTACCTGAATTGTTTTGATATTTTTAGAAGAAGAACTCCCCCTCAACATGTGAATCAAGTATTTGAAATAGTTTTTCCACGGACAAGAGAAAGAATTAACTTCTTTGATTACCATTTTCAAAAAATATCAACATCACTTCCTTAATCGAATCAAGTAGATAAAGCATTTTGGGGAAGGATGAGGTTTTCATGATTTTGCTCCCCTCAATATGTGCCTCGAGATTTGAAAAGAGTTTTGCACATACTAGAGGAACCTGCACCTTGAGATAAGTTATCACGTTTCAAATCATAGGTTTAAGATAGATGCTCCCCTCAACATGTGCATGGAAAATTTGAAATCGTTTGTCACATGTGGGAAGGGGAGCTTGTACATCCTTATAAAACCATTTACCGAATTATCGGTTTAAATCCAATTTAAATCACACATTCTCCCCGATCACAATTATCAAATCATTTGAGATTTGTGATCTCTTATAGATTTAAATTGATTTTGAAAGCTTTTAAGGAGAATTGTGACTTGATTATGAAAGCGTTTTAACTGATAATGATCGGATTTTAAGACTTTAAACTCCATTGATAAAACATGCTTGAATATCTTTTGAAAACAATTTAATGCCAAATAACTTTTTAATTTAATTGAAATCATTCTCCCCCTCAATCAATGACATAGGTTGTTGATTGAGAGATTGATATTTTGACAAATAAGTCCAGATGATTATCAAAAATAGAGAGTGAGTTATTTTTCAAAGCAGCTAGTTTTCGAGATAAATGTTTAAAGAATCGAGCATGGAATTTTGAAAACATAAAGATAAAGTATGGCTCGTTCTTTCTTTGAAAAATGCGGTTATCTTTGAAATGACAATAAACCATTGTTTCTCTTTCTCCCAAAATTTTTAACATTCAACAACATCTAAAGTCCCGTGTCATTCTTTGAATGACATCACAAATTCCGTAGATATTATCGAAACGAGAAAACGCATGACAAAATGACAATATTTTTGAAGATTTTTCGAAATTTTCAGATTTTTATGGATTTTGAAGGTTTTATAATTTTGTATTTTGATTTTGAAATAGATATATACAAGGGATAGATGAAGATAGACCTTTACTCCTCGTCTTCCTCCTGAAGACGTTTGAGTGTTTCTGGTTGAAGACTTTTCAAGCCAAGGCGTGGAAGAATAAACTCAAAACGTTCTCTTGGAAGAGCTTTGGTGAAGATGTATGCTAACGATATTCAGGGTTTCACAAAATAGAGTTCCACCACACCGTTCTCCACTTGTTCTCTGATGAAATGATGTCGAATGTCGATATGCTTTGCTCTTGAGTGTTGAACGTTGTTGCATGAGAGAGCAATAGCACTTTTATTATCACAATCAGAGGGGATTTTGTTGAATATAAAGCCATAGTCAGATAATTGAGATCTCATCCATAAGACTTGAGCACAACAAGATGACATGGCTATGTATTCACCTCTGTAGAGGAAATAGAAGTACTCATTTGCTTCTTTGAAGACCAGCTCACAAGCTTATCACCCAAAAACTGAGCACCTCAGGGCGTACTTTCGGCGAGTATCTTGACATCCGCATGATCAAGATCTGCATAGGCCGTTAGTGACATACCGGTGTCCTTCGGTACCAAAGTCCCATATTGATGGTTCCTTGGAGATACCGAAAGACCCGTTTAACCGCTTCAAGGTGCTTTTAGTAGGCTTAGCACGGTATCTAGCACACATGCAAACAGCGAACAAGATGTCGGTCTACTACTGTGGAGGTACATCGAGGATCCAATCATACTACGATATTTTGTTTGGTCAATCATGATCCCCGAGTGGTCCTCATCTAGTTTGGTTCGATCAATCATGGGAGTGTCAACAGTGTCACTTGAATCAAATCCAAATTTCTTTAAGATCTCAGTTGCATATTTAGATTGATTTATGAAAATGCCTCCGAGACTTTGTGAAATTTGTAATCCCAAGAAAAATGACATTTGTCCCATCATTGACATTTGAAATTTTGAACTCATTTCATTAGAAAACGATCACATTCCATTGGGTCAGTCGAGGCAAAAATAATATCATCAACATAAATTTGAACATGAGTTAAATGTTTGCGACTTCTGGTGAACAATGTTGGATCAATCGCTCCTTTGCTAAATCTGATTGATAGAAGAAACTTTGACAACGTATCATACCATGCCCTTGGAGCTTGCTTTAAACCATAAAGGCCTTCTTCAAGCGATAAACGTGAGTAGGATGCTCTTGATTTACAAATCCTTCAGGGTTGGTGACGATACGACTTCTTTAAGATCTCCGTCGAATGCCGTCTTTACATCCATTTGATAGACTACCATGTTCTTACTTGCAGATAGCCAAAAGATTCTAATTGACTCGATTCGAGCCACAGGAGCAAAAGATTCTTCAAAGTCTATACCCTCCTCTTGACGGTATCCTTTAGCAACTAATCGAGCCTTGTTCTTCAACACATCACCATGCTCATCAAGTTTCACTTTGAAGATCCATTTTAGAGCAATAATCATAGCATAACTGTCGAGCGGTACTAATTCCCATACATCTAGTCGATCGAACTCATGAATTTCATCTTGCATAGCATTGAACCGGCTATCTTCATTCATGGCGGTTTTAACATCTTTTGGTTCGATCTTAGAGAGTACGGAGTTGAAGAAGCACCATAAGGCATCGGTTGCAAGTTGTTTCGTGTGGATCTTTGACGAGAGGATTTCCAATGATGTTGTCTAATGGATGATCGTGAGTCCATTTTCTGAGGTGTTCATGTGGTAGTTGTTGAGGGACTGAAGTAGCGAGTCGATGTCTCTCGAAGAGATGGTTCGATGAGATTCAGGAGCAAAATATGTTTTCAAATGGAGCATCTTCAGGAGTAGCAAAGGGATTAACTTCATCATTGATGCGAGAAACAGTTCCATGATGTACATTTGAAGAATGATGATTTGTTGATGAGACGGAAGGATCGTGCAGAAGGCCTCCTTGACTTGACTTAAAGATATTGAGACGAGGATTGACTTCATTCACTGGAATATGAGCAGCCTCTGTTGTAGGGATCAACACCTCATTAGTATTCGGATCATAAAGTTCATCAAACATAGGATCAAACAATTTCTTAAATCATCTTCAGATGGAGGTACATATGGAGTTTCTTGAGAAGAGTTTGGAACAAGGGATGAACCAATTGGACTGATTTGAAGTCTGGTCGAGGCTGAATTGTTCAGTCCCGAGCCAGTTTGACCGTCGACTCATCAAACGTAACGTGAATTGTTTCCATGATGTTTCGGGTTCTTTTGTTGTAGATTCGTATCCCTTTTTGTTTGGTGCATACCCGACAAATACTCCAATGTCTGCTTTAGCTCTAAGTTTGCCTAAGTCTTGACCCTCATTAGTTGGATAGCACAAAGCTCCAAACACACGAAGGTAGAGAGATTAGGTTTTCTTTGTGGACAAGTTCATATGGTGTCTTTCCATGAGCATGTGTGAATCGAGGAACGATTTTGTGTGTAGCAGCAATGGGTGGCAATAGCCAGCCGAGAGAAACATTGGAACTTTTGAGTAAATCAGCATTGTTCTAGCGCTTCTACAAGAGTTCGATTTCGCCTTTCAACTACACCGTTACTTTGAGGAGTTCGTGGAACACTTCTTTGATGGCCGATTCCAATGCTTTCATAAAATTCACTAAGTTGTTTGTTAACAAACTCGGTTCCATTGTGCGTCGGGATAATTCGACGGTTTTGTTAAGTCGAACCTGCAGCTTGATGAGTTTGATGATGATATCAGGAGTTTCATCCTTTGTCCTTAAGAACTTGACCCAAGTGAATCTAGAGTAATCATCAACTATAACTAACACATATTTCTTCCCAAAGATATTATACACTCTCATTGGTCCACATAAATCCATATGAATTGTATGAAGAACTTCAGTGACAGAGTTAGTAGGTTTGGGTTTATGGGCATACTTCTTGCTTTTTCCCAATTGACATCCTGAACAAAGATGATCCTTTTCATACTTTAGTCGAGGTAAACCTACAACTAAGTCCTTTACGAGAGATCATTGATGGTGCCGAAGTTCAAGTGATTGAGGCGACGATGCCATAACCATGACTTTGTTTTAGAAGCCTTTGACAACAAGCAAATTGGAAAAGACTTCATCATATCTTCGATAGAGATGGTGTATAGATTTGAACCACGAGTTCTCTTAAAAGTTCTCTACCATCAAGTTCTCTAACAAAACAAGTATGTTTTCTGAAGGCTACTTCTAGATCGAGTCACATAATTGACCGACGAGAAACAGTTATGACCAAGACCTACCACAAAGTATACTCTAGAGATAACACTATCACCAACAACATAATCACCATAACCCATAATTGCATCGAAATGATCATTACCGAATCTAACTGTCCCGATGAATTTGCTCACGAAGTTCATGAGCGCGACCGGTCTCCAAATATATGCTTGGAGCGGCCGAGTCCGTGTACGTAATCCAGAGCGATTTGAATGATGCTGAACACAAACAAGAGTGGATAACTGGATAATTGGGATCCCCATGCAAGAATGGGTTCCACTTGGTTAGTAATAAAGATGATTGGAACACCCACATCAGAAATAGAAACATCCATATCGGAAGTAGAAGCAATGGAATCATTGGGAATAGATGCAATGCTAGTGTCTGTATTTGACCTATTCAAAGTATGTTCACTTCTTAAGGGAATAGTTCTACCAGTAGGCATCCATTTTCTAGTGGGCATAATCTTAGTAGTTTGAGAATAAAACTGATTATTCTTATGGCCAAAAGGTATCCAATAATAACCTATCTTTATAAAAGTTCTTCTTCCGTGGGTTTCCAATCGCTTTCTAACAATCTTTCGTTTTGCCTTTTGCCTTATTTGCACGATTATTAGCATTAACAATTTTAATTGGGCATTTGATAGCATTAGACAAAGCATTCACACCACATTCATGATCGCGAATGCTAATTCAAGGACATATCATTACAAGGTTTGCAAATAGTATCGAATTGAATTAATTACAAGATCGCTTATAAGGCTAATACTAGACTCAACACGATTCGTTTTATTCAACTCAAGCTTAAAGTTCCTAGATTGGTCTTCTACTCTCTTCCAATGCACATTCTTAGCTTGCAAGGTCCTATCATTCCTTGTATTGTCTTGAGACTTTGACCCGCTTTGCTTTAATGTCCTTGATTACTCTGTAGAGGGAATGGAAACATTAGTTGGTTGATCTAGTTTTTGCATTCCCGAACTTGATGTGCAAGGATCTGAAGTACTAGAAGGCACATTAGTGTATACTTTCTTAAGGATTTGAGCTTTTTGCGGCACACGGCGTTCACTTTCTTAGCACTAACAATCTGGAATCAACTACTTGAAGGCACATTAGTGTTTCCTTTCTTAAAATTGGGCATAGAATGGATTTCCTGCTTGGAACTAGGCATAGAACAAGGCATCACAGCTTTGCCTTTTGCACCTAAGGTTAAGGATTTGGGACATGTCGCAATCACACATTCTAACAACTCTTGAGATCGTTTGGCCTGGAGGCAAGCAAACCTAATTTCACTATCAAGAGGTTTGTTAATAAAATCCTCTTCGACAATCTCACGGAGACATTCTAGACTATCCTTAAGGTGAGCAAAGTATTCATGAAAAGCATGTTCATTATTCCTAAGATGAGGAGGAATATATTTAACTGCCACAGTGTATTTGCAGTCTAAGGGTGACTTTGAGACAACATTCTTATTGAAAACAAGTGGCGGTTTCCCATTTCCCTGACTTCTCAGATTCTCAATTTCCTTTTGTAAAGCGCTTATTTTTTCGTTGTTATGGTCACGGGTGACTTTTATTGAATCATATAACTCTTTAAAATGTCGTTTAACTTTTTCATTTTCTTCTAGAAAACTCTCGTTTTCCTTTTGTAAGGCATCAACTAAGTTTTGAAGATGAAAAGTTTGAGAATTCCGAGAATCTAAAGGAGGAGGCATTTGGGAGCCTGTCATATTGTTCGTTTGACCTTTTAATTGAGAGATTTGGGCTTTCAACTTTCTCGATCGTGTTGCACTTGAGCTTGAATCTGTTCATCACGTTTGTTAATTTGAAAAACTGCATCAAACTCTAGAGCATTTGAGGATGTCTTGATATTTGAAGTTTTGACATTTTCTTTAAGATGTTGATATTTTAGTTGTAAATTAAAATGCTCAACTTCTAGCTTAGAAAAATGTTTAACCAAATTGTCGTGATCATCCATTTCAATTTTCTCGTTTAGTTAAATTAGTTTTTCAAGCTCAATGACACGATCATGGGAGACTTTCGAAAGCAACCGATAATTCATGAAATTTGGAAGCATTAATGGAACAATTTAGCGATTGAAAACACATCTTGAGCCAATACATTCAAATCGAGTTCTCATTTAGTATATGCAAGTTCTTCCTCTCAATCTCATTATATTTTAGTGCTCGCTCATAGTTACTAACTTCAACTATCATTGCATCAAATTCCTTTTCCATTCCCTTAATATCAGTTTCTATCCCCTTTTTAAGACTCTCAAAGTGATCTTTTAGAAGTTTAAAGAAAGGCATGACCTCAGTTAAATAACATTCTTTCATTTGCTCAAACCCCTTTCTCCTTCCGTAATACCAGTAGGTGTGATCCTTTTCTTGCAAGTTTTCTCAAAATCAACAAATAGTTGAAGTATAACATATTGGCTAATTAAGGTCTTGCTTTTAGTGGCAATTGTTCTAGGAACAAGATGCATTGGTGTATTAGGAGGATACACACGTCGCTTCTAGGCATTTTCCAAAGAGGAGGGTTTGTTTCAACAATATTTTCAGCTTTCGCTTATCTAAATCCATTTTCGAAAAACTTGTTAGGAGTCAACAATGTCTGAGGCTTAAACATGTTCAAGGAAATCCAATTTTCCTTCTTGTAATCATGGGGTGTGATCTTTATTTTCTTCTCTCTACATTTAGGATCATCTAATTTCTTGTTCATCTTTTCCTAGTGACTTCATCGATTTCTTATCTTCCAGTGCACTCAATAACTAGGTTTCGTCTAGGTTTAAGGATTTCATTGCCATCATAAAGAACCTTATGAGCATTTCTAGCCCTTTTAATGACCTCTGATTTGGTTCCTCAACAAGGGGAATGCTATGCTTATCGCTTAAGACTCTATGCTTAGTGATCATGTGAGCTGGCTCAATGGTGTTCCCTTGTTTGTACAACTTGTTTTCAAGTTTGTTTTTCAAAGTTTTCAGATTAGAAAAATCTTTCAAGAGTTTTGATTCCTTTGCATTAAATTCTTGCTTAAGCATTTTCACATTTTCTTGAAGTTCTTGTTTTTGCTTAGCGGTTTTAGAAAGTTTTTCTTGCAAGGAATTTAACTCTTGTTTTAATACTTCTCTAAAATTACTTTTCTAATAATTGCGCATTTGGTCATCCATTTCCGCCACGAGTGGTCAACTCAAACTTAGCACGTTGTTCATAAATAGAAACTTGTTCTTTATAGGCATTTAAGAGATATTACGAGGAATCATCGGGGGCACAGCAGTGTATTCATAAAAATATAGTCATTGTTGATCGAGAGATGCATCACTTGATTCAATTTCACTTTCACTTTGTTTCACATATTGATCATATGGGACAACATTGATATTACCCATATTTTCAATATTTGATACAAAAGTTTCAGTTGATAGTACTTTGTCATGCATCTTTGCACATCAACATCATCATTATAGTTTTAGTACCTCGAGATGAGTTGTCTTTGGATGGGCCAGCTTGTTGTGAAGAGGAGACCTTGGGAGAAACCATTGGAGAAATGCTAGCCATAAAGATTGTGTGCAAGAGGTCCATCATCCACATCGAATCGTATGCATCACAATCAGCGACTTGAAAGGCATTTTGATGATTGTGACCTATCTCCTGAATAGGCTGCTCATCCACATCGGCATCATAGGTCTTGGCATTCCCTCACAAGAAACAACAATTCCTCTTCATCCAAAGTAGCACCATTATCCCGAGCTTGCACAAGCAGCATCTTATCTCTGAAGTAATCAACATTCTGTGGGCGCTTTGGAGATGTGCAGTTCCTTGCAATGTGTCCCTCACCACCACAATTATAACATTTGATCGGCTTAGCTTGACCTTGATTACCATTCCTTCCTCGATTCGATTAAACATAACCTCTACCGGCTCCACCTCCTTGCCCGATCATCCCATCATACGTCTGGCTCCCGACATTACGCACCACTATCCTCCATCTTTACTTGTAGCTTGATTGTGTGGGTTAGATGTCGCCAGGTTGTTATTGGTTGGTGGGAGAGAATTCATGTTTTGACTAATCAGAAGAGCTAGTTGATTAATGAAATTACCCGCAGTGTGCATCGGCATCGGCTTGTTTGAACATATGGATCGAGGAATGAGTTTGTGATTACCATTTCCCATGGGTATGACTTGTGAGGCTTTGGTTGTGATTCCGATGTTTGAGTAGAAGGCGGTTGAGTCATTAGACGAGCTTGTCTCTCCCTGGTTGGTTTTGAACTGATTAAGAACCAATTTTCAAACATAGCATGTCTCTCATTCTGAAGAAGGAAGGCATAGAGTTGCTCATAGTTTGTATTCTTCAATCCTTTAGTGAGCTTCACGGCAGTGACAAACTTGTGCCATTCGGGATTCATGTTGTTCACAAATTTTGAGTTCAGTTGAATGTTAGGCATAGTCATTCTGATGTTCCTCATGTCATTCACCAACTTATGAAATCTCACATAGTACTCATAGACACTCTCATCCGGTTTCATCTTGAAGTGTTCAAATTCGTCATAGAGTTGTGATTCTCTGTCTTCCATAGTTAATTCGAACCCAGAGAGAAGCATCTTGACATTATCCCAAACTGCCTTTGCTTCGGTGTTGTGATTGATCAGCTTGTAGATGTCTTTAGGAAGACCTTGAAGAACAATGTTAGAAGCCCCGATATCAGCATCGAATCTCTTTTTCTCCTTATCATCAAGCTCATCATACATCTTTGGTCTGTCCATTCCGTAATCAGAGTTCCATCTTCAGCAGTATCAAGTACATCTCTAGTCGTCTCAACTCGATACGGTCCTTCATCAATGGATTTGAGAATGTTGACACCATTTTCCTTTCCAAAGGCAAGTACAACCCTAATCGGCTGAGCCCAAGAATCGTAGTCGGTTATCAAGCATGGGTGGACGAGTATCACGAACATTTGCTTGAACATCCTCGAAACAGTGGAGATGATAGTAGGAGCGTTGGTAGACATGTTAACAGATTATACGGGATTTTATAACTCTATGATTAAACCGGAAAATAGATTCTTTCACAGGATTTTACTAAATCAAGAGAAAACCGTAAAAAATCACCCAAGTCGCTATTAAGCTAGAAGATAATGCACCAAGTCGCTAACACCTAATTCGCTATACCCCCAAGTCGCTAAAGTCCCAAGTTAAGCTAGACAAAAAGGCTGCAAGTCGCTAAGTAGTAACTCGCTAACCCTCAAATTAAGTCGCTAGCAAAATTTTGGCAAAGCAGCAAATCGCTAAGTTTCTCTAAAGAACTCAAATTAAGGAACAACTTCAAGTCAAGCTAAAGAGCAACTTCGCTATCTGAACCAAGTAAAACTCGCTACCACCAAGTTAAGCACCGGTAGTGGAGAGTCCACTACTTGTACTGTTAATTGCTAGGTCTAAGTAAGCTAGCTCCAAAGCTGTAACTTCGCTACAAAATTGTGAAGCAAGTCGCTACTCTGAAGAAAGAAATCCGTGATATCAAGTCGCTAGCAAAAAACCATACAACCACTTTTCAATCCAAAAACAACCCAACCAAGATGATTCAAGCTTACCAAATGAAAACCTAAACACTTGTGATGATTCTAAACATAAAAGTACTAACAAAATCAAAGCTTTAACACAAGAAATCAACCAAATGATGCACAAACCACTAAACTTTTTCAAACTCAAAACCACCTAAAAACCACTAGAAATCCAAAGATGTGCAAGATATGATCTAACCATGGCTCTTGATACCAATTGTTGGATATTGGATTTCACATACACATCAAACCATAACACAAAGTGGGCGTATAATGGTGAGTTCTAGAGAGAAAAGTTAGAGGTTTAGGGAACTTAGTGAGAGAAAGAAAAATATTATTATGAGCTTATTAAAACCAACTCTCTACCTTGGGAGGTAGAGTATTTATAGTCTTACAATAAAACGCCACACAGGGTTGTGGATCAGGGCATACAGATGGGTAAAGACCGTCCGTCCTCCCGCGGTGTTACTAAACTAAATACTACTTAACATAAAAGTACTATGACTCTGAGCTTTCTAGCGATTACATATACTTGAGGTGAGACTCTTTAATACACGGAATTTCTAATTCCTAACATATTAACTATCTATTCCCCAAGCGGAAAATCTTGAAGAAGGTCAGGAGTCTAAAGTCACGATTTCTACATTTCTTGCTATATGTTAAAAAGACCAAAAGCGTGTTGCATTTAATGATCTAAGACTTCTTCTTAATCACGGGCATTTATCAAAAGATTGTAGGTCTTGGGAGGTACTAATTGGGGAATGTGGTATGTCTAATTTAATCCCCAAATAGACTTGCTCATTATTGACATGTTGATTCTCACAAGGAGCTTCAAGCAATCTTCTCAACAAATTCAAGTATTTGGGCATTCAAGAGTTCGCGATTACGAGTATAAAACAGAGAAAAGGGAAGGATACTCACATCTAAACACAAAGCGGTAAACTTGATGAGCTTAATACTTCTAAAGTAATTGAAGATATCAGGAAGACAAATATTATTACCCTTGTGAGAAATAAGGTTTGACTCATGTGAGTAAACCCGATGAACTTAACTCTTCTAAGTGATTGAAAGATATCAGGAAAACAAATGTCATTACCCGCGAGAGAAACTCAAGGTTTAACTCATGGCGTTTAGTGTTTATTCCAACTATGTAGGGGAAGAGATGTTAGAAAGTTTACGAGATAAAAAGAGGGGTACACAAGTGTGTGGTGATTTCGATGGAATCACTATCATCAGGAGAATTGTGTGTACATTGGAAATTTGTTTTCATGAGGGCTTATCGGTGGTCAGAGAGATATAATCACTTATTCGGAGTTGACATCGCGGTGTAATCGCGAGGGAATGTCGGTGACTTGGCACCTTCTTCAATATTGCTCGGTTATTCCTTCCTTGGGTATTGGTATACTTCGGATACTTGAGCTTCATACACGATCATCATGGAAGAAAAATGTGAACATGGGGAGGTGTTTTCATTCCCCTCATGATGTGTATTAGGGAGAGCTCTTGGGTATTGGTGTACTTCGGGTTCTTGAGCTTCATACACGATCATCCCAGGGAAGAAATGTGAACATGGGGAGGTTTTTTCATTCCCCTCATGATGTGTATTTGGGAGAGTTCTTGAGCATTATACAAAGAGGTGTGCATCAATTCAACTACAGGGGTGTTCTCTTGACACCTTTGGAATGGATCGCTTGAGACTTGATTGGGAAAAATTTGAAGATTTATAGTGGGATGATACGTTCTTTTTCTATTGGATGAATATAGCCTCGAACGAAGAATCCACGGTGATTATTCACCGAGGGCGTGAGTTTATGATAATGGTGTGCTTCTCTGTACTTTTGTAAGCAAGCGAAATAGGCCAGTCTGCTTTCGGCTAAAGGATTTTTCGGTTTTGGAAGCTACCAATGTCTCACTTTCAAGTGGCTCAATTTCTCTCTTGATTCAAAGAGTCTTTGGAAGCTTTGGTGGTGAATGTTTTAGAGATGATGACTTCTATCTTCTACTTGAGGGCTCCTAGAATATCCTATCTGGTACTCATTATCATCATCCTAACATACTATATCATCTATTCTATCTTTGTATATATTTATTATAAACCAATAAAAATATAAAACCAACAAAAACAAAATAGAAAATATAAATCCTTCAAAAACCCATAAAATCGAGAAAATTTCAAAATACCAATATGTTTTCAAGACATGTCTTACAGTATAGATATCTCGGTCTTAGAAATGTATTCAATAATAATGTACGGGACTTTTAGATGAATTCGAGCAGGATCAATGTAAATATTCTTTTCAAATCATGTCTCAAAATATGGAAACTACAGGTTATTTAGAATTTGTAACCCTTCAAAAATGAAACTACAGGTTATTTCGATTTTGTAACCAGCGCTCAAAATGAAAGCACAAGATTGCCGTTTATGGCCGTGCTTAAAACTACGGTTTGCTATTATTATTTGAGATAGCAACCCGCTCTTTCTAAAGGAAGGAAAGTGTTAAGCTAAACAATTTTTCAAATATTTAAATTGCACTTATCCTAAAACAATTTGAGAAAGTATGTGAAGGCTAGCATTCCTACACAAATGTTTCGTCTAAATTCTTCGAAGAAAAATATTTGTTGTTTTCAAAATGGTGGTAAATGAGTTGCTTGTAAATCAATGGGAATCAAGATTTTCATAAAATTTCAAAAACTCATCTATGACTTGGTAGCTTTTAAAACTTTTCAAGAAAAGGTCGTTGGTTGAGGGGAAGAATATTTTTCATATTTACATCATCTAATGGGCTTTCTTAATCATCCTCGTACTTATCACGAAAATATAATTGCTATGTTGAAGGACTAGGTTTTCTAGGATGTGAATGTTAGGTTTAGATTATTATAGTTTGATGACATTATTCTCATGCCTATATTGACGATTGATATGTTGAAATTAACTTGAACTAGTCGATTGTTGTTTGGGTGATGTCGACCACCATATATCGTATGTGTGTTCCTAAAATATGCGGGTATATTGGTATAAAAGAATGTTCCCAATCGGATCCGACAATTGAATAAGATTGGATGCGAAAGGAAGGTAACTATATCTTGGGTTGACAAATGAAGAAGCGGAGCTTAATTGGACTTCTATGGAGAGTTGGCATAAATGCGTAAGAGGTCTCTTGCATCGCAGATGGTTTTCTTCTAAGTGATTGATGAAGCGGGCTTAATTTGACCTCAGGTTGGCATTCAAAAATGCAACGTAGAAGAAGTCTCACTGCATCGCCAGATGGTTTTTCTTCCAAATCTACGGCAACAACAGGAAGCTTCTAACTACCTAGCGTATCTTTATGGGATACCATTTTTTAAACAATTTTTGAATAATTTGATTAAAATGTTTTGAAAATGGGAAAAATATTGTTTTGAAAATATATTGGACTAAATTTTGAATATCACCGGACTTCTTTTTATCAAAACCTAAGTCACTCAACTATTGACTTACGTCATGGTTTGAGGAGGAGAGTGATTTAAAATAAAATATTTTCAAACGATATTTCTTCACAAAAGTTCCATTTAATACGTTAAAATGTGGTGATCTAAAGATTTAATGTTATGTTATGGTATGATTTTCTTTAAAAACTCAAAGATCTTCAAAATATAAGAAATTTTACGTTCTTGTTTGATTGTGAAATTGTTTTATTTTACTTAAAGGTCTTTTAAAACAATCATACGACACAACAATCTTTAATGTCTTAAAATGGTCCTTATTTGTCATTTTCAAAATTAAATCTTGCAGCGTCTTTCCCCAAAAAATTTTCTAAATTATTTAAATCTTTTGGGATCACTAATCTCAAATGGTTTGAAATCTTTGATCGAGTGAGAGATCGTGATTTAAATCACAAATCATTTTAATGGAATTGGTTTTAGTCCTTCAAAGGAACTCCACGCCTCCATGTGCCAGCGATTTCTAATACATAATGCACATGTTGAGGGGAGCATTTATCAAAAACAATATGAGTATTTAAACTGCCACATTTTTCTCCCATGTTTTATAAACCTTATTAAATCACTTGGGATCCAAAATCTCAAAGGGTTTGATATTTTTTGATCGGGGGAGAATTTGTGATTTAATAATGAAATTTGATAAAGGTGATCGTTTTTGATTTAATTGTGCAGGCTGCTCTCTCATATGTGCTAAGCGCTTTCGAATCTTGAAGCACATATTGAGGGGGAGCATTTTAAAGGAAAATAAACTATCGGGTACAAAAAGCTTTTATGTTTTAACATAAAGTACCTTGATTGAGTTTTCAAATGGTTTTCTTAATGGTTTTGTGATGGTAGATGTGTTTCAAAGAACTCTTTCCTCTGTGATAAAATGATTTCAAATATCCTCACACATATTGAGGGGGAGATTTACCAAAAAATTTCAAATGGATTTTCTCTGAGAATTGTGATCAAGAAATTATTTCAAAGAAATTATTTCAAATAACTCTTGCCTCCACGTGCTAAACAATTTCAAGATCATATGCACATGTTGAGGGAGGGCATTTCTAAATGATCAAAACTATTAAGGTACAAAATGCTTTGATCTCTTATCACAAGTACCTTGATTGTTTTTCCAAATGATTTTCAATTGGTTTTAGAAGAAATGAAGCGTACAAAAGACGACCAATTTACTTTATGCATGGTGTTATAAGGATGGTTAGGTTAGGTATTCGTTTCCCACGATCCTTGAGCTTAGGGGATCTACAGGGGACAATCCACTAGATAGTGTAGAGTCCATAGGTATGATGAAAAAAGGAGAAAATGAGAAATGGGAAAGAGTCTTGGTTGAGATAGAGCTAGAACTGGAATAAACCTAACAAGGTTCTAGTTATGAAGTCTCGGTAAGAACTGAAGGGGTTGAAGAATGAAAAATAAATTAAATGAGAAAAGGGTGAAAAGAAATAGCCCTCCAATAATTCAACCTTAGGGCTGACACCGGGTTCAATACATATGCTCTTGTGGAGTTACCAAGGTAACACCATTATTGAAGACAAGACGTCATGGACCGGTGGCGCCTTTGCACTACAACTTCCCAAGCTACTCAAGTTCCTCTTAAAAGAACTTGTTTCATTCTCACGAGGAACCGACATAATCTATCGACTTTCTCTTAGAGATTGTTGATATTGAAGAAGGAGACCTCTCCCAGTCTCGGCATAGGAACCAAATGTGCACTATTTAGTCTAGAGCCAAGAGATCATCCACAATATCTCATTAGGACACTAAACTAATGAAGACTTTAACATTTCACACAATGTGGAAAGTAAGATTATATATTAAGAGTCCTACGCATTATCCTTGTGGAATTGCGGAACATCCAAGAGTGATATGTAAAAGTATTCACGATGAAGATCCTTCTAGAGCCAACATCAAACAAGCTCTTGGTGGGTGACATGTGAGATCTTTCTAAAGATCAAAGCATGACAACTGGATAGAAACAATGGAAATTCAATCTTGAATCAAACTTGGTCGAATGGAATTGGCCAATACTTTTGGAAAAACCATTTTGATGTGCAAACCTTCTTTCTCTAGCACGTCGAATGTGTACTCTACATGTTCAAATTCAAAAAGTATCTCACGATTGAAAAATACTTTTGGAAAAACCGTTCGATGTGCAAAATTCTTCTTTTCTCTGCACATTGTCGAATGTGTATCTCTATTTCAATACAAAAGGTATTATGATTGAAAATTGATCTTTCTCATAAAACCTTCGTCGTATTGCAAACTCTTTCTTCTAAGCAATCGCGATTGTTTTTTCAAAATCATTTTTCATCAATCGGTGAATCTCAATTATTTGGTTCACTCCTCCGGAGTTGTCTTCTTTGAGAAAGCGTTCGGTTTGAGAACGGCTAGAGTATTTCTTGAAAACCTGTCAAAGGAGATTCTTGAATTATACTTACGATCACAGTAGTGCCAATAATGCTTGATCAACGGGAAACGTGGGCGTTATACCTCAATTCAACGAAAATGATCAAAGACACTTTTCGTGCGCTTTATTGCTAACTGTTGTGTGCGAAAGGTACATTTGGGCGGTTAGCATTTGTCGTAATTGAGGAGTCAATCCAAAGCCGCATGCTCGGCATCTACACCCAATTAAAGAAATCATGGCTGGTGCATATCTACATAACTTGGCTCAGAGATATTTCTATACTATGTTCTATTTGCGGCTGCTGCAAATATCTTGAACGATGGCTTTTAAGCTACTGATGAAAGATGTCATGATTCTAAGTGTGAGCAAATGTGGGTCAAAGTCACAACATCACATGATGGCAACACACACAAGGGGTGATCGATTTCACGTGGCTTGATCTCAATGAAAGCTCGAAGATCATCAAAGATGTGGATGATTAAAGGCCTCCACTAAAGTACAAAATCAATGCGGACTTTGAAAGAATAAGCTACAAAAGCACAAAGATTGCAAAATAAAGAATTCAAGACTCGAGCTCAAAAACTGAAGTTTATATAGAGTGCTAGGATTCGAAATGTAAAACATGGGGTGACCTCCCTTAGGGGATGTTAGGAATGAAAATTCCATAGTAAGTGTCGGTCACCCAAATATATCTAACTTGCATAAGTTAGCTGTAGATTTGTCATAGTTACGTTATTTAGCGTTATTAGTTAGTTTTGTAGCGTAGTTTAGTTTAGAGCAACACCGTGGAGGAAGGACGGGTCTTTTACCACTTTGTATACTTTGATCCCGCAGGGCGATAGGAGGTAGGTGTATTGTGTAATTATAAATACCCCTTCCATCTATGGAAGGGGTGTAGCTCTTGAATCTAACCTTTCACTTTTTATTAGCAACTCTCTTTCAAGAACCTCCTCTCAACTCTCTTCATCTATCTTAAATGGCTTTCATATTTAATCACAATCCTAGACCACCCGAATCATCAAACAACATAAATATTGGATCCTAACAGATATATTTTAATAGAATTTTTTATAAGAAAAACTCATTAAACTTATAATCACCAATTTAATACTAAAATTTGAAATATAAAAATGCTAACTATTTACATTATTAATAATTTAAATGTTCTAATTTTAAAAGCATATATCTACTATGTTATAAAATATTTGGGACATGTTAAATAAGAGATTTTTAAAATTAAAAATATTTGATGGCCACAAATAGTCATGAGAACCCCATACATTCTTGGTACTTACACTAAACATACCATATGGAAACACTTATACCATTGCCAATTTCTGAAAACACACGTGTTCTAAATTTATCACTCAACATCAGCAGATTATTCCAACCATAACTGTCATTATGAGCAACACCAATGTATATGCTCCTACCTTTCAATTTAACCATATTGACCTATTTGACCCATAAAGAGTCCTTTTTATCAGCAATGTTCCACAAGTGTTTTATCAGAAGAACTTCATTCCATCTTTGTAGTGGTTTTATCCCCAGACCACCTTGATCTTTAGGCATGCACACCTGTTTCCAAGAAATCTTAGCACTGTCTTTGGTGAAATCTCCTTGAGACCATAGGAAAATAGGCAAAATCATTCCATCTTTGTAGTGGTTTTATCCCCAGACCACCTTGATCTTTAGGCATGCACACCTGTTTCCAAGAAATCTTAGCACTGTCTTTGGTGAAATCTCCTTGAGACCATAGGAAAATAGGCAAAAGTTCAATATAGATCTCAAATTTATCATAGATCCAATAAACCAATAATAGCCATCATTTTTTTATTATGATAAACTTTCACCTTTTTAAAAAAAATTAAATATCTCGCAAACCGTTAATCGTTATGCGATAAAAATTATACCATCGCGACGAGAATTAAATTATCTTTCTATAGATATGCACTACTATATATTTTTAACAATTTTTTTTCAAAATTTCGGTCAACAAAAATCATATATGATTTGTGAAAATCATATATGATTACGTAAAAATCATATATGATTTTTGGGTGAATTTTTGAAAAAATATTTGTCGAAAAATATATAAGGTGCACATCTATAGAAAAGATAATTAAATCTCGTATGACAATATCAATATAGTTTGAGAAGATTTACGTTTGTAAGATATGTTGTTTTAAAAAAAATATGAAAAATGATTTTGTATTAATTTAGATAAAAAATGAATGACTATAATTGGTTCATTTGTTCTATGACAAATATAAGTTCTATATTGATCTCAACTCTAGGAAAATATAATAGCAAGATATAGCATTATTGAAAATAAGAGGCACGATTCCTTGCAAAGTGAATAAATATTGAGAAGTGTAAAAAGTGTTTTGAATCGTTCGATCATCCCAACCTCATAATCCACTGGGAGGATTAAAAAAAGTCCCAAACATGCTTCATTCATTTGACAAAGGGTAATTTTGTAAATTGTGATTATATTTTATTCCACCCTCAAACTTCAAACGCAAATAACTTTCAAACGACAAACTTTTACGAAAAACCGAATTCACCATAATTTTTAAAATTCAATTCTCTTTAATTTGGTATACTTTTTGATATATGAATCGCAATTTTTTTTTTAACTTTTTAAGTAGGTGTTGATTTTCTTGAAATTTTTGGTATTTTTTGCTCTAATTTTGTCTAGTTTTAAATCCGAATTTTGCAAAACTTAAAACATGAAAGTTGTAGTTTTTTAGCCATTCTTTGACCCGAAATTTGAATAACTCAAATCCGATATGATATGAGTGAGATATCGCACAATAAAGATGACGTTTTAGTCATGTTTAGTGCACACAAAGTGTTTGATAAAATGTCAAAAGAGATTTTTCTTATAAAAGTACATTTAAATGCACTAATTGTTGTACCACAATACATCTTTTGTTATTTTTGTTATTTTTAGCTTTTTTTTTTAACTGGTGAACAACAACCAAATGATAAACTGATGAACATTTTAACTATAACTGATGAACATTGTTGTTTTTTGTAGACAACTGATGAACATTTTTTTTTTCTGAAAATTTGATAAACTTATGAACATTATAATTTTTTTTTATTGATGAACAACATTTTTTATTAATGAATATGAATCCTTTTTATTGATCAATAAATGAACAACTATTTTTATTGATCAGTAACATTTTTTTTATTGATAAACAACAATTTCTTCTATAAATGAACTGATGAATAACATGATATAACTGATGAATAATGCTAATGATGAACAAGACTACGTGATAAACAAGAGTAACAAATAAGAAAAATGATTGGGAAGCCTAATTATGTGCCTAAAGATGTGCCTAAAACCGTGTGGCATGATCCTGATGGTTTATAAAAGTGGATTTGTTGTAGCCATCAGGATGATGCCACATATGGTTAGTCATATCTTTAGGCACATGATTTAGGTCTCCCAATCACTACTCAATAAGGAAAATGATTGGGAAGCCTAATTATGTGCCTAAAGATGTGCCTAAAACCGTGTGGCATGATCCTGATGGTTTATAAAAAAGTGGGTACCATTGCTGATGAACATTGTGATTTTCTTAAGAAAATTGATAAACTGATCAATTGATGAACAACTATTTTAATGATAAACAACGTTTTTTATTGATGAACAAAGTTTTATTGATGAACAACTCTTTTAATTGATAAACAACTTTTTTTACTGATGATTTTGTCCTCAGAAAACTGATGAACCTTTTTTTCTTTGTAACCGATGAAAATTTTTTCTAAGAAGTCGATGAATAACATGATTTCTTTTAAAACCGATGAACAATAATAACGATGAACCTTTAATCAATAAACAAAACCGATGAACAACCAAAACTCTTTTTAATTGATGAACAAATTTTTTGATAAAAATAATGATGAACAAGATTAACTGATGAAGAGTTGTTCATCAATTGATGAACAAAGTTTTTATTGATGAACAACTATTTTTATTGATAAACAACTTTTTATCGATGATTTTTTCCTCTAAAACCTGATGAACACTCGCTTCTTTATAACCGATGAACATTTTTTCTAAGAAAACTGATGAATAATATGATTTCTTTTAAAAAAATTGATGAACAATAATAACTGATGAACCAAACTAATCAATAAACAAAACTGATGAACTAAACTAATCAATAAACAAAACTGATGAACCTTTTTTTTTCTTTGTAAACTGATGAATGGCATGATTTCTTTTAAAAAACTGATGAACAATAATAATTGATGAACCAAACTAATCAATAAACAAAACTAATCTTGTTCAAGACTGATGAGGTGATGAACAATATTAACTCATGAACGGTATTAACTGATGAACAAAGACTAACTGATGAACACTTATGAACAATTTATAGATTGGTGTTGTCTTGTTCATCGACAGTAAAATGTACCATCTTCATCAACAAGACGATGAATCGATGAATCGATGAACAATATATATATATTGGTGTTCTCTTGTTCATCAGTTCATCAACAAGACTGATTAACTGATGAACAATATTAATCTACATGTTGTTCATAAGTGTTCATCAGTTACTCTTGTTCATCATTTCATCAATCTTGTTGATGAACAAGAAAACACCAATCTATATATTGTTCATCAGTTCATCAATCTTGTTGATGAACAATACATTGATGAACAAGACAACACCAATCTATATATTGCTCATAAGTGTTCATCAGTTAACACAGTTCATGAGTTAATATTGTCCATCACCTTATCAGTCTTGAGCAAGATTATTGATGAACAAAGACTGATTGATGAGCAATACTAACTGATGAACAAAACATATATTTCTTTATTAAAAAAAACGATTAAAAACATTGTTTTTTGATTCTTAAATTAATAAAATGATTAATAATGCGTTGTGGTACAAAAATTAGAGCATTTGACTTGAATTTAAAATCGCTAAAAATCTAAGCTAGACATTTCATCAAACACCTTTTGTGCAACAAATATAAGTAAAACGCCATCTTTAACGGTGATATCTTACTCATATGACATTGGATTTGATTGATTCAAAAACCCGTGTAAAGAGTGAACCAAAATCTATAACTTTCATGTTTTAGGTTATTCACGAATCAACCTTTATGGGGGTAAAAAATAGGGCCAAAAATACCCAAAAATCAAAAAACTAACACCCATTTGATATGTAATAAAAAAAGTTTCGAAATTTTTAACAAAATTTATACCAAATTAAAGAGGATAGAATTTTAGAAATTATGGCGAAATCGGTTTTTTCTAAAAAGTTTGTCGCTTAAAGATATTTGCGTTTAAAGTTTGAGGTAGAAAAGGAAAATACGAGTCAAATTACTAATCTACCCCTTTGACCGAAATTAATTAAAAAAAATAAGGTAGTTGACTAGATTTCATCCAACAGTTGAGATTACTTTTTATACTTTGCAAATTCATGTGACTTTTTAATAGATCCGGTACCTTAGAAATAAAATTACCACACAATGGTTAGATGTCAGGTGTATGGTTCTAACGAAGACAAAGTCACGATAAACATAAAAAAAGGTTGGTCAAGGGAAATTACACTAGTGATATCTCCCCAAAACGGTATGTTTCGTTGGTCTCAAGATTGCTTCACTCAAATAGTGATCATTTTATATGTTACGTTACATGTGAACTAAAAAAATGCGAAAAACTATTCAAACATTAATGTTAAAAATAGTTATTTTAAACATTAAATAATGTTAATATATCACCCAATAAAACAACTAACACAAGTAATGTAACAGATTAACATACTGAACAAGAAAAAAAAAATACAATTAATGGTATGACTAATGATATATTCAAATAAATTTAAGAAACAAAAAGTAAAGTAATACATTCTTTATTTTGTGTTGTTGCATATTCTTGTCAAACTCCTTTATTAAGCTACTAGCATTGTACTCGCGCAAAGCAGTAGTTCGGAGACGAATGTTATTTAGTGATTTTTGGATTTTAATTTTTCTTGGCCAATATTATTTAATGATTTTATATAATGGATGATAGTTTTCAAGGATTGTGTGTTTTGTGTTGTGATATTCTAAGAGTGATGTGTATTTGTTTATTGTTGTATTCATATAATTCACTTGCAATTGTTGTATGTGTATTCATTTGTTGTAAATAATTTAACAAAAGTCCATTGTTTCCCCGAGTCCCGGGTGACCAAGGTTCGAATCCTGCGATGGAAGTTTGATTTAGAGTAAGCGAATTCTATTGTTATTTTAAACGAAATCTTTTACTTTTCATTCTTTTAGTCTTGTTAGGAATATAGTTGATTTGGAGCATATATTTTATGTATCCTATTACGTGATTTTAATGTCTTAACTATTTTAAATAATTGCATTTACTAGAAATCAATGGGATTTTATATTATGTTGGATCTACGATATAGGGAAGCGTGGACTGCACACTCGGTTGAGCTAATATGTTTCCACCACGACAAAGACGCAGAAGGTTAAAGGGGTTGCGCCCTTTTGCGGAGTCAACGATATATTTGGTGCTCCAAATGACAAACCCGTTTTCCCAAACGATGTGACTGTTGGATAACAGTTGTCTGTTGGTTTTTAACCAACTTTAACCGCCATATTAACTTTCAAGATGTTTGGGTTTTATAACAGATATATCTGGTCTCTTCCATATGTACGAGAACACACAATTATCTATGTTTTGCTTTGTTCTCTTATTTCTAGAAACAAAGTGTTCTTCTTGAATTATCCCGACAAAGAGTTCATGATACCCACGCATCAATAAGGTCAAAATACTTTATAAGGAAAGTGACCATACACAATACAAGAAGATATCTAAGATTATCATCACAACCAGAGGCGGACTTATGGTTGTTTCAAGTGGTGCCCGGGAACCACCTTAGACACAAAAAATGGCTAGAAACATATGCAACAAAATTATGAGAACTACCTTAGAAATTAAACGGGAACCACCTTGGTATATGAAAGATCGTGGCTCTTTAAAAACATGAAGTGACTTGTTACACATTTTTGGGTGCCTGAAAATTAGGGAGGTGGCCGGAGAAGAAAGGTGAAAGTCTGAAAGAGATTAAAAAGCATTTTTGATGTTTTACTTTTGGAGGAGTTGTATTCCCAATGTAAATTGTTGTTACTTTTTTCTCTTTTGCTTCCTTATTAAAAATAAGAGTAATTCATTTTAAACCCTTGAACTGTTGAGCATTTGAAAAGTCTATCTATCATTTTTAGCATGACCACATAAAGAACGTAACCCATTTAAAAATTTTAGACCTTGTTCTGAATTTCTATATTTCAAAGTATTACTCCCTCCATCTCAAAATAATTGTGAGGAAATAAAAATCGCATAGTTTAATAAAAATAAGGCCATTTTAATTTTCAACCACTCAAATAGAATATTTTTCCGCTAAATTCTCTAGTTTTTATTAAAAAAAAAAGAAAGTGGACAATTATTTTGAGACATCCCAAAAAGAAAATATGAAGTATCATTTTGAGATGGATGAACTATTTCTTAATTGCTACTATGCATTGTGTTGGACTGTTGGTTATATCTTTTACATGTTTTTTTTTTGTAGTATACTGAAAATGAAATTTTGGAAAACTCAGTTCTCATCAAATGAACTTGTGCATAATCTAGTTATCTTTATGTAGCATCGTGTTTTATAACGTGAATGTATTGATTTCTTTCTTATTTTTCATAGAAAATTACTCACTTTTTAACAGTTAAGTACTTAATTTATGCTTTTCATGCGTCATATTAATTTTTCGTTTTAAATAGACATGACCCGACCCGACCCGTCTCAACTCTTGATCGGTTGACATCGCTAAAATTTTCATCTTCATTTAACAAGGAACCACATTAGATTTTGTTCTGGGTCCGCCACTGATCACAACCGTTACCCAATTTCCAACGTAAGCTCTTATAACTAAAATAAAGTTATGCTAAACCATTTTATAAACAAATTAAATGTCAAAACTTGCTTATCCGTCGCAAATGTGGAAGAGATCTTTTTATGATCAATCTCATAGTCATCTGTTAGATTTCGTGTATGTAATTTTTTCGTTTCAATATAGAGTACGTTAAAACTTACCATGAACAATTTAAATGTCCTTTTCATCTAACTGTTGAATCTTGTTAGTTGTGGTCTTTTTTCCACGTCCACCTTGCAACATTTTATCTCAATCTCGAAAAGCTTAGTCATTTGACCTTGAGCATTCTCTGTGCCTCCCATTTCTTTATCAAATACCTTTTCCCTCTCTATGGTCTCCACCCACCTTTCTAACTCGCTCCCAGGCAACTTCCCGGTCATTGTCTCTAGTATCAGTATCCCTAGACTCCAAACATCCAAGTTATTGTCGATGCGACCTTGTTTGCAATATGCAGGTGCCTTGAAAGCCACCATCAAGTTGTGTGCTTGTTCAACATTAACCACCAGAGGCGGAGGGAGGGGGGTGACTAGCAGGTGCTAGGCCCCCTCCAATGAGCCCACATGTGTAGTATAATATATAAGCCCAACTATGTAATATAAGCAATGTTACGTACTTACGTCTATCATTTTATGCAATATACAAAAAGGTAAAGTTTACAACCCACGTGCAAACTGCAAAGTAATACGGAGTATTTATTATTACATATAATTCTTATCTTTTATATATGTGTTATTTTTTATTATTTCATATAATTCTTATCTTTTATGTAGGATAGAAATGAATGGTAGCCGGCCGCGAAAAGTTTTCTGACGTACAACGAGCCGACTTAAATGAAATTTCGAGCCGTGGAGCCAGTTCAAGTTAAAGCTCATTTATTAATCGAGCTCGAGCCCGAATTTTACATAAAAAGCTCGCTTGAGCTCGCGAGCCTAAACAAGTCTAAACTAAATTATGATATTTTAAGTATTAAACATATATACGAGCCGAGCTCGAGCTTATTAACGAGCTAAAAAATATATATATTACGAGTCGAGCTCGAGCCAAGCTTTAACTTTTCATTGCCAAATCGTTTAAACGAGCCGAGCTCGAGCTTAAAATTTAAAGCTCGAAACGAGCCGAGCTTGAGCTCGAGCTTTTTAAAACTTAAATGAGCCGAGCTTGAGCTAAGCAGTTCCTTACTACTTCGATTTCTCATTTCCACCCCTACTTATAGATGGTTGTTTTTCTCCATCTTTTATGTTGGTAGTTTCTTCTTTCAATATTGATGAACATAATTGCCATAATATTACGTACTAATATCACAATCCTTAGATATACTATATCGATATTGTCTCGTTATGATAAAGTTCGGCCCCCCTTAACTTTAGATTCTGGCTCCGCCCCTGTTAACCACAGGCAATAAGGCGTAATCCATCAAAAGAGGTTGCATCCATTTGTCCAAAAGTACGTTAGAAGATTTGAGGTTACCATGAGCCACTAAGAGATTAGGTAGTTTCTTGTACAAGTATACCATACCCTTTGCTACTCCTTTTATAATCGTTAAACGAGTTGGCCAATTAAGTCCCGCTGCTTGCTTTTCACATGTACGGTCTCCTAATCAGGTAATCAGTTCATACGAAATCAATCTATATTTACATAAAAAATGAATATTATGACTAGTAGTTACTCGTATAATTAAATACTATATGCGTACCATGAAGCTGCTTTGCGAGGCTGCCATTATGTACAAATTTGAAAACCAAGAGCTTCTCTTGTGGCCGATAATAGTAGGCGATTAAAGGAAGCAAGTTAGGATGAGACAAGTTGCCAAGTGTCCTCATATGGTGATGGAACTCATCTTTTCCGCAGTTGGTCATGTGTATGTATCTCTTGACAACCACACAATGTCCATCCATCAAAGACGCCTTGAAACATGACCCAAAGTTTCCACTACCAAGAACCTCAGCAGATGCTCTAAGAAGGTCTTGCAGGTCAAAACAACCATAATCATATCTAAAAAATGTCAACTTCCCATCCCCTCTAGGTGTTATCACACCATCCTTTTTCATGTCTAGCTGGAGGTACACCATAATAAGTGTTGCTATTGATGCTATTGCTAGCAAACATGATATTATCACACTTATGACATGGAGGATCGACGTATTCTCATTAGCTTTCGGAACAGTTTGATTAGGGGATGATGATGATGAACCACTTCCATCACATTTTGAATCTAGTGGTGGCCCACATAAATCCTTGTTTCCTACATTAACGGCGTGCTTGGTTAGGGGTTAAGAGGGGGTGGGGAATGGGTAAGGTATTCAAAAGGGCACACCTCACTCATAATATGGTGCTTGGTTAGGGAGGGGAAAGGGATTGATTACCCCGTAATGGGTAATGAACCATTATAGAATAAATTGAGGGGTAAGGTATTGATTACCCACCTCACTAATTCCTTTGCATTCCCTTTCCATTTCCCTTTCCCCACTTTGAACCAAGCGGGCCCTAAATATAGTAAAGGTTAGTATTAACTAATCATAGCATTAATTAATGTCAGATATATATACATAAATAGATACCTGAGAAAGATGAGGTATCAGTAATATCACAAAGAGAATGTGGTATACGACCTCGTAACTGATTGTTAGAAGCGTTGAACTTGACGAGAGTTGGTGGAAAATCAGGAATTGTGCCAACAAACTGGTTATTTTCAATCCTAAGTTCTAACAGCCTCATAGATGATGCTAATGATGTCGGTACCTCACCGCTAAATCTGTTATCCGCTATATCCAGTCTCTTTAAAGAAGACATCCCAAGGAAGGCGTCATCATCGATATTTCCAGAATAATTATTCTTGGAGATACACAAAGACTTCGACGTACCACCTAGCTTTCTAAAATTTGGCACTGCACCTTCAAACTTGTTGTCCATCAAACTCAGTGTTGTTAATTTCCCTAACCCTGTGAGCGAGTCTACATCAATATCCCCTGACAATTTTAAGCAATCTAGTTGCAGCCCCCATATACTTCCATTTAAGCATATTACACCTCTCCAAGGTGAGGTTGTTCTTGAAGATGATCCTAGTCGGGGACATGGCAAGCTTGGGGGATTGTTCCAATTTTCTAGCACGGCCTCTGCATTCTTTAACGACGTCTTGAACATCAATAAGGCATCTCTTTCTCTGTGTTCGTCTTTTGATGATTCACATGTAGAAATCAGGAGGATGAAGATAATAGTCCTGATTTTGATTATTATTGATATAGATGGTGATTGGCTCGCGTCCATCACATTATCTCCTATGATCCTAATAAAACAACTTCCACTGTCGTGTATAAAACAACAAATATATATCATACTTATGAATTCATATGAGATGGTACATCTCTTTCACTTGTAATCGATCTCTAAAACAACTTCCACTGTCGTGTATATGTCTCTCTTTTTTTAATTTTATTTCCTTTTGTTTCTTCCTTGAGGTGATAGTGAATGGGAGGTAGGGGATGGGCCTCACTTGTAGAAAGAGAGAATTTTGCATTTCTTTTGCCAAAAATAGGACATATGCGAGTTGCATGGTAGCAACTCAAATACACACACACACAACTACAATCTAAATATAGGATTACGTACCGTGAAAATTTAGATAAAAGTTAATTTAGGGACTAAGTTTTTGTTGCAAACTAATAATCTCCACTAATCTAAGATTTAATTAGTTCATCCTATTTTCCTCTCTTTATTATTTTCTTGTCTTTCTTATTTATTCACATATACTAAAAACATTTTTCTAGAACAGGAAATAACTATCTTACAATAAAAATATACTGTTACGACTCAAGCTTTGGAAGAGAGCCGACCCAAACGGGTCACGTCTATCCCGGCGCGGCATAAGGATTATGTCATAGGATAATTATCTATCTTGTTTATTTAAGTCGTATCCGAGTTCAAATAGGATATGTGTCAAGTTGAGTCATTGTTTAGGATAAGTGTTCAAGTCGTATTAGGATTTGTGTGTCATTGTAATTCTGGAGCTCCCTTTTCTCAGCAATTGTGCGTTGGTGAATATGCTAGAAAGGGATGAGAAACAACTTGGTTTGGCTTTGCTATTTATAGCCAAAATGATCAGCAGGCACAACGGACCACGGAACCCACAAAAGGGTTCCGCCCATGTAAAGTTTTGGTGCCGCCAGGGTCTGACAACAAGATCACCAAAATCTTACCAAAGTCAACCATATCTATCCAAGATTGTGTAAGATATGTAGAGTCTAAATCTACACAAAATATCTAGTGAAATCTTCTAGAGATTTCAATGATGCACTACATGATGTCATATGTTGTTTTCTATTTTTAGAAATATGTTAAAATGTAAATACATATGCAATGTTTTGTTTTAAGAAACTAAAACATGCTTGATCTAAAAATGTTAATATACATTATGGTTTAGAGTCATATCAACAATATGATTAATCAAAATATAAATGCTTGAGTGATGAAGATATTATTTGAAAAGCTTGTTTTAATATCTATTAAACTTGACAAACTTTAAGCTTTATAAAAATTAAATTTACTTTTGTCGTTAACAAAACTTAGGTAAAGATCATAAAATATAAATAACGTTTAATGACGATATTTGTATTAACAGTTTTTATATCAATAATTGCTCAAGCTTGAAAACAAAGGCTCAAGCAAGCTTCAAGTTCACTTATACACTCATGATCAAGTTTGGTACTATGGTAATCCAACTTGGGTCGATTACACCTTCAATTTTTAATAAAAATTAAGGGTCTATAATTGGATGCTCTAATTCCTTTCCAATCTTTAATATTCGTTATTGCAAAAGTTCGTTTTTTTTATAAAGGGAGGGCTTACCTGGTTTGAATATGTGTGACAGTGATTTCAAACCCCGTAAATTAGTCGGTCAAAAGATAAAAAACTACGGTTGCCCAAAAGAAAGAAAAAGTTATCCGAAAACCAAGTGAAAATGATCTACAAGTAAAGTGCTAATAAAAAGTGTTGAGGTTTGGGGGGAAAAATTAAATTAAATTAAATTAAATTAAAAAAAAAGCTAGGCCACTAGTCTTAGCTATAATTTATAATTGTGAAAGGTCAGTTATATACGAGGTTATGAGTCTTGCGGGATAGTCTTTAAAATACATATCTTATCTTCACCAAAAAAATAAGGGAAATAGGTTTCGCTCATATGAAATAACAAAAATAGTGCAAAATTAACTACTCAAATGTAGCTAGGTGGTAAAATAACACTAAAATGTGAGAGGTGTTAAATCTAAATTTTGTTTGTGCATACACATATCTCTAGTTGTCGCATTTACCTTTAAATAAAAACATTTTACCTAGTTTGTGTTTGCACGAAATGTGAACTTAAACAAAATCCAATCTGAACATTGTTAAAACCTTCTACAATATCAATCTATTAATCCTCCTTCCCCTATATATTTTCACATGTGTATATGCACTCAATCTCTCTTTTCAATAGGGTTGATCACGGTCCGAAAATCGAATCGGACCAAAAACTGATTTGGTCCAAAAGTCCGGATCGAGGACCGAACCAAAATGTTTGGTCTTGTCCGAGTCGGTTCGATCCGATCCAACAAAGCTTAATAGTCGGTTCTACATAAGACTAAAATGGACCAGGGACCTAAAATGACGAAAAGGTTGACCGAGGACCGGACCAAAAACATGTTCGGTCAGGCCGGTCCGGTCCGGTCTATAATGATTATTTTTACAAGTATCAAAATCATATGGGTAAGAAGATGAGTACTACGTTTTATCATTTTCCAATCCAGAATTTACCATATTACTTTTCATTCCTACCAAACCCAAAAGAAAGCCAAATAGAATAGTACATGAGTACAATCCCCCAACTAGATTCTCAGTTGACTTGAGTATCCCAAACATAGACATAAACCCCATTTCATTGGAACCGACTTTCAGTTAATCATCACGTACTACATTGGAACAAAACATGAAAATACGTTGCATTAAGTGGAACAAAAAATAATACACGTACTAACTCGGTAAATTTGAAAAAGTACGTTGCTATTTTACCTTCAAAACCCCAATTCATTTCATAAAACCTTATCTCTTCACTTCACTTCACTTCTTCAAACACTTAAAACCCTTCAAAACACCCACTCCATAGATTTTCCTCTTGTTTAAACAAAATCCAATTCAAGCATTGCTAAAACCTTATCATCCAGTTAATCATCTTACCCTTCTACATTTTTTACATGTGTATATGCATTAAATCGATCACGGTTTGAAAATCGAATCGAACCGAAAATTGATTTGGTCCATAAGTCCGGATCAAGGACCGGACCAAAATGTTCGGTCAATGTCCGGGTTGGTCTGGTTCATTGATTCGGCCTTATCCAACAAAACATGATAGTCGTTATTCATAATACGTAACCGAACATAGTAGAAAATGACGAAAAAGGTTGATCGATGACCTGGACGGAACCATGTTCATCCGATCCTATCGAGCCATTCCCTGGCCCAATCCTAAAAATTATTATTTTTACAAGTATCAAAATCATATGGGTAAGAAGTTTTATCATTTTCCAATCCAAAATTACCATTACTTTTCATTTCCACCAAACACAAAAGAAACCCAAGTACATGAGTAGAATCCCAACTAGACATATAAACCCCATTTCATTTCATCATAATAAAACCTTATCTCTTCACTTCACTTCTTAAACCCTTTCAAACACCCACTCCACCATAGATGTTCCTCTCCTCCAAACACCACCACAACCGTTCATCTGTCACCCTTTCGCCACCAAAATGACAAGAACAAGCAAACCCATCGACATGGAGCCACCGTAAGACACACAATGCACGGTTTGACTTGATAAAGATGGTTTGTATGATGATTCTATTGCTTTGAAAAGGAAGGGCTTGTTGAAGCTTCCAATCCTAAGAAAACTCATCAGTATAAAGTATAAAGATTGCTTCTTTTTTGGTGCCCACTTTAATTTTCTAGAGAATTGTGATTTTGGAGATGACCCAACCGAAGTTTTGTAGCTATCGTGCTTTACGAGCTTATTTGATTTCTATAAGTCCAATTTTTGCGCCTTATTTTGAGTTTCTTAAGAAAGGATAATCCTAAGAAAATTCTGTTTATTGTTGTAAAATAATGAATAAGAACACAAGAATGAGAGAGGAAGATAATTCTTATTATTGAGATGTGTTCATAATGTTACAATAGGAGGTATTTATAAAGTATAGGAAAACCCTGACTTGTTAATCAAGATTAGAATGAATAGACATAAGCCCATAAGCCCATAATATTTTACAATACTCCTCCTGGGATATTCATCGTTCATTATACTTCATAGACTGCCTCATCAAAAACCTTATCAAGAAAAACCCAATGGGAAAAAAAAACTTGATGAAGGAAAAGAGTGCGCATGTATAATGTTCCTCCTCCTCAATTTAATATATATATTTCAAGCATCGCATGCTAATCTTCTAAATGAGTTGCTCTTATACTTTTGTTGGAAACAACTTTACAATGAAGTCCATCAAATTGATGATGTTACGAATAAGTCCTCGCAAAAGAAAACAAAATATATGTGTAGCTTTCAACCCAATATCAAATCAATTGGTTGAAAAATATACAATGCATGTACAAATATTAAAAGAGAAAAATAAACTCTCGTGACGCATATTAATTACAAAATTGGCATCCAAACCTCAAATGTACTTGTGCATGGTACTTGAGGACTAATTATTTCTAGAAGCAATTTACATAATATGCGTCCAAAATCATTTTGATCCATATACGGATTCATTCAACTTTATCAAATAAAGTTCTTGAGAACTTTATTAATTTCTTCTAAAAGTTGAAGTTGCTAGACATGCTTGAGGGCTTAAAGCATTATAGATCCTTCTTAGAATATGGGAGCTTTATCTAAAACTCACTTAGAGTGAATTAAACACTTATAGATTATTTGTCTCATAAAATATCAATAAGATATTTACATCCACCTCGAGACAATTTGCCTCTTAATAATCAATTTTGTGAATATATTTATTCAACAATTCATATCTTAAAGCGTATAACTTTAGAACTCTTATTTCGGTTTCACACAAAGACCGATGTGTATCCGATAGATTTTACACATTTATGTGTACGGACTTCATGTCCCAAGACTTCTCGTATTTTCATGAGATTGCGTCTTTTCACGTTGGCCAATCGTTTCATTGAATAACATTTGATTTATGATCCTCATTATGCATAATAGCAAGCGCTATATTGTATGTAAACAAATTTATCGACGCCGCTTTTTATTTCGATTCCATATGATTTTACACATCATAGAATTATTGAGATCTCATTAGCTATTTGAGATTCGTTTGAAACCTTCATGTCTAGTGTCTCTTTATGAGACTATCATGGGGTCTTTTATACCTCGATTAACCATCTTATTTTCATGCTCCATATTTTTCATCGAGGATTTTATTTGGAATCGATTAGTCTATCATGCTTGAGGCATGTCATAACAAACAATGTCCTTGAGGAACAAAGTATAACTTGGAGCATGAGTAGCTGAAATTTTATTTTTGGCCAAAGTATATGTATGGCTATTAGATTATTCATTAAATCTAAATTCATAAATTTCTTTTGTTTTAGGATCAATAGAATATGATAATTCATTCAATTTTCACTACTTCTTGTCTCCTCCTGAAGGAATTATCCTTTTTCTATATCCCATATGTGCATTTAGGTGGAATAACATGTATTGCACAAAAGAAATTTAATGGGAGATACTTGGTTTCTAACCAAAACCAATTATAAATGGAGGCTTTATAATAACATATTGGCATGATGCTAATTTTGTTGTTGTGTAAATTATAATATGGCCCCATACAACAACACAAATTTTCTCTCTCAATTTCATTTGATAATTTAGAAGTAATTCATCGCATTTTCATGATGAAATACTTACTCTGGAATGTTATGCTCGCATTTTATTTGATCGAGCTATTAATCATGCAAACTTGAAGTTGCGATTTTGATTACCATTTAGACGATGCATCGATTTTAAACTCTAAATGGTTCATCCAATGGATGTGTATGCCTACATGCATCCATTAGTTTTCTTCCGAATATTGAGAGATTGAGTCTCCAATATAGTTGATGGTTGAATAATCAACTTTCTTTGAGAGAAAAACAACATAAGATTGAAGAATCTTTCTATTATAGTTTTCGCATCATTAACGACTCGAGATGGTATAACCGGTCATGCCAAAAATATTATAATTGTGGCTCATAAACTTATGTTATGGCTAGTGATTATCTTCCACAATATATGTATATTGCATGTCGAGGAAGATGCAAAAGAATATAATACATTCTTAGTATTAACCTTTGTTCCTCACGACAATTTTATATTCTCTTTTACTTGAGCATTCATGTATATCTCACAATCTATTACCATAGATTCTAACATCAATGAAGATAGTGTGTAATATATTTTACACACTTGTATTTTTCATACATGACATTTTTATTTGCTCGCTCTTATTTTACCATTTGTAGTGGTTGGTCCTTTTTCATATTAGTTTGACCATATCTTTGACCATGATATATGATCTTTAGACATTTATCATCATATATAATCACTTTCACTTGAGGAAACGAAGATCTTATTCTGATCATTTTTATGACATTCACTTGAGGGAATGGAGATCTATATGTTGATCATCAATTCACTTGAGGGAATGGATATCTTTATGTTGCAACTTGAGGTTGCCAACCAGTTTTATTTAACACGACAATATGGAACAAATTTAGTAAACGGGTTTATCGTGTTTGTTCAAACATGCCCATTTCTTTTATATCAAAACATCGTTCTCGATATATGAGTATATTCGAGGCATTAACAATCTCATCATATTTTTTCTTTTTCATCATTCAGATGTACTACTTAATATTGCGAAAAATGTGCTCGCATTTGCAAGAATCTCTTGCTTATAATGGTCAAATCTTTCTTTTAGATTTTGACATACATTTAATGGATCTTTCACCGTTATATATTTTCTTTTTAATTCAGATCTAACACTGAAATTGTGAGACCGAACTCGCTTATGCCTTCTTTTTTTTAATGCAACTTCAGATGCATACAATCATAGCGAGATTTTTGGGAATATTACTTGCTTTTGTGTGGTAATGTATCCTTGAGATTACCATAATTTAACGAATCTTTCATCGTTAAGTATTCCCTTTTAAGGTCCTCACGAAGAAGACGAGTTTCTCTTAAAAAAATTTACGCTAAAATAGATCTTAACATCAAAAGTCCAAACAACTATTAGGAACAAAAAAAATTTTGATGTTTGAGAACTTCAAATTAGACATGTGAACAAAATTAGTATGTCTAACATTTCATTTAACTTATTGAAAAAACATATGTTGAAACAATATGTGAAGTAATAGTGTTGCACAGACAATTAAAGAGCATCTATTACAATGTGTAATATTGAATGATGTAGTTTATAATCATATTAATCGATACAAGCATAGAGAATGAAAGACTCAAGAATGATATGACAAAATAGATATTTGCCTTCACATATAAGTTGTCTAATTTATACAACCTAATTACACAAGTTAAATTCATGTTAATCATTTACAAGTTAAATTCATGTTAATCATTTACAAGTTAAATTCATGTTAATCAGTAACACCCCGCCTTATAGACCACAATATTGTCCGCTTTGCCCGTAGGCTCACGGCTTTGTTTTTGTGGCCTCATTTGAAGACTTCCCGGCAGTCACCCAAGCCAAGATTACTCTCACATGAGCACGCTTAACAGCCAGCTCCTAAGAACTCCACCCGCAGTAGACCACAAAACGCGTGTCATTGTAGGCGAATGTTATCTTATGAGCCCAGATCTCTCCGGCCACGCCGATGGGATTTGCCTAGGGTATTACAATCACCCCCCCTTAGGGACTCATCGTCCTCGATGAGGTTTGCCCCACCATCCCGAACGGCTCAGGAGTGGTATTTATCGTTACCATACAAAAACTCCACATTAACAACATTCAATATTTATCGTTCACAAATCTTAGTGCGGCAACAGAAACACAAACTAACAAACATGTACATTAATCTATAACATCAAAAGTATTTGACCAAACATATGATTTTTAGCCACACCATTTTATAAAATTGTAACTCATCATGATTTATTCTGTTTATTACACATATGACACATTACGCACTCATATTACGCCTATATAATAATTTTGCCAAAAATATTCACTTACATATTTAGTCATAATAATCATTAACCACGTAACTATGTTTAGTTGTGATATGTTTCTTAGATCTAATAAACCATGCAATTAAATATCTTAATGTAATTAAATTAGTAAATGAACGCAACATCAATATTCACAAGAATAATAACAAAAAATTGCGTAACATTAAATATAAAGTGCGTGTATTGGATTCACTTTAGGGAATCATAATAAAACTCGAGTTTTTTTTTTTAATTTTATTTAACATAACATTAAGTTACGTTATTGATTCTATACATTGAATCAAATGAGAACTTCAGGTTCTAATAACTTTTTTTTTCATCATAACTTGAGGTTATGATATTGATCTTTATAAAAGGATCATATTAGAACTAGAGGTTCTAATAAACTTTTTTTTTTCTCAACATAACATGAGGTTATGATGTCTTTCGACTCTCTTGATGAGATCATTGTAGAACTTGAGGTTCTATTTTTTTCTTTTTTTTTAAAACATAACATGAGGTTATGTTATTAATTCAATTGATCGGACCATATTAGAACTTGAGGTTCTAATTTATTTTTCTCTAACATAACATGAAGCTATGCTATCGATTCTATTGATTGAATCATGTTAGAACCTCGTTAGAACTTGAGGTTCTAAACTTTTTTTTTTTTTTAACATAACATTAAGTTATGGTTTCGATCCTTTTAAAAGGATTTATATTAGAACTTGAGGTTCTAATTATTTGTCTATAACATAACATAAGGCTATGTTATTTTTATTCTTTTAATAATTAAAATAGAACATGAGATCATAATAATAGGATGATTTAGTTACTAACAAAATTCAACCAAATAACCCATCACATCATGGTGTTACATTATATGTGCTAACGATAAATTGCCTCACAAAAAGTGACTGAAAAAACTGAAGCAAATAATTAGAATAAGGGTTTAGGAACTTTTAGCAAAAACGTACAAAATATACTACCCTTAATGTTATTTGGAAAAATAATTAATTAAAACAGAAGGTACATGTATTATCGAGTATCGACAACTAATGCAAGTCATTACAATATATAATTCTTTATGCAACGTATAATTCTTTACGCAACATATATGGAGTATCAATATGGGTTTAGTTAAACATAGCGATTTTAATGAATAATATATTAAAGATAAAATATTTAAGAGTATTCCTTATATGTTACAAAGATGATGTCTATGATGTTGATACATAAAGCAGAACTCATGTAAATTAGTATAAAAATAAAACGCACATCAACTGTTTCACACAATATGACAATTAGAAAATTGTACATGGCAAACTCCATAAAAAAAATCTTATTTTTTATTTTTTAAGACTAGTTATTTTGGCAAATATGATACTTCATATTGTAAAAATTAATGAGATTAATTCGGAAGTTATTGTGGGTTCAAAAACACATATACAATACCACAAACTTATAAAACCAGTAACGATTAAATTTGTAATAAAAGATTTGCACGCATGTCACATGCGTATAATAATTACCAGTAGCAAAACAAGAACTATCAATCATATACTGAAGGGGGTTTTGACAGTAAGTCGAAAATTACCTTTAGAGCTGGCCGATAACGTTGAAAATAATCAAGAACACAAGAATGAGAGAGGAAGATAATTTTATTATTGAGATGTATTCATAATGTTACAATAGGAGGTATTTATAAAGTATTGGAAAACCCTGACTTGTTAATCAAGATTAGGATGAATAGACATAAGCCCATAAGCCCATAATATTTTACAATATTTATGACTATGTCTTAATTAAATAATTCCTAAAATAATCTCAAGTTAACGTATAAGTTTGGTGAGTTGCGTTGATTTAAGCCTTTTGGAGATATAAGCTTAGTGATTTACTCCTATTACCAATTGGTTTTAGAATAGAATAGCAGTTGGGCTTGTATGTTGGGATTGATGAGATTATAACAGTTTTGGACTTGGTTATATGGTAAAGATTGATTCTTTTTGGCAGCCCACTTGAAGTTTGTTGTTAAATGTGGATTTCATCTTGTTTACATGTTAAGAGATTGATTCTTTTTCGGTGCTTAATTTGATTTTGTTAATAATTGGGGTTTTGAGATTGTTTTAGTGTTTCAAGATTCCTTCTTTTTTGTGTTTCAAGTCTGTTTAGCTCCGGTTTGGTTTTATTTTCCCTCGTATATAACATTTATAGATAGATATGTGTACATATAGCAGATACACTTGTATGTGTGACTCTGCAGAATAGATAAACTACTTAGTAGACTTACATAGTTTTTCAGTTTGCATATCCCTATCAACCACGTATCTACACTCTCAGAATCATATCAGTTACCTCATCTCCATGCAGTTTTGACCCATTTCAGCTGTTTACTTGGTTATAAGCTGGAGCAAAGTGACAACTCGATATGATTTTGAGAGTGTATGCATACGACTGATAACCCATTAAAGTTGATTAATATTAAGATTCGTTTGATAGAATAGAAGTTAAAAAGCAACTTAATGAAATAACCCACTCTGCAATGAACGTATACTTTTTTGATCATTAAAACTCACTTTGGATTAGATTCTTGACTTCGTTGAAGTTTTTTGAGTGCATCAAAGACAAAACTCAGCAATTGGTTTATCAATTGCAACCACCCTGTACTATGTAATTTACCATACACCATAATCTATGCAGGCAAAGGAGGAAAAGAGGAAGTAGTAGATGAATTAGAATCTCAAGAAGAAGATGATTTAGAGGAGATTGAGGAACTCGAAGAATTAAAAGGACCTGGTGAGGATTCAGAGATCGAGAGTTCAGATCTTGAATTAGACGATGATCTGGCAGCTGGTGACTCATCATTCAAATCACCATTTGAATCTGAATTTGATGCTTTCCGTAAAGGCGAAGTTAGAATTGTGGAACCTAAATGTAAAATGACGTTAGCCGAACTCCTAGACGAGAGTAAATTAGTGCCTGTTTCAGTTTTGGGTGATTTAGAGATTGCAATCACAGGTATAAAACATGATTCAAGGCTAGTCGAGTCTGGTGACTTGTTTGTATGCTGTGTTGGGAAAAAAACAGATGGACATTTGTTTTTAACCGAGGCTGATAAAAGAGGCGCAGTTGCAGTTGTCGCTAGTAAAGAAATAGACATTGAGGAGACATTAGGGTGTAAAGCATTAGTTTTAGTTGAAGACACGAGTTCGGTTTTAGCAACTTTAGCAGCTTCATTTTATAGGCACCCGTCAAAGAACATGGCCGTTATCAGGATCAAGGGTACAAATGGAAAAACGAGTACCGGATACTTGATAAAAGGGATGTACGAGGTCATGCTGATGAACATTGTGATTTTCTTAAGAAAATTGATAAACTGATCAATTGATGAACAACTATTTTAATGATAAACAACGTTTTTTATTGATGAACAAAGTTTTATTGATGAACAACTCTTTTAATTGATAAACAACTTTTTATCGATGATTTTGTCCTCTAAACTGATGAACCTTTTTTCTTTGTAACCGATGAAAATTTTTTCTAAGAAAGTGATGAATAAATGATTTCTTTTAAAAACCGATGAACAATAATAACTGATGAACCTAACTAATCAATAAACAAAACTGATGAACAACCAAAACTCTTTTAATTGATGAACAAATTTTTTTTGATAAAAAATAATGATGAACAAGATTAACTGATGAAGAGTTGTTCATCAATTGATGAACAAAGTTTTTATTGATGAACAACTATTTTTATTGATAAACAACTTTTTCATTGATTTTTTTTCCTCATAAACCGATGAATCTTTCCTTTAAATCGATGAACATTTTTTCTAAGAAACCGATGAATAATATGATTTCTTTTAAAAAATTGATGAACAATAATAATCATGAACCAAACTAATCAATAAACAAAACCGATGAACTAAACTAATCAATAAACAAAACCGATGAACCTTTTTTTCTTTTGTAAACTGATGAATGGCATGATTTCTTTTAAAAACTGATGAATAATAATTGATGAACCAAACTAATCAATAAAAACTAATCTTGTTCGCATCATGAGGTGATGAACAATATTAACTCATGAACGGTTAATCGATGAACAAAGACTAATGATGAACACTTATGAACAATTTATAGATTGGTGTTGTCTTGTTCATCGATTAATGTTGTTCATCGGTTCATCAACAGCACGATGAATGATGAATCGATGAACAATATATAGATTTGTTCGTTTCATCAGCTTCATCAACAAGATCGATTAATCGATGAACAGACTAACTGATGAACAATATTAATCTACATGTTGTTCATAAGTGTTCATCGCTTACTCTTGTTCATCATTTCATCAATCTTGTTGATGAACAAGAAAACACCAATCTATATATTGTTCATCAGTTCATCAATCTTGTTGATGAACAACAATAATTGATGAACAAGACAACACCAATCTATATATTGCTCATAAGTGTTCATCAGTTAACACAGTTCATGAGTTAATATTGTCCATCACCTTATCAGTCTTGAGCAAGATTATTGATTGATGAACAAAGACTGATTGATGAGCAATACTAACTGATGAACAAAACATATATTTCTTTATTAAAAAAAACGATTAAAAACATTGTTTTTTGATTCTTAAATTAATAAAATGATTAATAATGCGTTGTGGTACAAAAATTAGAGTTTTGACTAATTTAAACGCTAAAAATCTAAGCTAGACATTTCATCAAACACCTTTTGTGAACAAATATAAAAAAACGCCATCTTTAACGTGATATCTTACCATATGACATTGGATTTGAGTGATTCAAAAACCCGTGTAAAGAGTGAACCAAAATCTATAACTTTCATGTTTTAGGTTATTCACGAATCAACCTTTATGGGTAAAAATAGGGCCAAAAATACCCAAAAAAATCAAGAAAACTAACACCCATTTGATATGTAATAAAAGTTTCAAATTTTTAACAAAATTTATACCAAATTAAAGATGATAGAATTTTAGAAATTATGGCGAAATCGTTTTTCTAAAAAGTTTGCTTTAAGAGATATTGCGTTTAAAGTTTGAGGTAGAAAAGGAAAATACGAGTCAAATTACTAATCTACCCCTTTGACCGAAATTAATTAAAAAAAATAAGGTAGTTGACTAGATTTCATCCAACAGTTGAGATTACTTTTTATACTTTGCAAATTCATGTGACTTTTTAATAGATCCGGTACCTTAGAAATAAAATTACCACACAATGGTTAGATGTCAGGTGTATGGTTCTAACGAAGACAAAGTCACGATAAACATAAAAAAGGTTGGTCAAGGAAATTACACTAGTGATATCTCCCAAAAGCGGTATGTTTCGTTGGTCTCAAGATTGCTTCACTCAAATAGTGATCATTTTATATGTTACGTTACATGTGAACTAAAAAAATGCGAAAAACTATTCAAACATTAATGTTAAAAATAGTTATTTTAAACATTAAATAATGTTAATATATCACCCAATAAAACAACTAACACAAGTAATGTAATTGCATTAACATAACAACAAAAAAAAAATACAATTAATGGTTTGACTAATGATATATTCAAATAAATTTAAGAAACAAAAAGTAAAGTAATACATTCTTTATTTTGTGTTGTTGCATATTCTTGTCAAACTCCTTTATTAAGCTACTAGCATTGTACTCGCGCAAAGCAGTAGTTCGGAGACGAATGTTATTTAGTGATTTTTGGATTTTAATTTTTCTTGGCCAATATTATTTAATGATTTTATATAATGGATGATAGTTTTCAAGGATTGTGTGTTTTGTGTTGTGATATTCTAAGAGTGATGAGTATTTGTTTATTGTTGTATTCATATAATTCACTTGCAATTGTTGTATGTGTATTCAGTTGTGAAATAATTTAACAAAAGTCCATTGTTTCCCCGAGTCCCGGGTGACCAAGGTTCGAATCCTGCGATGGAAGTTTGATTTAGAGTAAGCGAATTCTATTGTTATTTTAAACGAAATCTTTTACTTTTCATTCTTTTAGTCTTGTTAGGAATATAGTTGATTTGGAGCATATATTTTTATGTATTTATTGGTGATTTTAGTGTCATTAACTATTTTAAATAATTAGATTTACTAGAAATCAATGGGATTTTATATTATAGGATACGATATAGGGAAGCGCTACCTACACTCGGTTGAGCTAATATGTTTCCACCACGACAAAGACGCAGAAGGTTAAAGGGGTTGCGCCCTTTTGCGGAGTCAACGATATATTTGGTGCTCCAAATGACAAACCCGTTTTCTCAAACGATGTGACTGTTGGATAACAGTTGTCTGGTGGTTTTTAACCAACTTTAACCGCCATATTAACTTTCAAGATGTTTGGGTTTTATAACAGATATATCTGGTCTCTTCCATATGTACGAGAACACACAATTATCTATGTTTTGCTTTGTTCTCTTATTTCTAGAAACAAAGTGTTCTTCTTGAATTATCCCGACAAAGAGTTCATGATACCCACGCATCAATAAGGTCAAAATACTTTATAAGGAAAGTGACCATACACAATACAAGAAGATATCTAAGATTATCATCACAACCAGAGGCGGACTTATGGTTGTTTCAAGTGGTGCCCGGGAACCACCTTAGACACAAAAAATGGCTAGAAACATATGCAACAAAATTATGAGAACTACCTTAGAAATTAAACGGGAACCACCTTGGTATATGAAAGATCGTGGCTCTTTAAAAACATGAAGTGACTTGTTACACATTTTTGGGTGCCTGAAAATTAGGGAGGTGGCCGGAGAAGAAAGGTGAAAGTCTGAAAGAGATTAAAAGCATTTTGATGTTTTACTTTTGGAGGAGTTGTATTCCCAATGTAAATTGTTGTTACTTTTTTTCTTTTTGCTTCCTTATTAAAAATAAGAGTAATTCATTTTAAACCCTTGAACTGTTGAGCATTTGTCTATCTATCATTTTTAGCATGACCACATAAAGAACGTAACCCATTTAAAAATTTTAGACCTTGTTCTGAATTTCTATATTTCAAAGTATTACTCCCTCCATCTCAAAATAATTGTGAGGAAATAAAAATCGTGATAGTTTAATAAAAATAAGCCATTTTAATTTTCAACCACTCAAATGTAATATTTTTCCGCTAAATTCTCTAGTTTTTATTAAAAAGAAAGCGACAATTATTTCGGTGACATCCCAAAAAGAAAATATAAGATCATTTTGAGATGGATGAACTATTTCTTAATTGCTACTATGCATTGTGTTGGACTGTTGGTTATATCTTTTACATGTTTTTTTTTTGTAGTATACTGAAAATGAAATTTTGGAAAACTCAGTTCTCATCAAATGAACTTGTGCATAATCTAGTTATCTTTATGTAGCATCGTGTTTTATAACGTGAATGTATTGATTTCTTTCTTATTTTTCATAGAAAATTACTCACTTTTTAACAGTTAAGTACTTAATTTATGCTTTTCATGCGTCATATTAATTTTTCGTTTTAAATAGACATGACCCGACCGAATTGCCTCAACTCTTGATCGTTGACATCGCTAAAATTTTCATCTTCATTTAACAAGAACCACATTAGATTGTTCTTCCGCCACCGATCACAAACAAGTACTCCAATTTCCAACGTAAGCTCTTATAACTAAAATAAAGTTATGCTAAACCATTTTATAAACAAATTAAATGTCAAAACTTGCTTATCCACCGAAATGTGGAAGAGATCTTTTTATGATCAATCTCATAGTCATCTGTTAGATTTCGTGTATGTAATTTTTTCGTTTCAATATAGAGTACGTTAAAACTTACCATGAACAATTTAAATGTCCTTTTCATCTAACTGTTGAATCTTGTTAGTTGTGGTCTTTTTTCCACGTCCACCTTGCAACATTTTATCTCAATCTCGAAAAGCTTAGTCATTTGACCTTGAGCATTCTCTGTGCCTCCCATTTCTTTATCAAATACCTTTTCCCTCTCTATGGTCTCCACCCACCTTTCTAACTCGCTCCCAGGCAACTTCCCGGTCATTGTCTCTAGTATCAGTATCCCTAGACTCCAAACATCCAAGTTATTGTCGATGCGACCTTGTTTGCAATATGCAGGTGCCTTGAAAGCCACCATCAAGTTGTGTGCTTGTTCAACATTAACCACCAGGTGGAGGGAGGGGGTGACTAGCAGTGTAGGCCCCTCCAATGAGCCCACATGTGTAGTATAATATATAAGCCCAACTATGTAATATAAGCAATGTTACGTACTTACGTCTATCATTTTATGCAATATACAAAAAGGTAAAGTTTACAACCCACGTGCAAACTGCAAAGTAATACGGAGTATTTATTATTACATATAATTCTTATCTTTTATATATGTGTTATTTTTTATTATTTCATATAATTTATCTTTTATGTATGAAAGAAATGAAATGTCAGGAAAGTTTCTATGGCTTCTGAACGAATTAGCTTAAATGAAATGGAAATTCTCAGCCAGTTCTAGTTAAAGCTCTCTTTATTTATTAATCGAAAAAGTCCACTTTATAAAAGCTCGCTTGAGCTCATGAGCCTAAACAAGTCTAAACTAAATTATGATATTTTAAGTATTAAACATATATACAGCCAGCTCGAGCTTATTAACGAAGCTAAAAATATATATTAATGTTAGTTCTGCTCAAAGCCTTTAACTTTTCATTGCCAAATCGCTTAACCAATTTAGCTTTAAAATTTAAAAGTCGAAAGCAATTGAGCTGTTCGAGCTTTTAAAACTTAAATGAGCTAGCGAGCTCTAAGCAGTTCTCGACTGACTTTCATTTCCACCCCTACTTATAGATGGTTGTTTTTCTCCATCTTTTATGTTGGTAGTTTCTTCTTTCAATATTGATGAACATAATTGCCATAATATTACGTACTAATATCACAATCCTTAGATATACTATATCGATATTGTCTCATGATAAAGTTCGCCCCCTTAACTTTAGATTCTGCCCTACTGTTAACCAGCAATAAGGCGTAATCCATCAAAAGAGGTTGCATCCATTTGTCCAAAAGTACGTTAGAAGATTTGAGGTTACCATGAGCCACTAAGAGGATTAGTAGTTTCTTGTACAAGTATACCATACCCTTTGCTACTCCTTTTATAATCGTTAAACGAGTTGGCCAATTAAGTCCCGCTGCTTGCTTTTCACATGTACGGTCTCCTAATCAGGTAATCAGTTCATACGAAATCAATCTATATTTACATAAAAAATGAATATTATGACTAGTAGTTACTCGTATAATTAAATACTATGCGCATTCATGAAGCTGCTTTGCGAGGCTGCCATTATGTACAAATTTGAAAACCAAGAGCTTCTCTTGTGGCCGATAATAGTAGGCGATTAAAGGAAGCAAGTTAGGATGAGACAAGTTGCCAAGTGTCCTCATATGGTGATGGAACTCATCTTTTCCGCAGTTGGTCATGTGTATGTATCTCTTGACAACCACACAATGTCCATCCATCAAAGACGCCTTGAAACATGACCCAAAGTTTCCACTACCAAGAACCTCAGCAGATGCTCTAAGAAGGTCTTGCAGGTCAAAACAACCATAATCATATCTAAAAAATGTCAACTTCCCATCCCCTCTAGGTGTTATCACACCATCCTTTTTCATGTCTAGCTGGAGGTACACCATAATAAGTGTTGCTATTGATGCTATTGCTAGCAAACATGATATTATCACACTTATGACATGGAGGATCGACGTATTCTCATTAGCTTTCGGAACAGTTTGATTAGGGGATGATGATGATGAACCACTTCCATCACATTTTGAATCTAGTGGTGGCCCACATAAATCCTTGTTTCCTACATTAACGGCGTGCTTGGTTAGGGGTTAAGAGGGGGTGGGGAATGGGTAAGGTATTCAAAAGGGCACACCTCTAATATAATGCTTGGTTAGGGGGAAAGGGATTGATTACCCCGTAATGAATGAACCATTATAGAATAAATTGGGGTAAGGTATTGATACCCACCTCACTCATTCCTTTCAGCATTCCTTCCATTTCCCTTTCCCCACTTTGAACCAAGCGGGCCCTAAATATAGTAAAGGTTAGTATTAACTAATCATAGCATTAATTAATGTCAGATATATATACATAAATAGATACCTGAGAAAGATGAGGTATCAGTAATATCACAAAGAGAATGTGGTATACGACCTCGTAACTGATTGTTAGAAGCGTTGAACTTGACGAGAGTTGGTGGAAAATCAGGAATTGTGCCAACAAACTGGTTATTTTCAATCCTAAGTTCTAACAGCCTCATAGATGATGCTAATGATGTCGGTACCTCACCGCTAAATCTGTTATCCGCTATATCCAGTCTCTTTAAAGAAGACATCCCAAGGAAGGCGTCATCATCGATATTTCCAGAATAATTATTCTTGGAGATACACAAAGACTTCGACGTACCACCTAGCTTTCTAAAATTTGGCACTGCACCTTCAAACTTGTTGTCCATCAAACTCAGTGTTGTTAATTTCCCTAACCCTGTGAGCGAGTCTACATCAATATCCCCTGACAATTTTAAGCAATCTAGTTGCAGCCCCCATATACTTCCATTTAAGCATATTACACCTCTCCAAGGTGAGGTTGTTCTTGAAGATGATCCTAGTCGGGGACATGGCAAGCTTGGGGGATTGTTCCAATTTTCTAGCACGGCCTCTGCATTCTTTAACGACGTCTTGAACATCAATAAGGCATCTCTTTCTCTGTGTTCGTCTTTTGATGATTCACATGTAGAAATCAGGAGGATGAAGATAATAGTCCTGATTTTGATTATTATTGATATAGATGGTGATTGGCTCGCGTCCATCACATTATCTCCTATGATCCTAATAAAACAACTTCCACTGTCGTGTATAAAACAACAAATATATATCATACTTATGAATTCATATGAGATGGTACATCTCTTTCACTTGTAATCGATCTCTAAAACAACTTCCACTGTCGTGTATATGTCTTTTTTTTTTTTTTTTTTTTTAATTTTATTTCCTTTTGTTTCTTCCTTGAGGTGATAGTGAATGGGAGGTAGGGGATGGGCCTCACTTGTAGAAAGAGAGAATTTTGCATTTCTTTTGCCAAAAATAGGACATATGCGAGTTGCATGGTAGCAACTCAAATACACACACACACAACTACAATCTAAATATAGGATTACGTACCGTGAAAATTTAGATAAAAGTTAATTTAGGGACTAAGTTTTTGTTGCAAACTAATAATCTCCACTAATCTAAGATTTAATTAGTTCATCCCTATTTTCCTCTCTTTTATTATTTTCGTCTTTCTTATTTATTCACATATACTAAAAACATTTTTCTAGTAAGGAAATAACTATCTTACAATAAAATATATACTGTTACGACTCAAGCTTTGAAGAGAGCCGACCCAAACGGTCACGCTATCCGCGCGCATAAGGATTATGTCATAGGATAATTATCTATCTTGTTTATTTAAGTCGATCCGAAGTTCAAATAGGATATGTGTCAAGTTGAGTCATTGTTTAGGATAAGTGTTCAAGTCGTATTAGGATTTGTGTGTCATTGTACTGAGCTCTTTTCTCAAAGAATTGTGCGTTGGTGAATATGCTAGTTTAGGGTAAACAAACTTGGTTTGGCTATATTTATAGCCATAAATGATCATAGCACAACGGACCGGAACCCACAAAAGGGTTCCGCCCATGTAAAGTTTTGGTGCCGCCGGGGTCTGACAACAAGATCACCAAAATCTTACCAAAGTCAACCATATCTATCCAAGATTGTGTAAGATATGTAGAGTCTAAATCTACATAATAAATGAAATCTTCTAGAGATTTCAATGATGCACCACATGATGTCATATGTTGTTTTCTATTTTAGAAATATGTTAAATGTAAATACATATGCAATGTTTTGTTTTAAGAAACTAAAACATGCTTGATCTAAAAATGTTAATATACATTATGGTTTAGAGTCATATCAACAATATGATTAATCAAAATATAAATGCTTGAGTGATGAAGATATTATTTGAAAAGCTTGTTTTAATATCTATTATATTTGACAAACTTTAAGCTTTATAAAAATTAAATTTACTTTTGTCGTTAACAAAACTTAGGTAAAGATCATAAAATATAAATAATTTAATGATCTATATTTTACATTATATCAATAATTGCTCAAGCTTGAAACAAAGCTCAAGCAAGCTTCAAGTTCACTTATACACTCATGATCAAGTTTGGTACTATGGTAATCCAACTTGGGTCGATTACACCTTCAATTTTTAATAAAAATTAAGGGTCTATAATTGGATGCTCTAATTCCTTTCCAATCTTTAATATTCGTTATTGCAAAAGTTCGTTTTTTTTATAAAGGGAGGGCTTACCTGGTTTGAATATGTGTGACAGTGATTTCAAACCCCGTAAATTAGTCGGTCAAAAGATAAAAAACTACGGTTGCCCAAAAGAAAGAAAAAGTTATCCGAAAACCAAGTGAAAATGATCTACAAGTAAAGTGCTAATAAAAAGTGTTGAGAAAGGTAAATTAAATTAAATTAAATTAAAAAAAAAAAAAAAAAAGCTAGGCCACTAGTCTTAGCTATAATTTATAATTGTGAAAGGTCAGTTATATACGAGGTTATGAGTCTTGCGGGATAGTCTTTAAAATACATATCTTATCTTCACCAAAAAAATAAGGGAAATAGGTTTCGCTCATATGAAATAACAAAAATAGTGCAAAATTAACTACTCAAATGTAGCTAGGTGGTAAAATAACACTAAAATGTGAGAGGTGTTAAATCTAAATTTTGTTTGTGCATACACATATCTCTAGTTGTCGCATTTACCTTTAAATAAAAACATTTTACCTAGTTTGTGTTTGCACGAAATGTGAACTTAAACAAAATCCAATCTGAACATTGTTAAAACCTTCTACAATATCAATCTATTAATCCTCCTTCCCCTATATATTTTCACATGTGTATATGCACTCAATCTCTCTTTTCAATAGGGTTGATCACGGTCCGAAAATCGAATCGGACCAAAAACTGATTTGGTCCAAAAGTCCGGATCGAGGACCGAACCAAAATGTTTGGTCTTGTCCGAGTCGGTTCGATCCGATCCAACAAAGCTTAATAGTCGGTTCTACATAAGACTAAAATGGACCAGGGACCTAAAATGACGAAAAGGTTGACCGAGGACCGGACCAAAAACATGTTCGGTCAGGCCGGTCCGGTCCGGTCTATAATGATTATTTTTACAAGTATCAAAATCATATGGGTAAGAAGATGAGTACTACGTTTTATCATTTTCCAATCCAGAATTTACCATATTACTTTTCATTCCTACCAAACCCAAAAGAAAGCCAAATAGAATAGTACATGAGTACAATCCCCCAACTAGATTCTCAGTTGACTTGAGTATCCCAAACATAGACATAAACCCCATTTCATTGGAACCGACTTTCAGTTAATCATCACGTACTACATTGGAACAAAACATGAAAATACGTTGCATTAAAACAAAATAATACACGTCTTAACTCTAAGATTTGAAAAAGACGCTGTATTTTACCTTCAAAACCCCAATTCATTTCATAAAACCTTATCTCTTCACTTCACTTCACTTCTTCAAACACTTAAAACCCTTCAAAACACCCACTCCATAGATTTTCCTCTTGTTTAAACAAAATCCAATTCAAGCATTGCTAAAACCTTATCATCCAGTTAATCATCTTACCCTTCTACATTTTTTACATGTGTATATGCATTAAATCGATCACGGTTTGAAAATCGAATCGAACCGAAAATTGATTTGGTCCATAAGTCCGGATCAAGGACCGGACCAAAATGTTCGGTCAATGTCCGGGTTGGTCTGGTTCATTGATTCGGCCTTATCCAACAAAACATGATAGTCAGTTATTCATAATACAGAACCGGAACATAGACTGAAAATGACGAAAAAGGTTGATCGATGACCGGACGGAACCATGTTCAGTCCGATCCTATCAGGCCATTCCGGGCCGGTCCAATCCGGTAAAAAATTATTATTTTTACAAGTATCAAAATCATATGGGTAAGAAGTTTTATCATTTTCCAATCCAAAATTACCATTACTTTTCATTTCCACCAAACACAAAAGAAACCCAAGTACATGAGTAGAATCCCAACTAGACAGACATAAACCCCATTTCATTTCATCATAATAAAACCTTATCTCTTCACTTCACTTCTTAAACCCTTTCAAACACCCACTCCACCATAGATGTTCCTCTCCTCCAAACACCACCACAACCGTTCATCTGTCACCCTTTTCGCCACCAAAAATGACAAGAACAGCAGCAAACCCATCAGACATGGAGCCACCAGAAGACACACAATGCACGGTTTGACTTGATAAAGATGGTTTGTATGATGATTCTATTGCTTTGAAAAGGAAGGGCTTGTTGAAGCCTAATCCTAAGAAAACTCAGTCAGGTATAAAGTATAAAGATTGCTTCTTTTTTGGAATTTTCTAGAGAATTGTGATTTTGGAGATGACCCAACTGAGTTTTGTAGCTATCTGTGCTTTTACGAGCTTATTTGATTTCGGATAAGTCCAATTTTTGCGCCTTATTTTGAGTTTCTTAAGAAAGGATAATCCTAAGAAAATTCTGTTTATTGTTGTAAAATAATGAATAAGAACACAAGAATGAGAGAGGAAGATAATTCTTATTATTGAGATGTGTTCATAATGTTACAATAGGAGGTATTTATAAAGTATAGGACTTGTTAATCAAGATTAGAATGAATAGACATAAGCCCATAAGCCCATAATATTTTACAATACTCCTCCTTGGATATTCATCGTTCATTATACTTCATAGACTGCCTCATCAAAAACCTTATCAAGAAAAACCCAATGGGAAAAAAAAACTTGATGAAGGAAAAGAGTGCAGTGCGTATAATATTCCTCCTCCTCAATTTAATATATATATTTCAAGCATCGCATGCTAATCTTCTAAATGAGTTGCTCTTATACTTTTGTTGGAAACAACTTTACAATGAAGTCCATCAAATTGATGATGTTACTAATAAGTCCTAAAAAGAAAAACAAAATATATGTGTAGCTTTCAACCCAATATCAAATCAATTGGTTGAAAAATATACAATGCATGTACAAATATTAAAAGAGAAAAATAAACTCTCGTGACGCATATTAATTACAAAATTGGCATCCAAACCTCAAATGTACTTGTGCATGGTACTTGAGGACTAATTATTTCTAGAAGCAATTTACATAATATGCGTCCAAAATCATTTTGATCCATATACGGATTCATTCAACTTTATCAAATAAAGTTCTTGAGAACTTTATTAATTTCTTCTAAAAGTTGCTAGACATGCTTGAGGGCTTAAAGCATTATAGATCCTTCTTAGAATATGGGAGCTTTATCTAAAACTCACTTAGAGTGAATTAAACACTTATAGATTATTTGTCTCATAAAATATCAATAAGATATTTACATCCACCTCGAGACAATTTGTCTCTTAATAATCAATTTTGTGAATATAATTATTCAACAATTCATATCTTAAAGCATAACTTTAGTATTTCCTGACTACATTTTACACTGACGACTTCATGTAGATGATATTCATATAGAACAAATTCTTATCGACGCCGCTTTTTACTTCGACATTCCATATGATTTTTACACATCATAGAATTATTGAGATCTCATTAGCTATTTGAGATTCGTTTGAAACCTTCATGTCTAGTGTCTCTTTATGAGACTATCATGGGGTCTTTTATACCTCGATTAACCATCTTATTTTCATGCTCCATATTTTTCGAGGATTTTATTTGGAATCGATTAGTCTATCATGCTTGAGGCATGTCATAACAAACAATGTCCTTGAGGACAAAGTATAACTGGAGCATGAGTAGCCGAAATTTTATTTTTGGCCAATGTATATGTATGGCTATTAGATTATTCATTGAATCTAAATTCATAAATTTCTTTTGTTTTTAGGATCAATAGAATATGATAATTCATTCCGAATTTTCAGCTACTTCTTGTCTCTCCGAAGGAATTATCCTTTTTCTATATCCCATATGTGCATTTAGGTGGAATAACATGTATTGCACAAAAGAAATTTAATGGGAGATACTTGGTTTCTAACCAAAACCAATTATAAATGGAGGCTTTATAATAACATGTTGGCATGATGCTAATTTTGTTGTTGTGTAAATTATAATATGGCCCCATACAACAACACAAATTTTCTCTCTCAATTTCATTTGATAATTTAGAAGTAATTCATCGCATTTTCATGATGAAATACTTACTCTGGAATGTTATGCTCGCATTTTATTTGATCGAGCTATTAATCATGCAAACTTGAAGTTGCGATTTTGATTACCATTTAGACGATGCATCGATTTTAAACTCTAAATGGTTCATCCAATGGATGTGTATGCCTACATGCATCCATTAGTTTTCTTCCGTATTGAGAGATTGAGTCCCCAATATAGTTGATGGTTGAATAATCAACTTTCTTTGAGAGAAAAACAACATAAGATTGAAGAATCTTTCTATTATAGTTTTCGCATCATTAACGACTCGAGATGGTATAACCGGTCATGCCAAAAATATTATAATTGTGGCTCATAAACTTATGTTATGGCTAGTGATTATCTTCCACAATATATGTATATTGCATGTCGAGGAAGATGCAAAAGAATATAATACATTCTTAGTATTAACCTTTGTTCCTCACGACAATTTTATATTCTCTTTAACGGAGCATTCATGTATATCTCACAATCTATTACCATAGATTCTAACATCAATGAAGATAGTGTGTAATATATTTTACACACTTGTATTTTTCATACATGACATTTTTATTTGCTCGCTCTTATTTTACCATTTGTAGTGGTTGGTCCTTTTTCATATTAGTTTGACCATATCTTTGACCATGATATATGATCTTTAGACATTTATCATCATAGATAATCACTTTCACTTGAGGAAACGAAGATCTTATTCTGATCATTTTTATGACATTCACTGGTGGAATGGAGATCTATATGTTGATCATCACATTCACTTGAGGGAATGGATATCTTTATGTTGCAACTTGAGGTTGCCAACCGCTTTATTTAACACGACAATATGGAACAAATTTAGTAAACGGGTTTATCGTGTTTGTTCAAACATGCCCATTTCTTTTATATCAAAACATCGTTCTCGATATATGAGTATATTCGAGGCATTAACAATCTCATCATATTTTTTCTTTTTCATCATTCAGATGTACTACTTAATATTGCGAAAAATGTGCTCGCATTTGCAAGAATCTCTTGCTTATAATGGTCAAATCTTTCTTTTAGATTTTGAGATACATTTAATGGATCTTTCACCGTTATATATTTTCTTTTTAATTCAGATCTAACACTGAAATTGTGAGACCGAACTCGCTTATGCCTTCTTTTTTTTAATGCAACTTCAGATGCATACAATCATAGCGAGATTTTTGGGAATATTACTTGCTTTTGTGTGGTAATGTATCCTTGAGATTACCATAATTTAACGAATCTTTCATCGTTAAGTATTCCCTTTTAAGGTCCTCACGAAGAAGACGAGTTTCTCTTAAAAAAAATTTACAGTTAAAATAGATCTTAACATCAAAAGTCCAAACAACTATTAGGAACAAAAAAAAATTTGATGTTTGAGAACTTCAAATTAGACATGTGAACAAAATTAGTATGTCTAACATTTCATTTAACTTATTGAAAAAACATATGTTGAAACAATATGTGAAGTAATAGTGTTGCACAGACAATTAAAGAGCATCTATTACAATGTGTAATATTGAATGATGTAGTTTATAATCATATTAATCGATACAAGCATAGAGAATGAAAGACTCAAGAATGATATGACAAAATAGATATTTGCCTTCACATATAAGTTGTCTAATTTATACAACCTAATTACACAAGTTAAATTCATGTTAATCATTTACAAGTTAAATTCATGTTAATCATTTACAAGTTAAATTCATGTTAATCATTGCAACGAATGAATAACAACATTCAATATTTATCGTTACCATACAAAAACTCCACATTAACAACATTCAATATTTATCGCTCACAAATCTTTAAAAACACAACAACAACCATAACATTAATCTATAACATCAAAAGTATTTGACCAAACATATGATTTTTAGCCACACCATTTTATAAAATTGTAACTCATCATGATTTATTCTGTTTATTACACATATGACACATTACGCACTCATATTACGCCTATATAATAATTTTGCCAAAAATATTCACTTACATATTTAGTCATAATAATCATTAACCACGTAACTATGTTTAGTTGTGATATGTTTCTTAGATCTAATAAACCATGCAATTAAATATCTTAATGTAATTAAATTAGTAAATGAACGCAACATCAATATTCACAAGAATAATAACAAAAAATTGCGTAACATTAAATATAAAGGTACGTATTGGATTCACTTTAGGGAATCATAATAAAACTCGAGTTTTTTTTTTTAATTTTATTTAACATAACATTAAGTTACGTTATTGATTCTATACATTGAATCAAATAAGAACTTCAGGTTCTAATAACTTTTTTTTTCATCATAACTTGAGGTTATGATATTGATCTTTATAAAATGATCATATTAGAACTAGAGGTTCTAATAAACTTTTTTTTTCTCAACATAACATGAGGTTATGATGTCTTTCGAGTCTCTTGATGAGATCATTGTAAAACTTGAGGTTCTATTTTTTTCTTTTTTTATAAAACATAACATGAGGTTATGTTATTAATTCAATTGATCGGACCATATTAGAACTTGAGGTTCTAATTTATTTTTCTCTAACATAACATGAAGCTATGCTATCGATTCTATTGATTGAATCATGTTAGAACCTCGTTAGAACTTGAGGTTCTAAACTTTTTTTTTTTTTTTTTAACATAACATTAAGTTATGCTTTCGATCCTTTTAAAAGGATTTATATTAGAACTTGAGGTTCTAATTATTTGTCTATAACATAACATAAGGCTATGTTATTTTTATTCTTTTAATAATTAAAATAGAACATGAGATCATAATAATAGGATGATTTAGTTACTAACAAAATTCAACCAAATAACCCATCACATCATGGTGTTACATTATATGTGCTAACGATAAATTGCCTCACAAAAAGTGACTGAAAAAACTGAAGCAAATAATTAGAATAAGGGTTTAGGAACTTTTAGCAAAAACGTACAAAATATACTACCCTTAATGTTATTTGGAAAAATAATTAATTAAAACAGAAGGTACATGTATTATCGAGTATCGACAACTAATGCAAGTCATTACAATATATAATTCTTTATGCAACGTATAATTCTTTACGCAACATATATGGAGTATCAATATGGGTTTAGTTAAACATAGCGATTTTAATGAATAATATATTAAAGATAAAATATTTAAGAGTATTCCTTATATGTTACAAAGATGATGTCTATGATGTTGATACATAAAGCGTAACTCATGTAAATTAGTATAAAAATAAAACGCACATCAACTGTTTCACACAATATGACAATTAGAAAATTGTACATGGCAAACTCCATAAAAAAAAATCTTATTTTTATTTTTAAGACTAGTTATTTTGGCAAATATGATACTCCATATTGTAAAAATTAATGAGATTAATTCGAAAGTTATTGTGGGTTCAAAAACACATATACAATACCACAAACTTATAAAACCATAACATTAAATTTGTAATAAAGATTTGCACGCATGTCACATGCGATAATAATTACCAAGAGCAAAACAAGAACTATCAATCATATACGAAGGGGGGTTTTGACAGGTAAGTCGAAAATTACCTTTAGAGCGTGCTGATAACGTGTTGTAAAATAATGAATAAGAACACAAGAATGAGAGAGGAAGATAATTCTTATTATTGAGATGTGTTCATAATGTTACAATAGGAGGTATTTATAAAGTATAGGAAAACCCTGACTTGTTAATCAAGATTAGGATGAATAGACATAAGCCCATAAGCCCATAATATTTTACAATATTTATGACTATGTCTTAATTAAATAATTCCTAAAATAATCTCAAGTTAACGTATAAGTTTGGTGAGTTGCGTTGATTTAAGCCTTTTGGAGATATAAGCTTAGTGATTTACTCCTATTACCAATTGGTTTTAGAATAGAATAGCAGTTGGGCTTGTATGTTGGGATTGATGAGATTATAACAGTTTTGGACTTGGTTATATGGTAAAGATTGATTCTTTTTGGCAGCCCACTTGAAGTTTGTTGTTAAATGTGGATTTCATCTTGTTTACATGTTAAGAGATTGATTCTTTTTCGGTGCTTAATTTGATTTTGTTAATAATTGGGGTTTTGAGATTGTTTTAGTGTTTCAAGATTCCTTCTTTTTTGTGTTTCAAGTCTGTTTAGCTCCGGTTTGGTTTTATTTTCCTAATATAACATTTATAGATAGATATGTGTACATATAGCAGATACACTTGTATGTGTGACTCTGCAGAATAGATAAACTACTTAGTAGACTTACATAGTTTTTCAGTTTGCATATCCCTATCAACCGTATTATCTCTCAGAATCATATCAGTTACCTCATCTCCATGCAGTTTTGACCCATTTCAGCTGTTTACTTGGTTATAAGCTGGAGCAAAGTGACAACTCGATATGATTTTGAGAGTGTATGCATACGACTGATAACCCATTAAAGTTGATTAATATTAAGATTCGTTTGATAGAATAGAAGTTAAAAAGCAACTTAATGAAATAACCCACTCTGCAATGAACGTATACTTTTTTGATCATTAAAACTCACTTTGGATTAGATTCTTGACTTCGTTGAAGTTTTTTGAGTGCATCAAAGACAAAACTCAGCAATTGGTTTATCAATTGCAACCACCCTGTACTATGTAATTTACCATACACCATAATCTATGCAGGCAAAGAAGGAGGAAAAAGAGGAAGTAGTAGATGAATTAGAGTCTCAAGAAGAAGATGATTTAGAGGAGATTGAGGAACTCGAAGAATTAAAAGGACCTGGTGAGGATTCAGAGATCGAGAGTTCAGATCTCGAATTAGACGATGATCTGGCAGCTGGTGACTCATCATTCAAATCACCATTTGAATCTGAATTTGATGCTTTCCGTAAAGGCGAAGTTAGAATTGTGGAACCTAAATGTAAAATGACGTTAGCCGAACTCCTAGACGAGAGTAAATTAGTGCCTGTTTCAGTTTTGGGTGATTTAGAGATTGCAATCACAGGTATACAACATGATTCAAGGCTAGTCGAGTCTGGTGACTTGTTTGTATGCTGTGTTGGGAAAAAAACAGATGGACATTTGTTTTTAACCGAGGCTGATAAAAGAGGCGCTGTTGCAGTTGTCGCTAGTAAAGAAATAGACATTGAGGAGACATTAGGGTGTAAAGCATTAGTTTTAGTTGAAGACACGAGTTCGGTTTTAGCAACTTTAGCAGCTTCATTTTATAGGCACCCGTCAAAGAACATGGCCGTTATCGGGATCACGGGTACAAATGGAAAAACGAGTACCGGGTACTTGATAAAAGGGATGTACGAGGTCATGGGATTAAGAACCGGGATGATTACTAACGTGGCTCACTATATTCTCAGTTGACTTGAGAGTATCCCAAACATAGACATAAACCCCATTTCATTTCATCATAAAACCTTATCTCTTCACTTCACTTCTTAAACCCTTTCAAACACCCACTCCATAGATGTTCCTCTCCTTCACCTCCCCCATCTCCATCCCCAAACACCACCACTCCACCACCACAACCGTTCATCTGTCACCCTTTTCGCCACCAAAAATGACAAGAACAGCAGCAAATACTACCCAAACCCATCAGACATGGAGCCACCAGAAGACACAATGCACGGTTTGACTTGAGAATTGCACGTGCTAGAAAAGCTCAAGAAGCTCAGTATGCTAAAGATCAGAATGTCTTCTTGAAAGCTATTGAGACTGTCCAAGATGCTCCTGATGATATATGATGAGATTGATGATTCTATTGCTTTGAAAAGGAAGGGCTTGTTGAAGCCTAATCCTAAGAAAACTCAGTCAGGTATAAAGTATAAAGATTGCTTCTTTTTTGGTGCCCACTTTAATTTTGTAGAGAATTGTGATTTTGGAGATGACCCAACTGAGTTTTGTAGCTATTTGTGCGTTTACGAGCTTATTTGATTTCGGATTATATTTTATAAGTCCAAATTTTGCGGCTTATTTTGACACTTATGAGTTTCTTAAGAAAGGCTAGTTGCAGCCTAATTGTAAGAAAATTTAGGTGCTATCAAGATATAAGCTAGGTGATTTACTCCTTCTGTTATCAATTGGTTTTAGAATGGAATACTGATTGCCATTGGGCTTGATGAGATTCGGGGTCCTAGTGATACTAACAATTTTGGACTTGATTATATGGTAAAAAATTATTCCTTTTGGGAGCCCACTTGAATTTTGTTGATAATTGGTAAGAGGTTGATTATTTTTTGGTGCCCACTTTGATTTTGTTAATAATTGGGGTTTTGAGATTGTTTTAGTGTTTCAAGATTCGTTCTTTTTTGTGTTTAGAGATGACCCAGCTGAGTTTTGTAGCTATTTGTGGGCTTATGAGCTTATTTGATTTCGGCTTATATTTTATAAGCCCAAATTTCCCGGCTTATTTTGAGACTTATGATGTGTACTACTAGAAATCACAAGGAAATGAAGTAGTACCTTCAAGACAATAGGCAATTCCAGAAAATAGGAATAGAATCACGAATTGAAATGAAATGGATTTGTTATTGGATTGATGAAGGTTTTTACAAGAAAAGAGAATTACAAAATGATAAGCTACTTTGGAATGATTACAAGAAATGTATTTATACAGGGAAATGGGTAAACTGATGGGCGGGAAAAGCTGTTGGGTTAAACTTTGACTTTGAACTTTGACTTTCTTTGACTTTTAACTTGATCACATATCAATGCCTTCTCCTTCAAATGTTGATTTTCCTCAAGCAACTACTTAAGTAGCCATGTTAAACTGTGGAAACTTAGTAGCAATGTCATCATATAACTCCCATGTGGCATCTGAAACTGCTCCATTTGTCTAATGCACCAGTACATACCAGTACATACACTGCTGCTGCATTCCCCTTCTTAGCTAGTCTTCTGTCTAAAATGGCAAAAGGCTCTGCTGCAACCAAACCTTCAGTGTTCATCTGTGGCAATCTTAGCTTCTTGAGGAGTCTCACCCTTGTACTTTTTAAGTTGAGAAACATGAAAAACTGGATGAATCTGAGCAGCTTCAGGCAATTGCAGTTTGTAAGCTACCTTTCCAATCTTTTGGATGACTTGGAAAGGTCCATAATACTTGGCTGACAGCTTGTGATTCCTACTTTGTCTAATGGTAGATTGTCTATATGGTTGTAGTTTTAAGTAAACCCAATCATTGACCAAGAATTCTCTATCAGTCCTGTGCTTATCAGCTAGCTCTTTCATTCTTTCCTATGTCCTCTTCATGTGAAACTTGAGTAGCTTAATTGCTTCTTCTCTTGCTCCCAAGGTTCTATCTACCATGTCTACTTTACTATCCCCTTTTGTGTATGCAATGTGTACTGGTGGTGCTTGGCCATAAACAACTTGGTATGGTGTAGTTTTGATTGTGGTATGATAGGAAGTATTGTACCAGTATTTAGCTAAGGGCAACCATGAATTCCACTCCTTTGGCCTATCTCCACACATGCATCTCAAGTAACATTCTAAACTTCTGTTTACCACTTCAGTTTGCCCATCACTTTGGGGATGATAGGCTGTTGAAGTATGCAATTTGACCTTCAAAATAGAGAACAACTCCTTCCACATAAAGGCTGCATCTCTATCACTGAGGGTGTTTAAGGGCTATAAAATGACTGTATTTGCTCAATCTGTCTACAACAACCATAATGGTTGTCCTTCCTTGTGACATTGGTAGCCCATCAATGAAGTCCATTGAAATTTCTGTCCACACAGTCTCAGGAATAGGGAGAGGTTGTAGTAGCCCAGGGTAGGCAACTAACTCAGGTTTAAATCTTTGAGACACATCACATTGCCTCACAAATTCCTTAACTTGTTTTCTCATTTTCTTCCAATACACATGAGCACACATCCTTTGCATAGTAGCCTGCATTCCTGAGTGTCCACCATCAGGGCTACTATGAAAGTATGTCAAAATGTTCTTTCTTAACTCAGCATCTCCACTAATGACCAATTTGCCCTTCCTTAACAACTGCCCAGCAGACCATGAGTAGTGTTTGGCACTAGTTGCATCAGTTTGCAATTTCAAAATTAGAGCTTGTAACTCTGGATCACAGTTTGCTTGATTGATTTGTTCATTGAGATCACTAGATACAGAATTGACACTGATCTGTAACAATTCTGCACCAGATGGTACCCTGGAAAGTGCATTAGCAACTACATTTTCAGACCCCTTCTTGTACATAATTTCATAATCATACCCCATCAACTTTGGAAGCCATTTCATCTGAGTAGGAGTAGTAATCCTTTGGTCTAACAAGTACTTAAGGTTGAAGTGATCTGTCTTTATGATGAAGTGCCTGTCAAATAGATACCCTCTCCACTTGTCTAAAGCTTGCAGCACTGTTAAGAATTCTTTCTCATATGTGGATAGTGTATGGTGTTTTGGGGCAAGTGTCTAGCTGAGGAAAGCAATAGGATGACCTTGTTGTAGTACAACACCAATACCCAAGCCAGAAGCATCTGTCTTAATCACAAATACCTCATTAAAATCTGGTAGTTTCAGAACTGGAGCATTAACCATTGCAGTTTTTAAATTTTCAAAAGCTTCTTGAGCACTATCATTCCAACCAAAAGCATTCTTTCTTAACAACACAGTCAAGGGGGAACTAATGACAGCATAGCCTTTTATAAATCTTCTATAGTAACCTGTTAAGCCCAAAAAACCTCTAAGTTGCTTCAAAGTCTTTAGGACAGGCCAATCAACCATAGCTTGAATTTTCTGAGGATCTGTAGCCACTCCTTTACTAGTAATCACATGACCCAAGTACTCCACTTGTTCAGCTCCAAATACACACTTACTTTGTTTTGCAAAGAGCTGGTTAGATCTCATGGTTTGCAAGACAATTCTCAACTGTTGCACATGCTTTTCCACACTTGAACTATATACCAGAATGTCATCAAAAAACACGACCAAAGGGCATCACCACAAACTCATAATGACCTTCATGAGTTTTGAAAGCTGTTTTAGAAATGTCATCCTCATACATCCTGATTTGATGATACCCAGATCTCAAATCCAATTTAGAAAAAATCACAGATCCATGTAACTCATCTATGAGCTCTTCAATTAATGGAATGGGAAACTTATCCTTCAAAGTATTCTTGTTTAGTTGCCTGTAGTCTATACACATTTTCTAACTACCATCTTTCTTTTTAACCATGACTATTGGGGATGAGAAGGCACTTTGACTATGCCTGATAACTCCTGATTCCAATAACTCTTGAACCATGGATTCTATAGCATCTTTCTGTGTAGGTGGATGTCTATAGGGTCTCAAATTGATTGGTGGTGTACCCTCCTTCAAAGGTATCTTATGATCATGAGATCTCTTAGGTGGTAAGCCTTTTGGTATTGCAAACACATCTGCAAATTCCTTCAATTAGCAGCTGAAGGGATGCTTGTATTTGGGTTGAATTAGTGTTGAGGTGTTTGATCGAAGTAAGCTGTGATCATATTTAACATAGCATTAGGATACACACACATGGCTAAATTGGTTCCTTTCTCCATTCCTTTTGCAATATGTTTACCATTTAACCACTGCACAGTTGTCTTAGTACTTCCTCTTAGATTGATCATTCTACCATTGTAAATAAAACTCATTCTCGAGATCCAAAAATTGCATCTCATTTCTCCCAAAGTAGACAACCACTGCATTCCTAGAACCATGTCACAACCTCCCAATGGTAACAACATAACACTAGTAGTAAAGATTTCACCCTGCAACCTCCATGAAAAATCATCACACACAGTATTGTTATACAAATTTCTTCCCCCTGCCACAGTCACTTGCAAAGGATAAGTATTCTTAAGATCACACCCAATTTGCTTAGCCTTATTAACATCCAAGAACTTATGGGTACTCCCAGTATCAATCAAGATATGCAACTCATGATTTCCAAGTTTTCCAATTACCCTCATTGTCTGATAAGTCTGAATTCCATTTAAGGCATGAATAGAAATTTGTGGTGCAACTTCAGTACTACCTTCCAATTCACTACCAATCTGATCCTCCACCACACCTTCATACACAATTTCATCTTCTTCACTTTCCTCTTGATCCACTATGACCTCCAATGAAAACATCTGACTAGGACACTTATGGCAGAAAGTATTTTGATCACAATAAGCACAAGTTTTTAGCCCTTTTTTCTTCTAGTTCCTTCGGGTCAACTGCTTCTGTGGTTTGTTTCTCCAATTGGCATTTGGAGCTGGTAGCGCTAATGGTTTAGGACTAGTTATGGAACCACTTTTGTGATAATTTCCAAACTTAGGAGTACTAAGCAATGGTGGTCTCATTTTCTTCTTAACTGCTATATTAGTTGCCTCTTGCAATTTTGCCAAAGAGTAAGCATCAGCCAATGTTTGTGGATTAAACATTCTAACAGACAACTCAACTCAATCTCAGTAGGTAAACCAGCCAAGAAAAAACTAATTGTTTGTTCTTCTGATATTTCCACCCTACTCAACAACTTATCATATTCATTTTGATAGTTTTCCATAGTGGTTTCATACTTAATGTTTTTCAATTCTGCTAATGGATCATCAAAAGAACTACCAAATCTTTTAAGTATAGCAGTTTTATAAACCACCCAATCAACATTATCACCCATTATTCTCAAGAATTGCCTATGCCACATTAGTGCAATATCAAACAAGTGAATAGAGATTAAGGCTACCTTTTGATCATCAACAATGTTATCCACTCTAAAGAACTGTTCACATTTGTAAAGCCACCCTCTTACATCATCACCCCAAAACTTAGGAAATTCAATTCGTAACCTTGTGAACTGATGGATTCTGGCCTCACCAAGATTTCGACTTCCAACATTCAGACTTTGACTTGGCCCTCACCATTGTTGATCCTTTGTTCCAACAACCTGATACTATCCCCCATTTGAGTCATACTATCCCCCATTTGAGTCATATTATTCCCCATTTGAGTCATAGTTCTCATAAGACTCTCTAATTGACTTTCCATTGTTGGAGGAGGAGCCTCAAGATCTTGTATTCACCATTACTTCAAGATTGATCAAGAAACAATGAATTCTGTAACAATATAACAAACTCTTAACTTCCCACTCAAGAACTGTAACTAACTATTCAAGAAAGTAGTTACTCAATCAAGAACCATCAAAACCCATAAAAACTTGAATGAAACACGTATTGTGAATGATGGATGATAATTGAGAATGTAAGATAGATGTAATCAGTACAAGAACAAATTCTTGGTGCCAAGATTTCTGCTCTGATACCAATTGATGTGTACTACTAGAAATCACAAGGAAATGAAGTAGTACCTTCAAGACAATAGGCAATTCCAGAAAATAGGAATAGAATCACGAATTGAAATGAAATGGATTTTTTATTGGATTGATGAAGGTTTTTACAAGAAGAGAGAATTACAAAATGATAAGCTACTTTGGAATGATTACAAGAAATGTATTTATACAGGGAAATGGGTAAACTGATGGGCGGGAAAAGCTATTGGGTTAAACTTTGACTTTGAACTTTGACTTTCTTTGACTTTTAACTTGATCACATATCAACTTATGGGCTTATATAAGCTTGTTAAACTTATATAAGCTTGTTAAACTTATATAAGCCGAGAAGTCTAGAAAAAGCCAGAAAGTTTGAGCTTATAGAATTATAAGCCGAAATCAAAGAAGCTTATAAGCCCACAAATAAGCTTAAACAAACACCCCTTAAATAGGGTTTTGAACTTGTTTACATGTTAAAAGAGTGATCTTGTTTATATGTTAAAGATTGATTCTTTTTGGGAGCCCATTTTAAATTTGTGGTGAAATGTGATTTTGAGCTTGTTTATAATGGCTAAATGACGGTGCACTTGTATATAGTTAAGATCATAATCATATTGGGGATTTGATGATATCAATGAAGTAAGAAAGGCTGTTGTTGGTTGTGATTCTTGATACTGGATTGAGAGTTGCTGGTGGTGATGATATATACGTATGAGTGACTAAGTGTGTGTATTTCAGGTCCACTTATGGAGATTTGCTGATGTCCCTATAGATCCATTCAGGTCTAATAGCTAATTTTAGGCCAATTGGCGGCATTTAGGTTCACTTTACCCCAAATTAGGTCTGTTTAGCTCTGGTTTGGTTTTATTTTCCCTCATACTCTGTATATACCCGTTTATAGATAGATATGGGTACATATGGCATATACACTTTTCTGTGCGACTCTGCAGAATGGATAATATACTTAGTAGACTTGCATAGTTTTTCAATTTGCGTACATCCACATGATCCCTATCAACCGCATATCTACACTCTCAGAATCATATCATAATCCATGCAGTTTTGACCCATTTCAGCTGTTTACTTGATTATAAGCTGGAGGAAAGTGACGAGTCGATGTGATTTTGAGAGCGTATGCATACGACTGATTAATCTTCTTGTTGGAGTATGCAACTGAAAATAACCCATTAAATTTGGTTAATGTTAATATTCGGTCGATAGAATAGAAGCTAAAAATCCACTCTGCAATAAATGTATAGTTTTGGATTAGATTCTTGACTTCGTTGCAGTGTTTTGAATGCTTCAAAGACAAAACTCTGCAATCGGTTTATTAATTGCAACCCTTTACCATGTAATTTAACATACACTATAATCCTTGCAGGCAAAGAAGGAGGAAAAAGAGGAAGTAGTGGATGAATTAGAATCTCAAGAAGAAGATGATTTAGAGGAGATTGAGGAACTCGAAGAATTAAAAGGACCTGGTGAGGATTCAGAGATCGAGAGTTCAGATCTCGAATTAGACGATGATCTGGCAGCTGGTGACTCATCGTTCAAATCACCATTTGAATCTGAATTTGATGCTTTCCAGAAGGCGAAGTTAGAATTGTGGAACCTAAATGTAAAATGACGTTAGCCGAACTCCTAGACGAGAGTAAATTAGTGCCTGTTTCAGTTTTGGGTGATTTAGAGATTGCAATCACAGGTATACAACATGATTCAAGGCTAGTTGAGACTGGTGACTTGTTTGTATGCTGTGTTGGGAAAAAAACAGATGGACATTTGTTTTTAACCGAGGCTGATAAAAGAGGCGCTGTTGCAGTTGTCGCTAGTAAAGAAATAGACATTGAGGAGACATTAGGGTGTAAAGCATTAGTTTTAGTTTAAGACACAGAGTTCGGTTTTAGCAACTTTAGCAGCTTCATTTTATAGGCACCCGTCAAAGAACATGGCCGTTATCAGGATCAAGGGTACAAATGGAAAAACGAGTACCGGATACTTGATAAAAGGGATGTACGAGGTCATGGGATTAAGAACCGGGATGATTACTAACGTGGCTCACTATATCACGGTGAAAACTTATTGGAAACAAAAAACAGTCCCAGATGCTGTTTCCCGCCAAAAATTGATGGCTTAAAATGGTCCATAACGGGCGGAAGCTCTCGTGATGGAAGCTTCTTCACGCTTCGATTCAGGAAAATGTGATGAAGTTGATTTCGATATTGCCGTTTTTACAAACCTGAGTAGAGACCATTTGGATGTTCACGGGAGTGAAGAAGAATATAGAAACTCTAAACTAAAGTTATTTTCTAGAATGGTGGACCCCACACGACATAGGAAAGTTGTGAACATTGATGATGAAAACGCCCCTCTATTTATTGCACAAGGGAATAAAGACGTGCCTGTAGTGACGTTTGCAATGGAAGACAAGAAAGCCGATGTACATCCATTACAATTTGATCTTTCTTTATTTGAGACACAAGTTTTCTACAACATTCTTGCTGCTGTGGCGGTTGGGATTGCGGTAGGCGCACCTTTGGAAGATATAGTTAGGGGGATTGAAGAGGTTGATGTAGTGCCTGGTAGATGTGAGTTAATTGATGAGGAACAAACGTATGGTGTGGTGGTTGATTACGCAAATACCCCTGCTGGTTTATCGAGACTTCTTGATAATGTCAGAGAACTTAATCCGAAAAGGATTATCACAGGTATGAATTATGAAATTTACAGAGTTTTATAAAGATGTTCGAGTCATTGTAAAATTACTAAAATACCGTTACTTGTACTCTTGTAGTTATTGGTTGTCCGGGTGAGACAGATAGAGGCAAACGACCCGTTATGACAAAGATTGTGACAGACAAAAGTGATATTACTATGCTGACATCAGAAAACCCAAGAAACGAGGATGGACCATGCAAGATTATTTGAAAAAAGTGCTCACGAATAACATGTGTAAAAAAGCATGTATTACTGTAAAAAAGTGCTCACGAATAACATGTGTGTACCAGTTGACATATTGGACGACATGTTGGCGGGCATAGGATGGACCATGCAAGATTATTTGAAGCATCAAGCAGACGATTATCACCCACCGCTTCCAAACGGTCATAGAGTCTTCCTTCACGATATTAGAAGAGTGGCCGTACGTTCCGCTGTTGCCATGGGTGAAGAGGGTGATATTGTTGTAAGTAAATTTTTTATTTTTACATTGTATAATGTTTTGAATACTAGGCCCACACAAATTTTCCTATAACTGATATTTTATAGGTGGTTACTGGGAAAGGTCACGAGACATACGACACGGTAGGTGACACAACAGAGTTTTTTGATGATTGAGAAGAATGTCGAGAAGCTTTGCAGCACGTTGATGAACTGCATGACACCAGTGAATTTCCATGGAGGTAAGCTAAATATTTCGTTATTTGAACTTATGGTCAAGTAAATTGTCAAATATACCCTTGCTTACGGCGTTCTTTCTCCATTTTGATGCAGGTTACCCGAGAGCTACTAAACTAGTTTACAAACCAAGTATGTCCAGGTTGTTTGGAAACAGCAAGAAAGAGCTTACTCAACAGTGTCCATATCTGAAAAAAAGAAAGACTTGGCCTGCGTTCTAATAGCAAGATGCCATTTTCTGTTGTTTTTACATCCGAGGAGAAATGCTGGTTTTGGGATGTGTATGGTCCGTCTAGGTACAGTTGAATATCGTGTTTCCTTGTTACCTTGAGATTAGATTCAGATGTAGATGAGAAAATATATGGTGGTCTGGTTGCAAGCAATATAGATTTTGAGTTTTTATTCTTAGGGGCTTTTTTTTTTTTTTTTTTTTTTAAAGTTTCCTTAGATCACTCATAAATCAAGAAAACCGTCATCTACAAATACAATATAGGGTGACTAATATTGTTTCATCGTCTTCAAGTAATTAACATCGATCTTGTTGTAAGCTTTAATTCTTAAGCTTAAGTGATTATGTATGACTTTGTATTAATTACTACTATAAGATGTTGTACATCCACAGTGTCTTATTTGTTATGGTTAAGGATTATATATAGTGATAGAAAAATGTTATAACTTGTCAAAAATTATGGTTGTATGTACCTGTTAAATTTCGACCTTTGTTGTATCATATTCTTTAATTTCTTGTGACGTTTCTACCTTCCGTTATTGATAAAAGGAGGGGTAAAATTATCATAAAATACACACAAAGATCGAAACTAAAAAGTAGGGTACGTACAAAGGACGGAATTTTGGTACATTACATACAACCGTATCATTATCCCTTAATTAATAACCTAGGTAAATATTGTTAATAATTTGTTTTCTGTTTGAAGGTTGAGTCAGCTAATCTCCAATACTCATATACTTGATATATCATGCATAGTTTTAAGCCAATGAACTCAATATTTGTCTATCGTTTCTCATATCTTCATAACCCGCTTTTGCTCGCCGAAAAAGAAGGGTTATGAAAATATGGAACCCGAGTAGACATCATTTTAGTTACCTGGGTTAGCATCACCAAACCTTATGATTTAGCTGCTATTTTTTGAATGAAAGTTTGATTTCAAATAAGCTAATCTTTCATACATTTACATTGAAAAAATATCTCTAGTAAGAACTTGCGTTTCAACCATTTTGGCTTTGGGTTTTGATTTTTGAATGAGATGCATGTAGGAGAAGTCTTGAGATTACAATAAATTTGTGTGTTTAGTTACAGGGAGTGAAAAGGCTAAAAGATGAGTACTAAGAATGTAGATAGGCTTGCCTCAAAAAGTTCATTCGGTAATACTTTCCCTTATGCCTACGAAATTCGCTGTGTGGACTAGCATTTTATCCAAAAGATGGAGATACACTTGGACTTTGATCCATAACCTTGACTTTGATGATATCGGATTAGACTCGTTTTCACATGTGGATCGGGTACTTATGCTTTGCAAAGCAACATGTGTTAAGATATTCCGGTTGCACTTTTACAAGAACCGTGTTCCAGATTCAACTGTCTCAAAGTGGATCAGTGAAGCTAAATGTTAGTGAGCTTGACATCCACATGATTAGCGATATTGGGTTGCCTTAGAGCATGTTCACCTGCAATACACTCTCAAAATTAACTTTAAAGTTAAATGAACCCTATAATAAATTTCCATGACGAGTCTCTCTCGAACACCATGCTCCAGATGTATCAAATGTTTCCGCTGCTCAACCTCATCAAATTCCAATACCTAACACATCTGACACCACAACAACAACTGTTGTTGCTGATGACACCAGTAGAACAAACTGCCTCCAATGACAACGAACCCGTTGATGATCCACTTATTCAAGTTGTACCTACACCTGTAGATTATGTTGCAAATGCATTCTTTAACCCATTTGCATCAGAATCAACTGTTCGCATATAGCAGAATCATCAACATGCAATCTGGATCCACCTAATCTAGCAACCAGATACCAACACCAACCCTCGACACATAAATGGACAAGAGACTATCCCTTAGTAAATATCATTGACAACCCTAACCAACCAATCATAACGAGACAACGACCACATATAGACGGTGAAAACTTCATTTATGCTCTCACAATCAGTCATGATGAACCCAAAAACATTAAAGAAACAATGACATATGACAATTGGATTGAATGTATGCAAGAGGAATTGAATCGCTTTTAAACTTCTTGAAGTATGAGAATTAGTCGAACGACCAACTAGGGACTATGTTATTGGACTCAAATGGATTTGGAAAAACAAAGTAGACGCGGAAGGCATGGTTATTCGCAGCAAGTCTCGTCGGGTGGTTAAAGGATATCGTCATGAAGAAGGCATTGACTTTGAAAAATCATTCGCACCAGGGGCTAGACTTGACGTCGTCTGAATGTTTTTGGAGTTTGCGGCACACATGAACATCACTGTTTAACAAATGGACGTAAAGACAACATTTATGAACAGTCAACTCCGCGAAGAAGTTTCTGTGAGCCAACCAGAAGGATTCGTCGACCCCCAAATCATGTCTACCGACTCAACAAAGCTCTATATGGTCTCAAACAAGCCCCAAGGGCGTGGTATGATAAATTGTCATATTTCCTACTTGCCAACCATTTTGCCAAATGGTCAGTTGATCCAACATTGTTTACTCAATATCACGGGAAGGATATCTTAATTGTTCAAATTTATGTTGATGACATAATTTTTTGTTCAACTCATAAAAAGTACTCAAACGCTTTTTCAAGATTAATGAAACAAAATTTTGAGATGTCCATGATGGGTGAACTAAAGTTCTTCTTAGGACTCCAAGTTCATCAATCATCCCGTGGTATTTTTCTAAGCCAGTCCAAATATGCTCTTGATATACTCAATAAACATGGTATGACCAGTTGTGACACCTATAATACACCAATGGCCGCAGCCACTAAGCTAAACGCTGATCTACATGGGAAACTTTTTTTTTTGGGTGCAAAGGTGAATCAATTATATTAATCTCCAAACTTTACATCATAAGAATAAAAGATAAGATTTTGGACAACACCCAAAATCTGATACAGAAAGAAAAGAATACACTGATCATACACAAACCAGAACAACATTATATCTGATATCAGACATAACTAGTTGATGTCTGACAAACTAAGCTCTGATTAACCAAGGCAAAACACAGCTCCTCTTCATCAAATCAGCCATACTATGAACCACATTCACCTTTTAAAAGCACCTACCATCTAGCTACATTTCCACATCTCCATTCTACCAAGCTACTCAACCATCAACCACAGCAAACAAGGTAGAAATAGAGAGTGACATCACTAGGCATCCATTACCCATCCATGGGGAGGCTCTGCCAAACATCCTACATTTCCCTCTCAATGGAAAGCTTCAGATGTTTAAGAACACTCTCCCTCCATGATGACCAACCATTTCCACCTGCGATGGTGTATTGGGTGGACCAAGAAGGATCATCTTTCATTCCTCTCTATTCCACCCATCATACACTATCCGCCCAAACCATTTACTTTTCACACAGAAAGACCCTACTTTATGGTACATCCCTACTGACTAGACCTCCTATTTAGACAAAACGTATGAAAACGAATAAAAACGTAAGAAACCGAACGAAAACGTAGGACTAACAGTGAAGCAAAAGACCGAAGTTCGATCCCTGCCCCTTTTTTATTTATTTTAAAAAATAAGGACTAACGGTGCAAAAAATATTAACGGAGGGACTAACAGTGCAAACTACTTAACGGAGAACTAACGCCCATCTAAAATAGGGACTAAATGGGTGAAAGGTTTCAAAAATAGGTATGTGTGGTGTAATAAAAACGACTTAGAGACTAAACCGGTTATTCAGGGTATAATTCTACACTTATCATCACCAATCGTGTATTGAAATAGGAAAATTGCTCTTGTCACACTTGGTTTTTGTTTTTGAGCTTTGTCACGTATGCTTCGCTATATTGTAGTCATATGATCCTTCTCTAAATACAACGATACAAGTACAATAACATTCTTTTATTATGCATTGGTTGAACTTTCATGACATGCTCGATCGCAGTTGTTTCAAATATATAGGAAAATTTTAGTTGGAAATTTTCCCCTTACATGGTTAAACCTTATAAGTTTGTACATAACTTTAAACCCATTTATTGTATAATAATAATAATAATAATAATAATAATAATAATAATAGAAAGAAAGTTGATACTTGGTAATGGTGGGATCCGAAGAAATCAAAAGCCAGGACTTATTTTTGACATTAAACCTGATGATTACATTTTGTATTTGTGTGGGTTGGGTTATAAATTAGAATGGTCGTTAAAGAAACCGTTACATGCATAAAAAAACATAGCGGAGGCAGAGTTGAACTATCCTTCTTTTTTGCGAATATGTTAAAAAGAGGTGATAGCAAAACATACTCACGGACAGTGACGGTTGAGATACACTAATGGGGATGTATCTCTTCCACGGGGTGTACGTATGGTGATTGAAGGTAACATACAAGGTAACATTTAGTCGAGATATTATGGATACGTTGAAAGGTCCATATGGCCAAGGATTCAGAGTGATGTACCAAAAGTTAACATACAAGGTAACATTTAGTCGAGATATTATGGATACGTTGAAAGGTCCATATGGCCAAGGATATATGACTTGGGTTTCAGGAAAATAATCTGAGAACCCCATTTTCATTTTTTTTTTTTTTTTGCGAAATATAAGAAGATGAAAGTGCTAGCTATCACCTAACATGCAACGTAACATAGAGCTTAAAATTTACCTGTCTTATACGACATCTAAGTCATTATAACCAATTTCTAATTTAATGGAAAACAATAGATGATAAATGTTTAGATTTTCACTATAACAAATTGTAAAACCCTTTTTCATCAAATCATTAACATATTATAAAGTCCTGATTTGGAAAAAATCTCGAAAGAAATAACTGAAAAATACATCACAACAATCTCCCAAAAGAGTTAAAAAAAAAATATTACTACATTAAGAAGGAACCGAAGCATTCTATTCAAGAACACTAGTTGTAACATGATCCTTGTCGTTATAGAATCGCAATCCATCTGTTATACTTGTAGATGAAGAAAACCTTCCAGCAATGATTGCATGTATAACCGACTAAGATCATGCCTCAAAGCACCGCACCGGATATACTGTGCATTTTCATAACTACTTACATGTGCAGTTTTTGAGTTGGATTTGATTAGAAAGGACCTCTTGGAAAGTGAAAGATTTGCCAAATCAATAAAAATAGGTGAAAGGCTTAACCGATCTAGGTGCAACAAATTTTCTACATTCTCGTACCAACAAACAAGTGAGACAAGGCTCATAGCCATCCACCGGATTTGTGTTTAGAAGAACTGGCGGGACTGCTTTGTAGCACTTGAACCTGAAGGAAGACAGCAAATTTAATGACAGTTTGAAGCTTTGTGTTCTTCATGATGTGATAATCCATATTAATCACTCTTCACAAAAGATTATATAAGTTTGAATTATGAAGTCAAAGTCTTTAAATTTGAAATGAGGTTTTTAAATAACGTGTAAATTATAAAATTAGACTTATATATTTAGTATTTACTAGGGGTGTGCATGGTTCGGTTTGGGTCGGTTTTTGGCTAAAACCGAAACCGAACCACAATGTTCGGTTTTTGTATAACCCAAAACCGAAACCGTTCGGTTTTTGGCGGTTCGGTTTTTTCGGTTTGTTATCGGTTTCGGTTCGGTTTTTTCGGTTTCTAACCGTTAATATTTGGGTATGGCCAAATTATACCAACAAACTTGTTTTACGTACACAATTAGTTATTCTTCTTTACTTTTTTTTCTATCTAAGCATAATAATGTTTATTGCATAATTCTACAATTACAAACATATAAATGAGACATACATATACAAGTGAACATACACGTAATCATTATCGAATACTTATTGATTTATTCACACAAAACACGCAACACGAGAAACACATATAGAAATATAAACATTAAGATAAATATATTATAAATCCACTCACAAAATGAATATGAATTTATAAATTTGATTTATTTAGTTATTTAATCATATTATATTAATTACTTATTAGATATTATGTATAATAAACCGTTCGGTTCGTTCGGTTTTTTGGTTTGGTTTTGATGAAGCGAAACCGAACCGTATTTTTCGGTTTTTGAAAAAGTAAAAACCGAACCATCGGTTTTTAGTTTCGGTCGGTTTTTTCGGTTCGATTTTTTCGGTTTTCGGTTCGGTTTCGGTTTTTTCGGTTTGTTTTGCTCACCCCTAGTATTTACTATAGATATGATAAAGATGGAGTTGGGTAAATCATGTGTAATGATCCCGTTTCAAATGTGAATTTTAGTTGATTTGACCTAAAAAGTCAAAAGTGTATACCTTGTTACCATCAGTTCCTCATTTGTAAAACTTTAGTATAAAAACATCTTCTGACAAAGCTACACATTCTAATTTCATTATAATACCTTTTAAATCTTGTACTTGGTTGTACAACTTTCTGTTTTCTGTTAGAACTGCACGGTATTTTTTAGCAGAATCTTCTACAAGCCCCTGAATCTTCACTCCTGATCAAAAGCAATATATGCAAAAGCAATTTAATCTATCTATAAACTAAAAAAGGTAGATGCTAAATCTGAAAATTTACCAAATTGAGTAAGTTCCTCTGAGTAAAATTTAACTTCTTGCTTAATGGACTCAGAACCCATCCTCAATTCCTGAAAGTTATATAAAATCATGCATAATTTTCATATAAATTGTCATTATATACCTCCTCCTAGACCTACTTGACAATGCTGTGTGTGTGTGTGTCAAATGTTATCAAAGGCAATACATACATACCTTTAGAAGCCTGGCTTGGATACCCCATAGTTTATCTTGGAGATCCACAAATTTATTTTCCACAGAAAGGTCAACTGTTTCACACAAGGAGACAGCAGGATCTGATTTAACACCACCCATCAAATCCTCTTCTAGGTCAGCAGGATCTGATTTAACACCACCCATCAAATCCTCTTCTAGGTCTTTCAAACAGAGACCAGCAATGAGATTTTCATATTAACAGGAAATTAATAAGAATTAATTGTGCAAGTAACAACACTTACCATGGTATACGTTTTACCTGAGCCTGTTTGGCCGTATGCAAAAATGCATACATCATATCCGTTCAGGACGGACCGGATGAGTGGTTGGGTATCAACAAACACTTCCTCTGCAAACAAAACAAAACAAAAAGTTGGAATCTTTCGTATAAAACTCATAAAGATAAGTTAATGCAATGATTATACATAAAGATTAAGGGTTAATTCTCCAAATGGGTGAAAGTTAATGATTAAATCACAATTGGACCTAAAAAATTGTACATGTTCCCTGACATCTCAAACCCTATCCCCTCTTTGTTGCTTTGAGGTGCACCTAACTCGACACCTGACGCGTTTTCGGCAAATTCCAGGGTACTTTTGGTTTCGGAGTAAGACTCAACATCTGAATTTAGATGTATAAACATAAATGTCTTTGCTTGACGCTCTGTAATTTGCACCAAAGAAGATAAGGACAAGTAGTAGATGATAAAATGAAAAGTTTAGAATCTAGAAATGTGAGCACCTAAAGATTTTTGTAGAACTTCGGTTAGTTTGCTGTTCCTATAAGGCACGTTAGACTGCTTTTTAGCACTTGAACCTGAAGGAAGACAGCAAATTTAGTGACAGTTTGAAGCTATGTGTTCTTCATGATGTGATAATCCATATTAATCACTCTTCACAAAAGAATATATAAGTTTGAATTATGAAGTCAAAGTCTTTAAATTTGAAATGAGGTTTTTAAATAACGTGTAAATTATAAAATTAGACTTATATATTTAGTATTTATTATAGATATGATAAAGATGGAGTTGGGTAAATCATGTGTAATGATCCCGTTTCAAATGTGAATTTTAGTTGATTTGACCTTAAAAGTCAAAAGTGCATACCTTGTTACCATCAGTTCCTCATTTGTAAAAAAGGTGACCCAACTACTAAGCTTTTATTGTTATTAAGGTCAACCAACCATGAAACTGGTGAGGAGATAGGCTTAAATAACCTTGAAATTTTTTGAAAAAACAAAACTTCCCTAGGTTATTTGAATAGTTGGACGGGCCTCCTTATACATGTTTGGACAAAAACAGTTTCAGGTCAACCCAGCGTGAACCTATTACCCGGACCCGCCCATTTTTCGACCTGCACTAGTAAGATGACATAATTTAAGCAGCACGTGTACCTTTGGTTACTGATGGTGTTCCTTGCTTGTGCCATTGTGGCTGCACCTGATTTCGTAAAGAAGATGTGGTCTTTGGTGGAGGTCTTGGAAGTTTAGATGGTAAATTAGACCTGGAACCATTGAGACCACATATCAAGTTTCTTTTACAGCTCAACATATCAGAAAGTTCAGGAGGTAATAAAAAAAGTCACAGTTGTTAATACAAACCAAATTCCCTAATGGTTAATTCTCAAGCAAAACTAACATTAAATATATGTAAAAATTCAGGAGACAAAATAGACAAGTATTTGCCAGGTGTTCTAAAAAATTACTCGTTTTTTTTTCTTAATAAGTTAACTAGCCCACCCGTTTTGCTAACCGTAATAAAGGGTACCAAGAAAATAAGAATAAGAGACTCACTTCTCCTGGTGCTCAGTAGGTGCTTTTGTGGTTTCACGGGAAAGAATTTTCGTACCCACTGAAAGACCTAATCCTATATCATCTTGACCATCTTCCGTAACACGTCTTGAAGACCAAGACAGTGAAGTCACCTACATTATCACCCAAAACAAAAAGTTGGAATCTTTCGTATAAAACTCATAAAGATATGTTAATGCAATGATTATACATAAAGATTAAGGGTTAATTCTCCAAATGGGTGAAAGTTAATGATTAAATCACACTTGGACCTTAAAAAAAATTGTACCTGTTCGTGACATCTCGAACCCCTATCCCCTCTTTGTTGCTTTGAGGTGCACCTAACTCGACACCTGACGCCTTTTCGGCAAATCCCAGGGTACTCTTGGTTTCAGCGCAAGACTCAACATCTGGATTTAGATGTATAAACAGAACCGTCTTTGCTTGACCCTCTGTAATTTGCACCAAAGAAGATAAGGACAAGTAGTAGATGATAAAATAAAAAGTTTATAATCTAGAAATGTGAGCACCTAAAGATTTTTGTAGAACTTCCGTTAGTTTACTATTCCTATAAGGGACGTGCCGAGCCTTTCGTGCTAATGCACGGATAACGTCTCCAAGAGTTGATAATGATGTGTTAATATGTTGAGCTTCTGTTAATCTCACTCCTATTGCTTCCGATTTATTCACTCTTTCACTTCCAGCAAGATCGATCAAAGTTAAGTTGCCATGCCAAACACCATTTGTGTCGCGATCCGTACCACGAATATGAATATTTAAGATGCTGAAAGATGAAGGATTGGAGTTACACAATAAAGAAATTGAATAAATGAAAAGGCAAACAAAAAGCTATTTACCTATGAGATCTGCTGCTCCGTTCGTTGAGGGTGGTGGCTCCTACGGCCCTCTTCGTCATCCCAAGATTCATGAGGTCAAGAACTTCTGCAGTGGATGTCACACGCTGCATTGTAGCCTCTGGGACCGGTAACCCATTGGGCAACACAGGATATCTTAAGTGTGTGACAGTTAAGTTAAACAACATTATTTAAGGTGATAATACGCCTACGATCATATAAAATATAACTCATAATTAGGGTCAACCCGAGTAACCCGACCCGACTGACACCCCTACTCATAATGTATAAAAGGATATTTACTATTCTGATTACTATTGCTGCCCAATAAATCATGAACTTCGTTGTTATATATCTCCACGAACTCGTTGTTATATATCTCCACTTAACCGCATTTAAATTTCATTGCCCGAGCTTCTTGTCATTCGGGGAGAGATGAAATAGGTC
>OU343218.1:225735633-225762393 GCA_910596185.1 Chrysanthemum makinoi
GAAAATTATAATCTTCAGTATATGTTTAAATAATTAACTATTTTCATATTTTTTTAAGTAAGATGGCACACCTTCAAATTAGGTACCAACACAGGCAATCTTGCAGTATCCAAGTTTTTAACTGATCCAATAACATCTCTTGCATCAGCCAGCTTTATCAAAAATACTAATCAGAAATAGACGGAAACAAAACGTAAGAATATACGTTCATAAATATTACTCCAGATACCTGAGGCACCCATTTCGGTGAAACAAAACTTGTGGCCTCAACAACCGACAAACCAGCTGAAGCAAGCCTATGAATTAGTTCTATCTTCACAGATGTCGGTACCATATTTTTTTCATTCTGTAACCCGTCCCTTGCACCAACTTCTACTATTTTCACATACTTTGGTATGCCTTTGAATATCTGAAGTAGTGCATCATAAGATGAAAAGAAACATCAATATTACATAAGTTACTACTTTATAATGAATGAATTTCAGATCCTTTTCTTCGTTTGACGTGAAGTACTCTAACCAAATTTCATTTAGCTACAAAGGATAATTTAGCTATCCAACTTTCTTGCAGTTTCAAGATGATTAACCACTTCTGACATTAAAAGCTTAAGTTGTTATGTAGTATTTGTTTTTGTTTGTGCTGAAGTCTTGAATACTGAATCTAAACTGTTTTTAACATTAAGAGGTAGCCCGTCATGCTTGGATGCAGAAACTGATTGAAAAGCAAACTAATTTAAATGTATGAATATTGTTAGCTGTCCATTTTATCAATCAATGTCATCAATGGTGGCCATTTGCCACAATAATTGATGTATTTTTAGCAATCAGTAAACACGGGCAAGGGTCTTTTTCTTGACTTTTACATCTAGATCATAAGTGATAAACCAAAGCATATTTCCATATGTGCAAAAAATACGAGAAAATTACCTCTGAAAACAGAAACCATGTGGTAATTATTATTTATCTAATTGAATCATATTTAAGACCAAATTAAGTACCAAAAGCAGAGAACGAACAGCTCACCATATTCGTTATATCATGCAGACCTCCTCCATTACTGCAGTATGACTTATACTGAAACTTTGCTAAATGGCGTAAATCACGCCGATTTCCATAAGCTGCAAGGTTTCCATTTTGAGGCATATCACGTGAATGGTGTCTCCATGTGAACGCTTCTTGCTCATACTCAAAATCTTCCCTGAACATATGCAAGTTGCTAAGTAAATACTATATACCAATGCTTTCAGTAATGTGAAGTGATCCAACACCAAAATCTCCATGCTTCAGTTTATATAACTAAACTAAAATGCAAAGGTTAAGACACATACTCATCGCTATTCGACGAGGTAGAAGTATTTCCCTCAATCCAGCAATGTCCCATCCCAGAGTCGCCTCCACTTGTACTGCATCCATCTGATGAAAATCGATGGGAAAGATCAATGTTACTGAGGCTTGGCAACTTGTCCATACTGAGAGGCTCTTCCAAACTCGACATTGCAGAAGATACAACACGGCAACGCTCTAGTACAAGCATGATAAAATAAGCACTTTGAGTGAACCTCTCTAAAAGTGAAACCAAATAACAGCCAAATAAATCAAGATATTGATGGACACATAAACCATGAAATTGATGAAAACAAACTATAGACAATATTAACCTCTTCTAAAGTCGCCATGTCATACTATCCGTAAACCTTAAGAAACCTATATTAAATAATAGCATAGTATGATACTTCGACTCAAGCCTTTAAAGGTTCACCATTGGATATGCTCCTCATAGATAGCTTATTTCACTCGCAACTAGTTCAATATTTTTTTTCTAAAGGTTAATTTACCACTCTCTAATACTAATACACTAATACGGCAATAAGTAATTATAGGCTATTAAACTAATGAAGAAAATTGTAATCCAAACTATATAAATTTGATCCTTAAAATCTTGTATTCTCAACAACTTATGAATTTCAATTACTTAACTAAACTAACAAGTATCCCAAAATAGCAATTTCATTTCAGTTTCCAACCGGAATCAAAACATATAACCAAAAGTCAAGTCAACATAAAAAGAAGAATGGAAAATAAAATCTCACCTGAAATCAGCCAAAAAAACACAAATCCCCTGAAGAAAGCAAACACAGATGAAGATCAAAAGTTTATATAAAAGAAACAAATGATCTTTAAATATAATGGGTCAAATACATCAACAAATGCAGAAAAATGACATACTCAACTATATATATTAAATGATATTAAATGACATACTAACTCTAACTAACATGTGGTTTTGCATTTTTCAAAAATATTTATTAAAGTTACGAAAAAGCGAGGCAAGTTGTTGGAGTTGTTTACGTTCTACCGACCATATAAAATATAATATAACCTTAACTTGTGGTTTGGTTGTGTAAATTCAAAGGTTTCCATCATTTTCAGTCAGATTGATGAGATGAAGACAAAAAAATACACTAATGTTTTATTATGGTTTATGTGCATGCGACTATGTATGTCTTGGTTGAATTGGCTGTTCACCAATAATTGATGGACAATGGCTTTGACTCCCGCCAATTAAGGTTAAAAGGCGGGGTTCATAGCGTCATTTCAGCTTTTTTTTTTCCTCTCAATTCTTTTTATTATTTTTCACTTTTCACCCGTTTTAGTCACACTTCTTTCAAACATATCCGCTGGTGACTGCCTCACCTTTCGTCCCTTTCTTTTACCATGTCCGCGACGTGAGGTGAGGGTGGTGTTTTGGTGGGTGGCACGTAAGGTGAGGGTGAAGGGTGAGAACTCATCACTCCGGGTAATCTAATATAATTTAGTAGAGTCAATGTTGATTTATACAAAGTTAAGTCTATTATTTAAGGCTAATGATTTGTACACTCACTTTTTTTATTCGCACACTCCACTTTATGCTATACAAAGTTGTACAGTTGTTATATGTTGCATATCCAGTTTGTACACTGAAGTGTACGAATAAAAAAAATGAGTGTACGAATCAACACTCATTATTTAACCATGTATTTTCTCAAATTTTCACATCTACTTTACTTACTCTGAAAAATACTATTACCACTATCAAAACTTTTGAGTTTGTTCCGAACTTAAAATTTTCTCTTATTCACCTTAGCTAGGTCAACGAGTTACATTTAACTATATCAGTCGTCCACCATATAAATATCCATTTTCTCCCGATTTCTGCCCATAAACCCTAATTGTTAAATCCATGTAATCACTTCAATTAACGTTCGAGATGGCTAAAAGTTAGTGTGATAATCTCTTATATCATGTTTGTTTATTGAGTTATGTTGCCTAATTTTATACTAACGTTAAAACCCAATTTTTAGGTAAATGTGATAAAAAGCGTGTTTTTACACTTAACCTAAAACACGGCGGGGTTTTCTTATGTAATCCTTTCGACTATGTGCAAGGTGACGAAAAGCAAATCACATATATTAACTTCGAAGTTATGTATTATGAAGAGTTATGTGAAATAGTTAGACATTTAGTGCATGCCCCAATATCTCGGTTGTATTATTGCAAAATAGGCATGCCATTAAGAGTTAGTATAACTAAACTAAGAATGATGGGGTTGTTGACAATTTTTTAAGGATTGATTATGAAAGTAAATGGGTAATTGATTTATATATGAAGCACTTTGGTTATGATGCAATGGATTTTCAAAATGAAGAAGATGATATTGATTTTGTGGAGTTTCATAATGAATGAGAAGATAATGTTGTGACTAAGAATGTATTTACCAATGACCCATTTCTTAATAAGCTTTGTAGTAATAATGGTCACTTTTAAGATTTCATATATGAACATGTCCCTGCCAATACAGGCCTACAAATGGAATATCCAAGATCATGTATTATAGACCCTAGTTTCAAAGTTCAGAGGGTATTATTTATTCAAAACATGATCCCGCACTTCATTTTAATCAAAGGCAACCTGTATTAGTAATGAGGTTTGATCATCCTCAACAGTTTAAATTGTGTTTAGCCAATTATGGGGTAGCAAATGGTTATCGATGGTGGTTTTAGAGGAATGATTGGAGATGTTTGTTAGGACTAGGGTTGAGCGTCGGTCCAAAACCGAACCGACAAAACCAAAAACCGAAAACCATAAAAAACCTAAACCAAAACCGAACCGAATATGGTCGGTTCGGTTCGGTTTAGTGTCGGGTCCGTCGGTTCGGTCCAGTTTAAGTGTGTTTGTGAATGTTTTTGCCGGTTTTGGGTCGGACCGAACCGAACCGAACCGAAACTGAAACCGAAAATTGTAAAAAACTGAAACCGAAACCGAACCGAAGGGTTGTCGGGTCGGTTCGGTTTTTGTCGGTTTGGTCGTTTTGTCGGTCCAGTTCGGTTTTGAACCTTCCATGCTCAGCCCTAGTTAGGACTATGTGGTAGGGATGTGGCTGCAGGCAAATGTGAAGGGTATAATATTAAGAGATGCTGGTACCATATTCTTTCATTCTGTAACCCGTCCCTTGCACCAACTTCTACTATTTTCACATAGTTTTGTATGCCTTTAAATATCTAAAGTAGTGTATCATAAGATAAAAAGAAAATCATAAACATCACATAATTTATTACGGAGTACTTTATATTTGAATAAATTTCAGATTGTGTTCTTCTACCGAGCATATAAAATACAATATTGGTTTGGATGTGTAAATTCAAAGGTTTCCATCGTTTTTAGTTAGATTGATTGTTAAAGATGAAGAGAAAAAATATTCATGCAGCTATGTATATCTTGGTTGAATTGCTATTTGCTAATAATAGATGGATGATGGCTTTGACTCCTGCCAACCAATATTAGGGCTGAGCACCGAAGGTTCAAAACCGAACCGGACCGACGAAACCGACCAAACCGACAAAAACCGAACCGGACCGACAGCCCGTCGGTTGGTTTATTCAGTCCTACATGCTTCGGTTTCGGGTCGGTTCGGTTCGGTCCGTTTCTGCCCAAAACCGACAAAAACATGCCAAAATACACATAGACAGACAAAACCGAACCGAACCGACGAAAACCGAACCGAACCGACAATATTCGGTTCGGTTTCGGTTCAAGTTTTTCACGGTTTTCGGTCTTCGGTTTTGTCGGTTCGGTTCGGTTCGGGTCGGTTTTTGACCGACGCTCAGCCCTAATCAATATAATTTAGTAGAGTCAATGTTGATTTATACAACTTGGAGGTGGCTATTAATCAGAGCATTCACAATTAATCGAGACTTTAAAGACTTTTTATATGACATATTCTATGACACAATTATATTTTGAGGAGAGTTATTTTACATACCAAACTTTTTTCACATACCAAGGGACTCATCTCCACCATCCATTTAAAAAGAAATCAATGGCTGAGATTAAAAGCATTTTATTATTTCACATATTTTTTATAATTTAAATATCTCTTAAACCGTTAATCGTTAAGTGAAAATATTTACACCGTGCGACGAGCATTTAATTATCTTTCTATAGAAGGACACTTTGATATACTTTCAAAAAAAGAAAAAATGTTCGTTTTTTTCACGTTTTTTCGTATTTTTTACGTTACTGAAATTTGCATTAAAAATATATATACGATAAAACACTAAATTGAATATCACATGTGATATTAGTGTAATATCATATATGATATGTAATATCACATGTGATATATCATATGTGATATTACACTAAGATCACATGTGATATTACATATCATATATGATATTACACTAATATCACATGTGATATTCAAATTAGTATTTTATCATATATGATTTTTTAATGCAAATTTCAGTATTGTAAAAAAACTAAAAAAAAAACGTGAAAAATACGAAAAAATTGTTTTGTCGAAAGTATATCAAAGTGCTATCTATAAAAAGATAATTAAATGCTCGTCGCATGATATATTTTTTTTTCGCTACGATTAGCGGTTTAAAGATATTAATATTTGAAAAAAAATGATGAAAGTGGGTTTTAAATTGTTGGGATTAATCTCATCCATTAGATCAAATAAAAATGGAGGGTGGAGATTGATCCCTTAGTATGTAAAGAATCTTTTGTCCTCAAATGATCTTAAATCTTATAATTTTAGATAAAATAAAGAGTAGAGTTATTTTACAAACCAAATTTTTCTTACATACCAGGGACTCATCTTCACCATTCATCTAAAAAGAAATCAATGGCTGAGATTAAAATTATTTTATTATTTCACCTATTTTTTATAATTTAAATATCTCTTAAACCGTTAATCGTTAAGCAAAAATAATTACATCATCGAGACGAACATTTAATTATCTTTCTATAGACGGGCACTTTGATATACTTTCGAAAAAGAAAAAAATCGTTTTTTTCACGTTTTTTCGTCTTTTTTTCGTTTTTCTTCGAAACTAGAATTTGCATGAAATATCATATATGATATTAGTGTTAAATCATATATGATAAATCACATATGATATACATATCATATATGATTTAACACTAAAATCACATGTGGTATTCAAATTAATATTAAATCATATATGATTTTTTCATGTAAATTTCATGCGTAAAAAGCGAAAAAACTTAAAAAAAACGTGAAAAAAACGAAAATTTTTTTTTTGTCGAAAGTATATCAAAGTGCCTATCTATAGAAAGATAATTAAATGCTCGTCGTGATGGTATATTTTTTTTCGCGACGATTAACATGAAAGAAATTTATATTTGAAAAAAAGGATGAAAGTGGGTTTTTTTAATTGTTGAGATTAATCTCATCCATTAGATCTAATAAAAATAAAGGGTGGATATTGATCCCTTGGTATGTAAAAGATCTTTTGTCCTCAAATGATCTTAAATCTAAAATAAATACAAAAAGAATTGTGAGGCCACTCAACTATTAAACATTTTACTTTTAGGTCACTTATTTTCAAAACTAACTTATAGGCCACCCATTTATGGGATTGCTTTCGTTTATACCAACTTCGAATAATTTTATCGCGAAAATCTTTGAAACAACGAGAATAAAGCTAAATATAACATATTAAAACAACACAAACGAGTATTTAATTGTAAAATATCAGTTTTAGCCATTATTTAAGTGCAACTTTAGTTAGTTGAAAGTAAATTAAGATAATTTAACTAATGTTTTATGTTTAAATTGTTAATTTATTGTGTTGATATGTTAAAGTTAGCTTTATTCTTGAAATTGTATGAATATCCAGCAAGAATATGAACAAGTTTGGTATAAAGGAAAACAAAAACATACTTGGGTGATGTAACATATTGGATTTCACAAACACATCAAACCATGATTACAAATAGGCGTATAACTTGAGGTTTTTAGAGAGAGAAAGAGTTAGAGGTTTGGGAACTTAGTGAGAGAAAGTAAAAGTATTATTATGAGCTCCAACCATCTACCTTGGGAGGTAGAGGGTATTTATAGTTTCTTACATAAACGCCACCTACAGGTTGTGGATCAGGCATACAGTGGGTAAAGACCCGTCCGTCCTCCACGGTGTTACTTAAATAAATGCTATCTAACATAAAATAACTACGACTACGAGCTTTCAAACGATTACATATACTTGAGGTGACCGACACTTTAATAACTGGATTTACTAAATCCTAACAATCTCCCCCTAAAGGAGGTCACCTCAAATTACATTGAATACAAACAGATATTACATTAAGATTATTCTTGGATTCTTGTTAATGTTCTTTGCTCTGAAGCCCGTAGTCTTTGATTCTTCATTTTTGCATGTTTGGTTAATCCAAGTGGAGGTCTTTAACTGATCCACGTGATAATGAGTTTTGAGCCAGCATTGAGATCATCAACTAACATAAATCTCAGACTCTTCCATTGTGGAGTTGACATTATGTGAAGTTGTGACTTTTGGACCGACATGCTCACATTCTAGATCATGAAATCTTTTCATCAGAGTAGCGGAAGCTTTAGTTGATGCAAGATATTTGCAGCACCGTAGCAGAAGCATGGAGTGAAAATATCAGAGTCATTGATTCACTTATCATGATTTCTTTAGAAATGAATGTGATGTGTGAGCATGCGGCTATGGATTGACCTCTCCATTGACCGGTACCAAGCGTCGGGTGCATACAACGGTTAGCAATAAAATGCATGAAAGTGTCTTTGATCACTTTCGTTGAATTGAGGTACACGGCCCACGGTTCCCCATTGATCGTACAAGTATTGCGCATGTGATCGGTATAATTCGAAGAATCTCCTTGGCGAGGGTTTCAGCGGTGCTCTAGCCGTTCTCAAGCGGAGCGTCTTAAAGAAGACAACGGAATGAGTGAACGGCGAATTTAAGATTCACTAATTGATGAAAAGAGATTTGAAAAACAATCGATCTTGCTCAATAAAGTGTTTTTGCAATACAACGAGGGTTTTTTAGAAAAATCAATTATCAATCATAAACACCTTTTATATTTGAAATATTAATACACAGTCGATGTGCTAAAGAAAATATTTTTAAGCACAACGACCGGTTTTTCAAAGGTATCCGTCAATCCATAACCTGAACCAGGATTGATTCATAAATTTGAATCGCCCCATTGTTTCTGTTCAGTTGTCACATGGTTGATCTATTGGATAGATCTCACATGCCACCTACCAAGAGCTTGTTTGATGTTGGCTCTAGAAGGATTTCCATCTTCATTGTGAATATGTTTGCATATCACTTTGATGTTCTGGCAATACCACAAGGATAATGCGTAGGACTCTTAAGATATAATCTCTCTTTCCACATTGTGTGAAACAAAGAGTCTTCATTGACAGTGTCCTAATGAGATTTATTTGATGATCTCGTGGTTCTAGACTCAATTGTGCACATTTGGCTCCTATGCCGGAGACTAGGGAGAGGGTCTCCTTTTTCAATATCAACAATCTCTAAGAGAAAGTCGATAGATTATGTGGGTTCCCCGTGAGAATGAAACAAGTCCCTTTTTAAGAGAAACTTGAGTAGCTTGGGAAGTTGTAGTGCGGTCGTCCTTTGGGTCCATGATGTTTTGTCTTCAATACCGGTGTTACCTTAGTAACAACCAGTAGCATATGTATTGAACCGGTTTACGCCTAAGGTTGAATAATTGAAGGGCTATTTATTTTCACCCTTTTCTCATTCAATTCTTTTTCATTCTTCAACCCCTTTAGTGCTTATGAGACTTCATAACTAAAACCTTGTTGGGTTTATTCGGTTCTAGCTCTTTCTCGATCCCAGCTCTTCCCATATCTCATTTTTCACCTTTTTCATCATACCTAAGGACTCTACACTATCTAGTGGATTGTCCTGGGTAGATCCCTCCGGCTCTGGCGGGATCGTGGGAACGAATACCTAACCTAACCATCCTTATAACTCCATACATAAAGTAAATTTGGTCGGTCTATTTGGTATTGTTCATCTGCCATTGGAATCAATTAAAAACCATTTGAAAATCAATCCAGATACTTGTGATATATAATCAAAGAATTTTGTACCTGAATTGTTTTTGATATTTTTAGAAAAAGAGCTCCCCCTCAACATGTGCATCATGTATTAGAAGTCGTTTTGGCAAACGGAGGCAAAAGATATCAACATCACTTTCCTGATCAAAGTTAGTATTTTTCATACTTTGTTAAGGATAATTTTTGGAAAGGATGTGGTGTTTAAGAAGTTGCTCCCCCTCAATATGTGCATATAGATTTGAAAGTGTTTTGCACATATTAGGGAAAGTCTGCACATTGAAACAAATCAATCACGTTTCAATCCTTTTTGGTTTGAAATAGATGCTCCCCCTCAACATGTGCATGGAAAAATTGAAATCGTTTGGCACATGTGGGGAGGAGAGAGGAGAGCTTGTAAATCATTATAAAACCATTTATTGAATTGTCAGTTTAAATCCAATTTAAATCACAAATTCTCCCCCGATCACAATTTTCAAATCATTTGAGATTTGTGATCTCTGGAGATTTAAATTGATTTTGAAAGCTTTTTAGGAGAATTGTGACTTGCTTATGAAAACATTTAACCGATAAGGATCACAACTGAGACTTTAAACTCCAAAAACATGCTTGAGTATATTTTGAAAACATGACATAAACCTTGGCTCGAACCAGGTTGTATGACAAATAACCTTTTGATTTAAATGAAATCATTCTCCCCTCAATCAATGACATAAGTTGTTGATTGAGAGATAGAGATTTTGACCAATGTCAAGTCCGGATGATTTTCAAAAATTGAGACCGAGTTATTTTTATTAGTTTTCAATTAGATAACAAATATTTTTCAGAAGAATTTATAGAAGGAAAAATACTTGTGAAAGGAAACATTTGTCGTTATAGTGACAAACATTTGTTTTAGAATCGAGCATGAGATGGGAAAGATAAGATAAAGCATGGCTCTGTTCTTTAAAAATGGGTTATAGGCTGAATGCTGACATGACTATAAGCCTTTGTTTCAAAATATATATATATATATATATATATATATATATATATATATATATATATATATATATATATATATATATATATATATATATATATATATATATATATATATATATATATATATATATTATTTATTTATTTTAAAAAAATTATGTACATTCAAAGAACATCTAAAAGCCCGTGACATTCTTTGAATGTCAACACAAATTCCGTAGATGATATCGAATAAGGAAAACATGACAAAATAACAATATTTTTGGGACTTTACAAGATTTTCTAATTTTTATGGATTTTGAAAATTTTATATTTTTCTATTTGCTTTTTGTTGGTTTTGTAATTTTGTATTTTGCTTTTTAAATAACTATTTACAAGAGATGGAGGAAGAAAAACCTTTTACTCCTCTTCTTCCTTTTGAAGACGTTTAAGTGTTTCCGGTTGTAGACTCTTTAGACAAGTCGTGGGAGGATAAACTCAAAACGTTCTCTAGGAAGAGCTTTGGTGAAGATGTACGCTACGGTATTGGTTCTCACAAAATAAAGTTCCACCACACCGTTTTCCACTTGCTCCATGATGAAATGATGTCGAATGTCGATGTGCTTTGCTCTTGAGTGTTGTACGTTGTTGCATGAGAGAGCAATAGCACTTTGTTATCTATCTGAGAGGATTTTGTTGAATTCACAAGCTTATCACCCAGCGAGCACCTCGGCGTGCTTGAAGTGTATCTTGACATCTGCATGATCGGCATCTGCATAGAAATACATTAGTGACATACCGGTGTCGCCGGGTACCAAAGTCCTATATTGATGGTTCCTTGGAGATACCGAAAGACCCGTTTAACGCTTCAAGGTGCTTTTTGGTAGGCTTAGCACGGTATCTAGCACATGCATCTGGCCGAACAAAATATCGGTCTCTTGGTGAGGTACATCGAGGATCCAATCATACTCGATATTTAGTTTGATCTACCATGATCCTGAGTGGTCCTCATCGGTTTAGTACACTCTATCATGGGGTGTCAACGGTCACAATAATCAAATCCAAATTTCTTTAAAATCTCATTTGCATATTTAGATTGATTTATAAAAATGCCTCAGGGACTTTGTGAAATTTGTAATCCCAAGAAAAATGACATTTGTCCCATCATTGACATTTGAAATTTGGAGCCCATCTCCTTATGAAAAAGCGGTCACATTCATTAAGGTCGGTCGAGGCAAAAATAATATCATCAACATAAATTTGAACGTGAATTAAATGTTTGCACGACTTTCACGGTGAACAATGTCGGATCAAGCTGCTCCTTTCTGAATCCAGTAGATAGAAGAAACTTTGATAGCGTATCATACCATGCCCTTGGAGCTTGCTTCAAACCGTAAAGAGCCTTCTTCAAGCGATAGACATGAGTGGGATGCTCTGATTCACAAAACCTTCGGGTTGGTGGCGTATACTTCTTTAAGATCTACTGTTAAGAAAAGCCGTCTTTACATCCATCTGATAGACTACCATGTTCTTACTTTCAGCAGCATTAGCCAAGAAGATTACGATTGCCTCGATCACGAGCAAGCTGGAGCAAATGATTCTTTAAAGTCAATACCCTCCTCTTGACGGTATCCTTTTGCAACCAAGCGAGCCTTGTTCTTTAATACATCACCATGCTCATCAAGTTTTACTTTGAAGATCCACTTTAGAGCAATGATCATAGCACGTCGGGAGCGGTACTAATTCCCATACATCAAGTCGATCAAACTCATGAATTTCATCTTGCATGGCATTGAACCGGCTATCTTCATTCATGGCGGTTTTAACATCTTTTGGTTCGACCTTGGATATCTGAGTTGAAGAAGCACCATAAGGCATCGGTTGCAAGTTGTTTGAGTGGATCTTTGGGCGAGAGGATTTCAATGATGTTGTCAATGGATGATCATGTGTCCATTTTCTAAGGTGTTAGTGTAGTTGTTTTTGAGGCTGAAGTAGCGATGAGTCGATTTATCGATGAAGATGGTTCGATGATGATTCGAGGAGCAAATATGTTTTCAAAGGGCATCTTCGGGAGTAGCAAAGGGATTATCTCCATCACAGGTGCGAGCCTTGATTCCATGATGTACACTCGATGATTGATGATTTGTTGATGAGAGGCAGTGATCGGCAGCATGCTTCTTGACTTAATGACATAGCTGGACATTGGCGAGGGATAGGGCATCCTCTGTTGATGGATTATACAGATCATTAGCAATTGGCTCATAGTGTTCATCAAACATTGGATCAAACAATTTCTTCAAATCATCTTTAGAAGGAGGTACATAAGGAGTTCTTTGGTGAGGGATTTAGTACAAGAGTAGAAGCTGATGGGACTACTTGATGAAGGTTGAGATCTGGGTCCAAAGCTGGGTTGTCACGGAGCCATTTTCCGGACAACTCATCGAACGTGGCGTGAATAGTTTCCATGATATCTCGAGTTCTTTTGTTGTAGATTCGGTACCCTTCTTGTTTGATGCATAACCTACAAAAACTCCAATGTCCGCCTTAGCTCTTAATTTACCTAAATCTTGACCGTCATTAGTTGGATAGCACAACGCACCAAACACACGAAGGTAGGAGAGATCAGGTTTTCGTTTATGGACAAGTTAGTATGGAGTTTTTCCATGAGATGTGTGTATGAGGGAACGATTTTGGGTGTAGCAAGCCATGGCAATGGCTTATGAAGAAACATTGGAACCTTTGAATAAATTAGCATTGTTCTTGCGGCTTCCACAAGATTTCGATTTAGTCTTTCAACTATACCGTTACTGTTGAGGAGTTAGGTGGAACACTTCTTTGATGGTGATTCCAACACTTTCATAAAATTGACTTAAGTCTTTGTTAACAATTATGTGCCATTGTGCATTGAATAATTCTAACCGTATTGTTAAGTCGAACTTTGCTTGATAAGTTTGATAATGACATATGGAGTTTCATCCTTTGTCCTCAAAAACTTTACCCAAGTAAATTGAGAGTAGTCATCAACAACGACTAAAATATATTTCTTCCCATTAATCATTTGCACTCTCATTGGTCATAAAATCCATATGAAGGGTATGAGAACTTCCATTCTTGAGTTTGTGGGTTTAGGTTTGTGGGCATATTTCTTGCTTTTTCCCAATTGGCATGTTGAACAAAGATAATCTTTTTCATACTTTAATCGGGTAAGCCTCTTACAAGATCCTTTGGAAAGATTATTAATGGTGCGAAGTTCAAGTGATTGAGACGCAGGCGATGCCATAACGTGATTTTGTTTTGAAGCCTTTGACAACAAGCGATTGGAAAGACTTCATCATGTCTTCGATAGAGATGGTGTATAGATTTGAACCGCGAGTTCCTCTTAACAGTTCCACACCATCAAGTTCTCTAACGAAACAAGTATGTTTTCTAAATGCCACTTCTAGATTGGAATCACATAATTGACCAACAGAAAACAAGTTATGACCAAGACCTTCAACATAATATACCATGGAGATTACACTATTGCCAACAACATAGTCTCCATAACCCATAATTGCTCCAAAATGGTCGTTCCCGAATCTAACGATCCAGATGAATTTACTCACGAAGTTCATGAGCATGGCGATCTCGGTCATATGCTTGGAATAGCACGAGTCCGAATACCGCAGAAGCGATTTGAGCGATCTGCGGTTGAACACAAACAAGAATGGATAAGCTGGATAATTGGGATCCCTATGCAAGAATGGGTTCCATTTGGTTAGTAACAGTGATTGAAACACCCACATTGGAAGTAGAAACAATGGAATCATCGAGGGAATAGATCGATGCTAGTGTCGTATTTGACCTATTCAAAGTATGTTCACTTCTTAAGGGAATAGTTCTACGAGTAGGCATCCATTTTCTAATGGGCATTGACTTAGCAAATTTAGGGCAAAACTCATTAAGATTAAACTTATGGCGGTAGGTATCCATTGATAACCAATATTACTAAATTTTCTTCCTGTGGGTTTCCAATATTTTATAACTTTCTTTCGCCTTTGCCTTTTAGCCTTCTTAGCTTGATTTTTGACATTAATAATTTTAGCGGGCATTTAACAGACATTAAGCAAATCATTCACACCACATTCATGATCGATGAGAAATCAAGCAATCATCATTACATGGTTTGCGATAGTAGCGAAATTGAATTAATTACAGATGCGGCTTATAGCTAATACTTGAATCAACACGATTCGTTTTATTCAACTCAAACTTAGTGTTCCTAGGGTGGTCTTCTACTCTCTTCCAATGCACATTCTTAGCTTGCAAGGTCCTATCTTGCTTTGTATTGCACGGAGGCTTTGACAGCTTGCTTTTAGGTCACTGATTACTCCTGTAGAGGGAATTATGGGAACATTAGTTGGTTGGGCTACTTTTTCATTCTGAACTAGGCGTGCATGGATCGAACTACTTGAAGGCACTTTAGAGTTCACTTTCTTATCTTGGGCATAGAATGGGTTGCATACTTGGGCGGGCATAGAACAAGGCATCACAGCTTTATCTTTGGCACCTAAGGATTTAGGACATGTTGCTATTAAACATTCTAACAACTCTCCGAGATCGTTTGGCGGAATACAAGCAAACCTGATTTCTCTATCAAGTGGCTTATTTATGAAATCCTCTTCTACAATCTCACGGAGACATTCTAGACTATCCTTAAGGTGAGTGAAATAGTTATGAAACACAAGTTCGTTATTTCTAATATGAGGAGGAATGTATTTACGATCCACGATATATTTGCATCTGAATGACTTTGATGCAACATTCTCATTAAAGACAAGTGGCATTTTCCTTTTTCACGACTCTTGATTCTCAATTTCCTTTTCTAAAGGCGTTATTTTTTCGTTGTTCTTGTCACGAGTGACTTTCATTGAATCATATAACTCTTTAAAGTGTCGTTTAACTTTTCATTTTCTTCTAGAAAACTCTCATTTTCCTTTTGTAAAACATTAACCAAGTTTTGAAGATGAAAAGTTTGAGAACACGAGAATCTAAAGAGGAGGCATTTGGGAGCCATTCATGTTGTTCTTTTCACCTTTTAATTGTGAAATTTGGGCTTTCAACTTTACGATCGGGTGTTACAATGAGCTTGAATCATTCGTCCGCGTTTGTTTATTTCAAAAGCTGCATCAAACTCTAGAACATTTGAGGATGTCTTGATGTTTGAGGTTTTGACATTTTTCTTGAGATGTTGATATTTTAGTTGCAAATCAAAATGTTCAACTTCTAGCTTAGAAAAGTGTTTTACCAAATTATCGTGATCATCTTGATCAATTTTTTCATTTAGTTATGAGTTTTTGTTTTCAAGCTCAATGACACGATCATGGGAGACTTTCAAAGCAACAGTTAATTCATGAAATTGAGAAGCAGTAATAGAATGTTTAGTAACGATATAAAACACATCTTGAGCTACACAACTTAATACTAAGTTCTCATTTAGGATATGCAAGTTCTTCCTTTCAATTTCATTATATTTGAGTTCCAGTTCATAATCATTGACTTCAACAATCATTGCATCAAATTCCTTTTCCATTTCTTTAATATCCGAGTTTATCCCCTTTTGAAGACTTTCAAATTGACCTTTTAATTGTTTAAAGAAAGGCATGACCTCAGTTACATAGCATTCTTTAGTTTTCTCAAAACCCCTTTCCCCTTGATTATACCTGTAGGTGTGATTCTCTTTTTACATGTCTTCTCAAAATCAACGAATAGTTGATAAACAACATATAGGCTGATTAAGGTCTTGCTATTAGTGGCAATAGTCCTAGGAACTAAATGCATTGGTGTATTGGAGGATACACGGTATTGTACCACTTTCCTAAGGGAGTGTTTGTTTCAACAAGTCGTTTGACTTTTGCTTATCCATGTCTTTCTTCCAAAAATTTGTTACGTGGTTAATTGAGTTTGAGGCTTAAACTGTTCAGGGGAGATCAATTTTCTTTTGTGTAATTATGGGGTTTGATCGTTATGTTATTCTTTTTACACTTAGGATCTTCTATTTTCTTATCCATTTTCTCCCTTGAGGCATCTTCTAATTTTCTATCCTCTTTCGTGCTTCCAATACATGAAGGTGTTTGCCTAGGCTTAAGGATCTCATTACCATCATATCTGATCTTATGGAAAGCTTTAGCTCTTTTACAATACTGGGATTTGGTTCCTCTACTAGGGAATCTATGCTTATAAGCAAAACTCTATGCTTAGTGATCATGTGGCAGATCGAATGGTGTTCCCTTGTACGTACAACTTATTTTCAAGCTTGTTTTCAAAGTTTTTAGATTAGAAAAATCATTCAAAGTTTTGATTCCTTAGCATCGAATTCTTGTTTAAGCACTTTAACATTATCTTGAAGCTCTTGCTTTTGCTTAACAGGTTTTAGAGCTTTTCTTGTAAGGAGTTTAACTCTTGTTTTAACACTTCTTCTCTAAAATTACTTTTCTAATAATTGTACGCATTTGGTCATCCATTTCCTGCTCACGGCTAGTTAACTCAAACTTAGCACGTTGTTCATAAATAGCAACTTGTTCTTTATAGGCATTAGTTTAGAGATACAGAATCATCGAGGGGCACATGCAGGTGTATTCATAAAAAACATAGTCATCATTGACTGTAGAAGATACATCACTTGGTACAATCTCACTTTCACTTTGTGTCACATATTGATCATATGGGACAATGTTACTATTACCCTCATTATCAATATCTGATTCATAAATTTCAAGAGATTGTACTTCATTATGTATCTTTTGCTCATCAACTTCATCATATAGTTTTAATACCTCTGAAATGATTGATTCTTTGGATGGACCAACTTGTTGTGGTGAAGGAACCTTTGGAGAGACCATTGGAGAAATGCTAGCCATGAAGATTATGCAGGCGTGGTTCATCATCGACATCGAATCAAATGCATCACGATGCGCAACTTGAAAGGCATTTTGATGATTGACCTATTTCCTGAATTGGTTGCTCATCCACATCGGCATCATATGTCTTAGCATTCCTCGCAGAAACAACAACTCTTCTTCATCCAAAGTCTGCTCCATTATCACGAGCTTGCACAAGCAACATCTTGTCTCTGAAGTATTACGCATTCTATGGGCGTTTTGGAGATGTGCAGTTCCTCGCAATATGTCCCTCACCACCACAATTGTAGCATTTGATTGGCTTTGCTTGCCCTTGATTGGCATTTCTTCCACGATTACGATTAGCCATATCCTCCACCTACTCGATCTTGTCATAACTTTGCTCTAATCATCCCTTGTTCATACCGTCTTCCTTGCACATTACGCACCACTACCTTACCATCTCGATAGTAGCTTGATTGTGTGGATTGGATCTTTGTTAGAGTTATTGTTGGTGTGTGGAGTAAATTCATATTTTGACTGACCATGAGAGATAGTTGATTGATGAAGTTTTCCATGAGTGTGTTTGAGTCAGGAGGAGGCTTATATCTTTGGATCGGGAATGAGCTTGTAATTCCCATTACATGGGTATGACTTGAGAAGCTTTGGTGGTAATTCCAACATTGGTGTAAAAGGTTTGTTGAATCATTTGATGAACTTGTTTCTCCTTTTTAGATTTGAACTGTTCAAGAATCCTTCGTTCAAACATAACATGTCTCTCATTCTGAAGAAGGAAGGCATACCGTTGCTCATAGTTGGTGTTCTTTAATCCTTTGGTTAGCTTCACAGAGGTGACAAATTTGTGCCATTAGGGATTCATGTTGTTCACAAACTTTGAGTTGGTGAATATTTGGCATGTTCATTTTGATGTTCCTCATGTCATTTACAAGCTTGTGGAATCTCACGTAATATTCATAGAAACTTTCTTACGGTTTCATCTTAAAATGCTCAAATTCATCATCTGATTGTGATTCTCTGTCTTCCTTGGTTAATTGAGAACCCAGAGAAGCATCTTGACATTATCCCAAACTGCCTTAGCTTCAGTGTTGTGATTGATCAACTTGTAAATGTCCTTAGGTAAACCCTGAAGTATCATGTTAGAAGCCACGATATGCATCGTATCTCTTCTTTCCTCATCGGTTCATCATACATTTTAGGTTTGTCGGTCCTAATATGATCGTGCCATCGGCCCGATATGTCGAGTATGTCTCTGTTTGTCTCAACTTGATACGGTCCTTCATCAATTGACTTGAGAATGTTGACTCCATTTTCTTTTCCCAAGCAGTACAACCTAATTCGTGAGCCCATGGTCATAGTCGGTTACATCAAGCATAGGTGGGCGAGTATCGATCGAGCTTGAGCGTCCTCGACAACGAAGAGATGATTGTGGGTATGTTGGTAGACATGATTGATTTTCACGAGATTTTAAAACTCTATGATTAAACGGAAATAGATTCTTTCCGGGATTTTCTTGAATCAAGAAAACAAGTATTAGAAACAAAATCAACCAAGTCGCTATAACCCTTGAAGACAAATTAAGCTAAGTCACCCAGTAAGCTAAGTAGCAGCGCTAAGCTAAAGGCTCAAGTCGATGTGGATCAAGTAAGCTAGGCACAAGTCGGTATTGAACCAAGTCGCTAAACACAAAAAGCTAAAGCGACAAATCGCTAAGTGACAAATTAAGCTAAAGAACAACTCAAGCTAAGTAGCCAAGCTAAGGAACAACTTCATTTGAGAGGTCAAATTAAGCTAAAGAGTAACTCGCTAGTAACAACAAAAGACAAGTAGCTAGAAATAATAAAGACAAATCGCTACATCAACAGCAAATTAAGCTAGCGAAGTGGTGTCTCCACTACTTTATCTTGTTTGTGCGTCTTTTCTCAATAGACAAGTTAAGCTAGGGAGCTCAAGTAGCTACTTTTCAACTACAAGTCATGCAAACTAATGAAGCAAGTAAACTCTGAAGAAAAATACTCACGAGACTCAAATTAGCTAGGTTGAAAAACCTAAATACAACCCTTTTCAATCCAAAACAAGCCCAACTACAGTGATTTAAGCTTTCCAAATCAAAACCCAAGCACTTACAATGATTCTAAACACAAAAGTACACTCAAAATTCAAACTTTAACATAAGAGATAATCCAAATGATGCAAAAACCACTAAACTTTTTCAAACTCAAAAACCACATAAAACCACTAGAAATCCAAGGATATGTAAGAGAGATGATCAAACCATGGCTCTTGATACCATTTTGTAACATATTGGATTTCACAAACACATCAAATCATGATTACAAATAGGCGTATAACTTGAGGTTTTAGAGAAAAGTTAGAGATTTGGAACTTAGTGAGAGAAAGTAAAAGTATTATTATGAGCTCGAACCCTCTACCTTGGGAGGTAGAGGGTATTTATAGTTTCTTACATAAACACCTCACGGGCGTGGATCGGGCATACGATTGGGTAAAGACCCGTCCGTCCTCCACGGTGTTACTTAACTAAATGCTATCTAACATAAAATAACTACGACTACGAGCTTTCTAACGATTACGTATACTTGAGGTGACCGACACTTTAATAACTGGATTTACTAAATCCTAACAGGTGACCTATAAGTTAGCCAAGCTGAGCTCGAGCTTGACATGGCTTGAAACCAAAACAGTAGGCTTGATTTTGGCTTGATAACTTGTCAAGCTTTAATCATCCAGGCATGAGCTTGGCTTGAAAATATATACAAAAAATATTGTATTTAGTTGCCAAATTCATCAATAAATATAGTTATAAAATAAAACAAACTAAAACTCATCAATAAATATATATGTGGTTGAATGATTAGAGAAGAGAATGTTTGATGAGCTCAAGAGCCTAGAAGTGTGAAATGTGAAGAATACAAAGCATTAGAATACAAATCGTTCAGATTATTTAGAGTTTAAAGGTCCTTCAAAAGTATATTAATTAATTCTATATGAAGTAAGTTCTTATAATTAGATTAATATTCAAATTGACCTTTAGTTACTTATATGAACTTAATATAAAAATATATCTATATCAAGGCTTGATAAAAGCTCGAGCCGAGCTATCAAAAGCTTGAACTTGGCTCGTTATATGTTTCAAGCCAATTTATTGGGATTGGGTTTGTGCTTAAGGTTGATAAAAGCTTTACTCTATCGAGTCAAGCTCGAGCTCGAGCTCGAGTTGCTTGATAAAAGTTTGGCTTGTTTGCACCCCATCTACAAACAAGAAATGACAAATTATGATATGTGCAATTAATGTTAGTTTTGATTGATAAAAAAGTTATTTTTACCCTCTGTTAGTACAAAAAGTGTGACGGGTTGTAGTGTGTGTTAGTATTGCTTGTTGGATTGGGCTAACAAGCTGTTGGTGGGCTGATCTTGTACTAATCTAAGTAGTTTGATTGAATTCCCTGCACAAGAAGAGTAAACCGTTAGCCTTACCATGGGGACGGACCCCACGATTAGACTCTGGCATGAGAGTAAGTACACATTCTTGTCAGAGAAATAAGAGTATGTGTGTGTTATTATGAGAGAGGAAGTTGTACCTTGTATGGGGATTAGAGCCCCTTTTATAGTCGAGGCTTACCGTTAGGGTTTCTGAAAGTTACTTGCGCGCTATATGTCGTTAGCTCACCGGTTTGGACCCTTGTCGGACAAGGTTCAGGTGCTAACCATGGATCTGAACGAATACGCGATGCCGGCTAGAGCTTCGGTCTACTAAGTATTCTGCGTGCGTCTTTTAGTCTAGACTGTAGCCAATTTCGTTATTGGGCTTACTGTTGGTCCAGTGTTTGTAGTTATTCTCGTTGTTGGGTCTGGGCCCAGTATGTGTATAGCACGAATTAGGCCCAGTAGGCTTGCTATACATCATCAAGTCCCCCCAGTCTAGTGTATTCACTGCGTGCGGATGTTGTATCGCGTGCGATGGATGTTACTAGAGTTGAGTTGACTAGGCGTTTTTCCGTTCTGTGCTTTTTTGAAGTGTCCTTCTAATGCTCCCCTTTTTTATGAAGTGCTTCATCATCAAGTTCCCCCAGTCTGGCGTGTTTATTGCACGCGGACATTTGTCGCGTGCGGTGAATGTTGCTAGACTTATGTTTGACAGAGCCGTTTCTTTTCCGCGCCTTTGGAGCTTCTTTATGACGCTTTCCTTCTTGTTTTGCGTGCTATGTAGCATGGGTAATTATGGGCCTTGCGTGCTCTGACTGATTGGACCCGGTGGGCCATGCGTCCTTCCACTAGCCTTGCTTTTGTCCTTTCGATTACTCACCGTTGGATCGGGTTATTTTTTGACGTGTGTCCTTCCTTAGGGTTTTTGTTTGGACGCCAACAATCTCTTTGTATAAATACCCTTCATTTTTCCTTTGCCCCATTTTTCCTTTTACTATTCTTCATTTTCAAGCGTTACTTCCTTTTCCTTTCGATCTAATCTCCTTGGATTGCATCTGTCTTCCAGATTCCTCTTCCAAGTTTGGGTCTAATTCCTTTTTTTTCGTTATGGGTAATTTTGCATGTGTTAAGTCTAAAATTTCACAAGGGGCGCTTGATCGCTTTTGTATTAAATATTCTATTCCACAATTTATTCACCCGGGGTTTCTTGGGCTTGACCAGACCATTCAAGAGGCACTGGATGGAAAAATTGGTGTATATACCCGCTTTTTGGAGTATGCAAATTTCCGTCTTACCTTGTCTGTATTCCTTGTGTCTATCCTTAATTACTATCATCATATCGTAACTTTTACATTGGTCTTTGCTTAAAAGTTCGATAAGGATTTAAAAGCGTACTTTTAAAGGGTCATTTAAGCCCTTAATAAGCCCACTTTTATATCCGTTCTTGCTTAATTTAGTTCATTTTCACTTTTAGGTCTCTTGAAAGCAAAATGCTAGAATGAAGCTTATGTGGAGCGAAAAGTGAATATGTGAATAAAATGGCTAAAGTCAAGATCAAGACACTCAAGCTGCTGGAAGTGCACCAAGGCGTCAAAACAAAGGCGACAGTCCCTATTTTGTATTTCGAGTGAAATAGCTATTTTACACGGCTGACGTCAGGCTTTGAAGAGTAGGGAGTCACGAAGATTTTTCCCTCAGGCGGCCTAGATCAGATTGACGACGTCAGCGGAAAATTTGTGGCGTCACAACCCTAGCGTGGCCTTGCCCCAAAGTTGACTTGGCCAAGACAAAACCTAATGGCGGCGGCATCGTCCGTCATAATTAAAAGTGGCCAGTCGCGGTTCTATATATATAGAATTTGAATTTTCAGACTTTTAGGGTTGTGGAGTAAAAACCTAAAACGATTGTAGTCCGTCTTGGACAGTATTTTAGGGTTCTAATACCCTATTTTACATCGAGATAAGTTATTTATTCCCTTAATTTCATTATGTCTTTGATTGAATGTGTGTATGCTTGCATGTTTAACATGTCCGGCTAATTTACTTGTGTGTTTAGGAGTGAATATTGATTGGTTGTCTCTGATCTTAATTGTAATTTGCTTAGGAGTGCTTAGAGCCATCGTTGTGTTTTTAATGCTTGATTAATCTTTGTGAACATTAGTTTATAATTACTAGTGGAATTGTAGGCTAAAATTCCTAAGAATACCTTAGTGTTAAGTTTATGAATCTTAGAGATTTCGTAGTCATTTACCTTAGGTAGCTTCAAAGAGTTAGGGATAAAAGCACACCCTACGACCTTAGAAAACCTGTAGCGTTAAGAATAAGGATGTGACAATTCAACCATCAATAAAAAGATAACTAGGGAGTAATAGTATCTAGGTAGACACATCTTTAATCATCATGCGAGCACACTTCAATAGACATAGACTACCCCTTAGATTAGATAATTAGATAATTAGAGTGTCGGTAGAAGTACCACCCCAATCAAACCCCAGATCGTACCTTTTATTTTCTAAAAAAAACATAAAAAGATAAAAAGTAATCTTCCTCAACCCCAAGCTTAGCGTAGTAATTTCTCACTAGCATTCCTATTCCCCTAGAGAACGATATCAATCTCGAGGCTTACCCTAATACTACACTACAACGATTAGGTTCACTACCTAGGTGGTTGAAAAACTTTCTTGAAGAAAAGGACGTTTTCTTTGACCCCGAGCGCGCATTGTACGAGTTTCAAGTTTTTGGCGCCGCTGCCGGGGAATAGAATAGCTAGTTAGATTTCTATCTCGTTTGGGTTCCCTTGCTTGATTCCTATCAAGTGAGATTGTTTCTTAATTTTAGCTTCCTCGTAGTCTATCCTCCTTCTTCGTGACCTTTGTTAGTAACCCCATCACTTTTCATCATGGAAGGTGATAATCAACCACCACTCATCAACCCACCACCAAATAACCCGCCAAGAGGCCACACTCTTGGTGAATACTCTAGACCAAGCAACCTAGGCTATAGGAACACCATTCGCTCCCGATCAACCTCACAACGGCCCTACATCCGCGACCATTCAGGGTTGGTGCAAAGCGGATGTGCATTCCATGGACTTCGTTCGAAGATCCTAATCAGCATCTTAAGGATTTCCTTAAAATAGTCAATTCCATCGACCTCGATGCTACTACTCGGGAGACCACGCGCTTGCGTCTCTTCCAATTCTCTCGACAGGACTAAGCTAGTAATGGCTTGGCGACTTCCCGGGCTCCATCTCAAGTTGGGATGATCTCACTACTCGTTTCCTTGCCCAAATTTTCCCACCGAGGAGAACTACTAAGCTTAGGAATGAAATCTTGATGTTCCAACAACCTCAGGTGATTCTCTCTGAAGCATGGACTCAATTCAGGGCGTGCTCCGTAAAGTCCCTCATCACGGCATTGATCTTTGGCTTCAAGTCCAAATCTTTTATGATCATATCAACCTCTCAACTAAGCAATCCATCGACCAAGCGGCGTTGGCAAACTTATGATCTCACGTGGAAGAATCGGTGAGGGTACAATAGAGAACCTTGCTCTCTATGACAATGAAATTTGGAATGACCCCTGTGAGTTTCCCAAAACTGTCAAGGCAATCTCCTTGCCTCCCATTAACTCACAAACTTCCGATCATAGGATGCTCGAACTTGAAGATCAAGTCAAATTCCTAATGAGCTCCTACAAAAATCCTAAGTCTTCGCATCAAGTGAACAAAATCACTCTACCTATACTTGGGGAAACTATGTGTGGGAGTGGCAACCCAAAAGGAAGAAATGGCTCACTATTTATAGAGGAAAAACAACTACTGTTCCCTGGATCCCACGGATCCCTCCCTTAAGGGATCCGTCTAGTGTAACCTCAGGGATCCGTGGGACGCTCCTCTTTGCCCAGGGGTTTTTTGGTTATGGGTTATGGGTCATGGGTTATGGGTTGGTCCATGGGTATTTCCTTAGATACAATGTATCTAATAGATACAATGTATCTAGTCAAGTGGATATGGGTCAATACCATGGGTTATGGGTATGCTCCATGGGTTCTAGTTTTTACCTATTATAATACATACTAGTTATGTACATATTTGCCCAATATATAAACACTAGTTGTTGTACATATGTATTATTTAAATCATAAAATCACTTATACTTTTTTTAGTGTTTTATGTAAAAACATAAGTGTGTTAGAAAACTATTGGCTCAAACCATTTACGTATTTTATTTGTTTCGTTAAAATGATTTTACGTTTGTTGTCGACAAAACATTAGAAGATCGTAAAATATAAATAAACGTTTTTACGGATTATTTGTATTAACAGGGAGGAGCGTCTGGAAGATCCCTAGGATAACACTAGATGGATCCCTCAAGCAAGGGATCCGTGGGATCCGGGGAACAGTAGACATTTTTGCCTATAAATAGTGAGCCATTTCTTCATTGTTCCTCACCCCTCTTCTTCCAAACTCTCTCATATATTACTTCTCTCTTCTAATCTTAGATCTCTTGATGTATATAGTAGTTCTTCTTTCTTTTGTTGTGCTTCTCATATAGGTCCTTCTCAAAGGCGAGATCACGAGATACTACAAATCATCAAGTAAGGGTCCTTGATTGATTTGTTCCTCCACAAGATTTACTGCACGATCTTGTATTTCATATTTCACATAGTTGTTGTGTTATAGTTGTGTGGGTTGGTCTCTGTGTTAAGGACTGGTATTTAGCTTTGTTAGGAAAAATTGTAAGCAGTTGTGAGGCTTCTCCGCCGAGTTGAAGGAGCTTGTTGACATAGTGCTTGAACTCTTGAGTAGGTGACTCGGGGAGTGGAGTAGGCCAAGGAAGGGTGTCCTTAAGCAGAACCACTATCATCGGTTGTGTCATTTCTATCCTTTACTTTCTTTCATAAACACATTATTTATTGATTTATACTTTCTATCCATCCATCGAATTCACATAAGATCAATCTAAAGTTTTTGAAACTAACTTAAAAATCGGCAAAACTATTCAACCCCCCTTCTAGTTTTCCACAATTGGCATCAAGAGCAAGGTTTACAAAAGTTTTAAAGTAAATGCGTTATTTTAAACTTTTAGATCACAATGGGTTCAGAAAAAATAAAGAAGAGGAAATCTATGCAACGACCTCTACTACTTGAAACTAATGGTTTTATTTATTGGAAAAATAGATTCGAAACTTATGTGAAGTCAAAAGATATTGATCTTTGGTACATCATTGTTGAAGGTGACTTTCAAACCACTACAAAAGATGATAAAACTAGGAACGAAATAAACACACCTCATGATCAACTCTCCGATGATCAAAAGAAAAAGCTTTCCAAAAATAGTGAAGCTAAAATGGTTTTATGCAATGCTTTACCCAAAAAGGAATTCGAAAGAATTTCTATGCTTAAAACCTATAAAGAAATTTGGAATTCTTTAGTTGTAACTAATCAAGGAAATCAACAAGTTAAAAACAATAAAATAGATTTATTTGTTCAACAATATGAACAATTTTCAATATCAGATGAGGATAGTATAGATAATTCTTTTGCTAACTTTAATACTATAATTACATCATTACAAGCATGATGAGTCTTTCTAGTCGTAATCATGTCGGGAGATATCTAAGGGCACTTCCATCCAAGTGGAGATCAAGGTGCGGCCATCGAAGAATCAAAGACTTATCAATCCTCACCCTCGATGAACTCATAGGCAATATAAAGGTCTATGAGCTTGTCCTCGCTAAATTCCGAAGCCTCGAAAAGAAAGAAAGCACAAATCTCTTGCCAAAAGCCAAGAAGGTCTCAAGCGATGAAGAAACTCTTCTTGAGTGATGGCGAAAGAATATGCCATGGCGGTAAAGGGATTTCAAAGTTCACTAGAAGAAAGGTAAGATATGTCGAAGCAACCATATGGCGACAAAAAAGTTTCACGAAGGCAAAGAACAAAAGCAAAGGATGAATGCGCATGTTTTAAATGTGGGGACCCTAATCACTTCATTAGTTAGTGTCGGCGGCGTGGCGAACAAAAGCGTTAAATAGGAAGT
>OU343218.1:225762493-225929151 GCA_910596185.1 Chrysanthemum makinoi
ATATAGCATGGGATTCATTGTTTTGATTTTGATGACTCTCCTCAGCGCCTAATGCTTCACTTACTAAGGATAATTGGGAATCAATGTTTGGGATTCATTGTTTTCAAAGATATGTTTGATGAGTACCTTCAACCTTGACGAATGTTGATCATCAACTTCTGAAGCTCATACTCAGGTTTTCTATTGACTGGTTGTTCATCATCAAGAAGTACAACTTCAGAACTACTCAAAAGCCTATCTCGGTTATTCCTCAAAGCGTTGATAATGATTATCATAATATTGCAGTTGCACTCATGAATAATGATTCGCTCTTTTGGTATTCCTTTGCCAAATCTTCACGGATTATTGTTCATGAATAATGATCCACTCTTTGGTATTCCTTTGCCAAATCTTCATGGATTATTGTTCCTCACATCGTGCATGCTATAAATCAACCACATGAACGTCAAGGAAAATGTCTACCTCATCCGCTCGAAGTTATTGGTGTATCCTCGGTCGGTCTCTACATGAATACTTTTAGGAATAATACATTGATGTTGAGGCATCATTTGTTCCGGTTCATTCGGTGGGTGAATGTACATCCGGTTGTATGTTTATTCACATGTTGGGCATTTGACACAAGTTGATTACTTCGAAGTTACTCTTTTATCACTTATTTGAGGTTGAAGTTGGCGTTCACAAAGTGATCTTATTTGATAACTTGCTCGAGCTTAAGAATTAGAGTTGAAGTCTTGGGTTATCTAGTTACCAGCTGTCGAGGTGGATGGTTGAAGACACGGTTAACTATCACTATTAGGAGTTACGTTGTTTTACTTTCGGTGTCAGCGTATATTGCGTTGTGGATAATCAAGAGGTGTTAATGTCTCATACTTTAATTGAGTATTGAGTACTTAAGAGATTTGCTTGGTGCATAAATTCTTGACACCGTTCTTCCATCTTTAAGTGCAAGCTTAAGACACAAATCGGGGAATTGACTTGATTTCAAGTTTGGTATATTGGGTTTTAAGCAGTGGTCACTTCAAATTGTCTACATATGGGTTGATAAAGATAGTCAGAGAGAGTTTATGTAGCGTTGATTCTCCGGATTCATTTGGGCTATTTGAGTTCTTCTCACAAGATTTCAAGTTTATGGATATATTATGTTACTTGGTGTTAGGTTGGAAGAAATGTGAGAAGAATATTTGGAGCGTGAGATGATCGCCTGCTCGACATCTTATATCACGGTTTATGATAAAGTGCTTCGGTTATATGCACAACATGTTCACTTGTCGAGCTAATTGATTATTTGAGTTGACATCCAGAAGATGATTAGTAACTCAACATGTTACATGGATGTCATCGTCTCTACTCTTGTTGGGTAAATGTGTACATTATGTCTTTGATTGGTTATATGTTATATATTTGGAATGCACTTGTAAAATGAAGATGTTGATATATTGTTCCCCTAAATAGACAACTGGTCAATCTTGAAGAGTAAAGGTGTACATGGGGATGCAACGGGTTCATGTGATCGGTTGTGTCAGTTAATCGGATTTGATAACCGGATGATCAATGTTTCAACTTGTTGCCGGTGTTCTCGTGTTCTTGAGTCTTTGTGCTTCAATCAATGAGACCGCTTTGTATTCAACTCTACTTCTGGGAAATGGTCTTTATTGATGTTTGTCGGTTTGGGGGAAGTTACAAAGATTCAAATTGAGCTCATGTCAGGCGATTTTCTTAGAAGCCTCGAATGCTTTGGTGGCGAAAGTTTAAGAGATGTTGATTCCTTTCTTTTACAGCGTCTTTGAGCGATATCTTTATCTCGGTACTCATTTCATCATTCTCTTAAACTAATTTATCTCTTGTAAATATTTATTTGAAAAACAAAATACAAAATTATAAAACCTTCAAAAATCAAATAGAAAAATATAAAACTTTCAAAATCCATAAAAAAAAAATGAAAAATCTTCAAAAATATTGTCTTTTTTTCATGCGTTTTCTCGGTTCGATAATATCTACGGTCTTTGTATCATTCAAAAGAATGACAGGACTTAGATGTTGTTCCAAAAATATATATGTTTGAGAGAAGAAAAAATGGTTTATTGTCATTTTAGGGCAATAACCGGTTTTAAAAGAAAGAACCGAGCCATGTTTTACCATGTTTTCAAATTCCATGCTCTGATTCTATAACATTTATCTGTGAAAACTAAATGCTTTGAAAAATAACTCGGTCTCTATTTTTGATAATCATCGGGACTTATCTGTCAAAATCTCTAAACTCAATCAACAACCTATGTCATTGATTGATGGGGAGAATGATTTCAATTAAATTAAAAAGTTATTTGGCATTAAATTGTTTTCAAAAGATGTACATGCATGTTTAACCAATGGAGTTTAAAATCTCAACATCAGATCCTTATCGGTTAAAGCGGCTTTCATAATCAAGTCACAATTCTCCTTAAAAGCTTTCAAAATCAATTTAAATCTCTAAGAGATCACAAATCTCAAATGTTTTAATAATTGTGATCGGGGGTGAAGTTGTGATTTAAATAGGATTTAAGCGATAATTAGATAAATGGTTTCTTAAGTGATTAGCATGTTTGCCTCCCCGTAAGTGACAAGCGATTTCAAATTTTCCATGCACACATTGAGGGGAGCATCTATATTAAACCACAATGATTTGAAACGTGATCACTTATCTCATATGCGGGTTCCCTCTAGTATGTGCAAAACTCTTTTCAAATCTAAGGCACATATTGAGGGAGCAAAATCATGAAAACCTCATCCTTCTCCAAAATGCTTTATCTACTTGATTCGATTAGGAAGTGATGTTGATATCTTTTAGAAAATGGTAATCAAAGTTAATTTTTCTCTTGCCAGGTGTGCAAAACATTTTCAAATACTTGATGCACATGTTGAGGGGGAGTTCTCGTACTAAAAATATCAAAACAATTGGTACAAAATGCTTTGATAATATATCACAGTATGCGGATTGACTTTCAAATGGTTTCAATTGGATCAATGGCGGATGAACAATACCAAATAGACCGACCAACCTTACTTTATGTATGGTGATATAAGGATGATAAGGTTAGGTATTTGTTCCCATGATCCGCGAGCGGGAGGGATCTACCGGGGACAATCCACTAGTTAGTGTAGAAGTCCTTAGGCATGATGATAAAAGGAGAAAAATAAGATATGGGAAGAGTCTGGGACTAAGGTAGGCTAAAATCTGGAATAAACCCAACAAAGTTCTAGTTATGAAGTCTTAAGCGAAGGTTGAAAATTAAAATTGAATGAGGAAATAGGGTGAAAACAAATAGCCCTCCATTTATTCAACCTTAGAGGCGGCAGGGTTCAATTCATATACTCGATGGTAACATCGACATTGAACAAGGCGTCATGGACCCGGTGGCGCTTGCACTTCACTTCCCAAAACCACTCAAGTTCCTCTTAAAAGGACTTGTTTCATTCTCACGGGGAACCGACGTTATCTATCGACTTTCTCTTAGAGATTATTGATATTGAAGGAGGAGACCCTCTCCCTAGTCTTCGATATAGGATCCAATATGCACAAATTGAGTCTAGAGCCACGAGATCATCAATAAATCTCATTAGGACACTTTCAATGATGACTCTCTGTTTCACACAATGTGGAAAGAGAGATTATATCTTATGAGTCCTAGCATTATCCTTGTGGTATTGCGAACATCGAGTGATATGCAAACATGCTCACAATGAAGATTGAAAGCCTTCTGGAGCCAACATCTAACAAGCTCCTGGTAGGTGGCATGAGAGATCTATTATCTGGATCAACCATGTGACAAGCTGAGCGAAACAATGGGGCGATTCATTCTTTTGAATCAATCACAGTTCGAGGTTATGGATTGGCGGATACCTTTGAAAAACCAGTCTTTGTGCTTTAAAACTCTTTTCATTAGCATGTCATTGTGTACTAATTTTCAAACCAAAAGGTGTTTTATGATTGATAATTGATTTTCAATAAAACCTTCGTTGTATTGCAAAAACAATTTCTATTGAGCAATACATGATTGTTTTCAAATCTATTTTCATCAATCGGTTGGACTTAAAATTATTTCACTTTCGCTCAGGTGTTGTCGTCTTTGGGCGTTCGGTTTGAAACGACTAGACGGTGCGAAACCACAATCAAGGAAATTCTTGGAATTTTACGATCACGGCGGTACATATGCTTGATCAGCGAGGGCCGTGGGCGTGTACCTCAATTCATCGAAAGTGATCAAAAGACACTTTCGTGCTTATTATAGCGTCTTATGCGGGTACACCGGCGTTCGCATTTGTCGGAGAATGAAGCGGTCAATCCATAGCCGCATGCTCACCTAACACATTCATCTCAAAAGAAATAATGATTAGTGCATCAATGACTCTGATATTTTTACTCCATGCTTACGCTATTGTGCCAATATCATGAATCAACAAATGCTTCGTTACTCGATGAGAATATATCATGATCGAGAATGTGAGCATGTCGGTCGAATGTCACAACATCATAATACCAACACCACAATGGATGTATCGAGATTTTCTACTAGGTAATGATCTCAAAAGGCTGGCTCAACATTATTATCCGTGGATCGATAAAAGACCTCCACGGGATTAACCAAACATGCAATGAGTAGAATCAATGACTCTGAGCAGAGACAAAGTACTACATCAAGAATGCAAGATCAATTGTTAATGTAATATCTGATTGTATTCAATGTCATTTTAGTATATGTTCGAGGTGACCTCCCTTAGGGGGAGATTGTTAGGTTAGAAATGATATTAAGAGAGTAGGTCACCTCAAGTATATGTAATCGTTAAGCTTCGTGATCATAGTAATATTTAGTTAAGTAGAATTTAGTTAAGTAACACACGGAGGGCTGAATGGTCTTTACCCAGTATATTTGATCCGACCCGATGTGTGGCGTTTTATGTAAGACTATAAATACTCTCTACCTCCCAAGGTAGAGTTGGAGCTCATAATAATATCTTTCACTTTCTCTCACTAAGTTCCCTAAACCTCTAACTTTCTCTCTCTAGAATTCCATCTATATGCTACCTTGTGTTAATGTTATGATGTGATATGTATGTGAATAGTTATATCTTACAGGCATACATTGACCGCAAATCCCCAATCAACATAATGACTAGCACCTACTACAATTGGGTAGTGAAAAAGCCAATTCCAACTAGGCAAGACAGATGATCCTGGTGGGTTGCAATTTTCTTGGTAGAGTTAAGGGGTGCTGTTTATGTAGGTAGTTTCACGTTTCCTCACGGACTTCATAATTGTGGATGATATTATACGACGTAGACCTAGCTTTTCCCGTTTTCTAGGAAAACCTTTCATAGAAAACACGGGATGACTTATGATCCTTCATTAGGAATAATGTCAATTCAAGGATGAGGAATGGCGACATAGCTTACCAAATAGTTTCATGATTGAAAGTTCTCATCTCTCTAATGATGAAAAGGAACTTAAACTATCGGTCTATTATAGGAATGGGGAGGATAAAGAAAAAGGTAGATTATATTTATGGCTAGATTTTGGATTCTATAAGGTGGCAGAACCTAGGACCAGAAATATGGACCAAGTGGGAGAAAACGAACTCTTAGAGAGGTGCATCATAGGGCACTTTTCAACATGGAATCCCAATAGAGGCAATGTGAGGAAGGAGATGGCGGTAATGAAGTCCGTGAGGCGCGACTAGTCTGCTTCTAAGACTCTTAAATAAAAAAGCGCTTGATGAGTGTCTAAATCTCATCATTTTATCTAATTTAAAAGCTGCAAAAACATCGAAAACACTCGAAAATGCATCAAAATGATAAAAATATCACAAATAAGTGTTTTATGTGTTTTAAATGCAAAATACCAAAATCAGGTGAAAAGCATTATCAAATTTGCATAATTGGCAGTTTTAGTCCCCAGTTTCAAAAGTTGTCAAAAGCAGGTCCACTGGTAAAAACAAAATAAAGAAAAATGTTATTAGGTCCACTGAAATATTCTAATTTGTCAAAAATGGTCCTTGAATAAATCTTTTCAATTAAATGTGAAAAGGTCCTTTGAACTTTCATAAAATGTCAAGTTTGGTCCCTGGAAAATTGAAAATGTCAAAACTGGTCCTTATACTATTGAAGTTTGTCAGTTTTGGTCCTTGTGACAACTTTGGAATATTGGCAGTTATGGTCCCTCAAGATTCAGAATTTTCAAAATGGTCCTTGTCATCTAAACAAACCAAATGGACCCTTACCCATTTTGAGCCCACCTTTACATTTTGACCCTGTCATTTCCACTTCGACCCCTTGGCCAAACACACATCAAACAAATAAGCTTTTCCCTCCCACTCTGCTTCTTCCCAACTTGGCACGCAAATCCACTGCTACCTCTGATTTACACCCATACTCACGATGCCTTATCACCTTATCCTACTTTTCATGTACACCTCTCACCTACTGCAAAGTCAGAAGGCCACGAGAGAGGTCAAATATTGCCTTTCCATGCAAACACATAAAATGGCCAAAACTGCTCAAAACTCATTCATTGGCTCACAAGATAGGTGGGAAGTGATCGAGCAGCGTGGCAGAACTACTTGAAGTATAAAAAGGAAGAAGGAAGAGGAAACAGAGTAGTTAGTTTTATATAAATTTTACTTATATGGTTTTAAATTATTGTCTTAGTTTAAATGAAAATGGTGTAATTTCAGTTTCATTGTATTACTTTCAAGTTAATAAATCATTGTATTAAGCTTTTGAGTTTTCAATCTAAGTTTTTAGCTAAACTCTACATTTTGAGTTCTTTGTTGAAATTTTCAATTTTAAAATCTCATGTTTAAGCTTGCAGTAGCTTGTATTTCATCTCAAACAATCTTGTATAAGCTCATGTTAGCCTGTATCAGGCTCACATTCAAGTTTAAAGTGATTTTAGTTCATGGTCAATAATAGTCAAATTTGGAAATTGGAATTGGAAATGGTTCTTGGTTGATGCAAAGGTGGATTTGGGTTAAAAATGGATTAGTTTAGTGTAGTATTGGTTTTGATTTTAGCTGCAACATCATTTGGATACAGTGAGTATTAATCTCATTTTCACTTTTCAAGTAATTTTGCATATTTTGTTGGTATTGGTATTTATAGTAATAATCTGTTTTTACTTGTTCATTTAGTTGTATTAAAGATAATTAAGCTCAGTTTGATCATTAGCTTTAGCTAGTTAATTAGTTGGCTTCATTTATATTGCTTATCAGTAGTTAAAGGGATGTTTGGAATTGGTCTTTAAAGCGTACTAGAGGATAGTTCGGTGTTAAGTTCTGGCATTTCATGTTTGCCTAGTCATTTTGAGACCCATTTGAGTCCTTCCGCACATTGCACCGCAAACCCTAGAGTCAAAATTATTTATCAAGCGTCCTATATACTCAATTTTTGTGTTTTGCCAAATCAACTCTTGATTTGTGTTCCAAGTCACAACCAAGTTTGCTATAGCTTCATTTAACCTTATAACATCATTTTTTTGTCTATAAATCAAGATCAAAGTTCATGAAAGTCAAGCTGTCCTTTTTCATTCAAAATTAGTGCAAAATCTCGGTTTGAGCCCATCCCCAAATTTTTCATGAGCTCATTTAGAATCATTTTCAATGTAACTTGTGGTTTTATAAAGCCTCTCGGTCTAGTTTCTTTTGTCATTTTGTGTAATTTTATTTAAATTTCAAAGAGAATAACTTGTTAAAATGGTACCAAGTCCACATGCGGGGCATCCAGTGCCACGAGGGGTTATCAGCGAAGTTTGCAAAGCTTGTACAAAGCTTAGTCTAGCTTCTCAAGGTCTGAGCTTTGGTTTGCATGGTCTTACCCAGGTCCTTTTGAGGTTCCAATTTGTAGTTTTCCTTTTGACTTATTTTGGAGCTTATGCATCACGGCTGAAGCGGTACCAGTTCGTTTTTTGGCTTAAAGCTCAACACATCAAATCACGTTCAACTTGCATAATCAGTGGTTTAGCTTGTTGATCTTTGTTGCATTTTAGTTCTATTAGCGTATATCTTACTTGTTTTGGTTTGGTGGCTTTTGGATTCCATTTGCTTATTTTAGTGCTTATTTCAATAAGCACTTGGTCATCAGTTTCATATTTCTCCACACAAGCCCCTGTTTTTCCATTTTTCTTATATTCCTAATATCATTTTAGAGTTTTCCTGAAATTTTCAGATTTTTCTAAGCTTGTTTGCTATTTTTCTTAATTTAAATCACTTTTTAGCACTTTTTAATTAGCTTTAAATACAATTAATTAAGAAAAGCTTCAAAAAAATAATTTTTCATTTTTCTTAAGTTTAGATAAATATAAAAAGAAAAAAAAATATTTTTCTAGATTTTTCTTAGTTAAATTTGTATTTTTAAATAATTTAAGTAGTTTTTAATAGCTTAAAATTCCTAGAAAATAGAAAAATAATCATAAAAATACAAAAATATTTTTGAAAATTCTATTTTGATATTTTAGATTTTTCTAAGTCTTAATTTTATTTTTCTAGCTTTATTTCCTAATTTTTTGTATTTTAGGTAATTACTTAATAGTTAAAAATAGTTTTTAATTAATAATAATTAGATAAATAGTTATAAAAATAATTTTCTTTTTCTTAAAATTTTCTTTTATCATTAGGTTTGTAAAAATATCATTTTCATATTTTTAGGTCTTTTATTTCTTAGATCTCACTTTTTTTTTTGTACGTTTACGTAATTTTATTTAAACATAAGTTTTAAGTTTTAAACGTTCATCATTTTAAATATAGTGATAGCGTTTATTTAATATTTTTATCTTTTTAATCTCCTTTAATTTGCATTTTAGCCCTTATTTTATGTCCTTTTTCGTAGTTTTAATAATCAAATCTCTCTTTTCATTGAATCATCTCGATCCTTTATCGTTTGACTATTCTCGCATTCGTTGGGACTTATTGACAGAAACACTATATTCCTCTGATCTTAAATTTTTTTGGTCTCTGAGCTGTTTTAAGTTTATTACGGTTGGCCATTCACAAGTGGTTAGCTTGTGTAATTAAACTTGAATGATTCATACCAGATCAAATTTTAAGTAGCTCCAGGGAAATTTTAGGCGTGTTGTAAGCATTTCCAGATCCATTCTTGCACATATACCACTTTTTGTAAAAAGTTTTTTTTGTTAAGTTATCAGAAAATCCAAAAAGTTCATTAACACTTTTCCTAAATTGTTTTCAACACCAAAAATATTTTCATTCTTTGTTTTTATAATATGTTTTTCAAAAAAATCTAAAAATATTCCTCTTTACCCTCTTACCCTTTTGATTCTTCATTTCTTACCCTCTAGAACCATTTGATTCTTTCTATGTCTTATCCTCACCCTCTTGGTTGTCAATGGTGTGGTGGTCCTTATAATGGTGGCAATTTCCCTAGTTGTAGCATGGTGGAATCGAGAAAGCAGTGTCACATAACCAAGATCCCTATTCCTACCATAACACAAGTTTATTCCTCCGGCTACCTTGTGAGACTTCGGCAGTTTTCTTGTTGTGAGTCTGTGGTGGTTCACACTCGATTCGATTGTCAATCGGGAAACACGGCTTGTCTATGGCGAGTTCGATAACAATTATGACTACAACCACATGACTGCACGGCCGTAGTTTTATTGTTGTGAGTATTGTGGAGGTCCTCACTCTAGCTCGGATTGTCAAGCAGGGAATCCAATTCCTTGTAACAATTCAAACTCTTCGTATCAAGACCAACCTCCACATACCAAATGATTCAAGCAACTCCTCATGAAACTCACGGACCTTCGAAGAGTCTTGAGTTATTAAAAAGAACTTAAAGAATTAGAAGCTATATTTTAGAAATCCATGGAAGAATTGTTAAGCGGAGCGAGCTTAAATTAGATTCCCAGTTGCCATTGAAAACAACGTTAGGAATCAATTAAACTACAAAAAGCATTCAAATCTAGCTCTCAATTCCATTTCATTCACGATGGCGATATGATGAAGATACCATGATATTCTACATTTTATTCATCAAGTTCATCGGTTGAGATTCCATCGTGGAAATCACGAGGAGAAAAGAATATGTTGAATCACTAGCGGTAGAAATAATGAAACTTGTAGAATCCATAGCTGCTATAGTCCTTCTCAACTCCCTCGATCTGCTTGTTATCACACGAGATTCACACTCACTCTTTGAACATGGGGATGAGCTTCTTGACTTTGTTCACGAAATGGGGCCAATTCATAAAGTCTAGTGTTGAGGACCTTGTCCCAATCAAAGAAGAGTCACGGGGAATTCTGAGCATTTGTGTGATATCCCTACCCCTCTTGTCTTCCAAAATGATCATATTGAGATGTTCTCGATTACGATGAGGACTATTCTTTATCTTGTGGAGACATAAGTTATGTGAATTACCTTGAGCTTGTCGACTTAGGAGAATAGGAAGAAATAATCCAAGGCAGGCTCTTAGTCTTACATTATGAATGTTAATCTTCTCATTTCTAGAATGAGGGCTTTTAATGAAAAGCACTTCATATCTATCCCTTTGAGATGGTAGAACTTTTGTTCAATGATTCTATTCGAATTGCAAGCGTTCCATTTTGATCATATGGGAGAGAAGATTAGTGGTATTACCACTTCTCATTCTCATAATTCTCTCCACGATTATGAATCATTCACTTTTGAGGAGTTCCCCGATGAACTTCGAGTCAAATCAATCACGAATATGAATCATTAGCCTTTGAGGAGTTCTCACGTGAACTCGCTCATATCATATCTCCACCGGGTATGATAATTTCTACTTTGATCTGAACACACCGGGATATGTCTAGACCAATTGAGCTTAAAGATGAAATTCATACTATTATGAATTCTCCTTACGATGATGATGAGTTAATCATGATCTTTATCATGACTTTCTTTCTCTTCTTCACATCGTGGCTTCTCTGTTCTTCACTCGCCGAGGGAAGAGGACATTATCTTTGACCGCATTTTCATTTTATCATTTGTAAGCGGTTCTATGTATATCTCATCGATTGTGGAACTTTCCATATTTCAATGTTTTACAAACATCTTGAATGAAAGTCCGATGGAGATATCTCTTCCTTACTTCCCCATGAACAAATGAATTGAGGGTCGAGTCAAGCTAGCGACTTCGGTAATCAAAAACGATGTAGCCTAAACATGGGTTTTCACCCGTGTGTACCACCTAAGTGTGGGGGTAATACCCCACTTGTTGTATATGTATATATAAAAACTTTGGTAAATATTAAAAAGAAAATAATTGTTGTGTTTCTACACTTAGCTAGTAATGTTATCTTTTTACGTTCTAAGTTTCGGCATAACAGCTGGTACTTTGAATATTGAGGACAATATTCATTTCTAAGTGTGGGGAATTACGTGAATTTGATCATAAATGTACCCTTTTAGTCCTTTATCCCCAAAATGGCCAAATTTTAAAATTTTTTATTTAGTGGAAGTACTATGTACTAAACCACGACAAATAGTATCGGTCCACCATGTCTAACCATAAGGATTGGCTAATCCGAGAACAAGCGGCTCTTGGTAAAGATATCTCAAATCCGTTTATGGCTTGCAATTTGCTTAAAATTGTATGGTGTTTCTTCACCATATCTTTAAACTAGTGAAAAGTTGGCTAGCCCTTAAGTTTATGGCTTGTGGTAAAGGCGATTGAATCCATAATTGGTGTCGACTCACAAAGATAATTCGATAATTTATCTAAGAGTTGGCTAGTCGAGCAACGGCTTACGGTAAAGACAAATGAGAACGTTGGCGATGATTTGCTCAAAATCATTTTGGTTATCATTGTACCAAGGTTCTTACTTGAAGCTGAAACAATTGTACTCGAGTAATGGCTTTTGGTAAAAAGATAAAATCCATTAACTTTTCATAAATCATTGCTAGGGACTAGCAATATCTTAGAGTGGGGGATTGATGAGTGTCTAAATACTCATCATTTTTGTACAATTTAAAAGCTGAAAATATCTAGAAAACACTTCGAAATGCATCAAAATGATAAAAATATCACAAATAAGTGTTTTATGTGTTTTAAATTTAAAAATATCAAAATCACGGAAAAGTGGCATTAAAATTTGCATAATTGGCGTTTTAGTCCCCAAGTTTCAAAAGTTGTCAAAAGCAGTCCACGGTAAAAACAAATAAAGAAAAATGTTATTCAGGTCCTGAAATATTCTAATTTGTCAAAAATGGTCCTTGAATAAATCTTTTTGTTAAATGGCGAGAAAAGGTCCACTGAACTTTTATAAAATGTCAAGTTTGGTCCTGGAAATTGAAAATGTCAGCGGTCCTATATACTATGAAGTTTGTAGTTTTGGTCCTTGACAACTTTGGAATATTGGCGATTATGGTCCCTCAAGATTGAAATTTTCAAAATGGTCCTTGTCATCTAAACAAACCAAATGGACCCTACCCATTTTAGACCCTATGCACCTTTTGACCCCTGTCATTCCACTTTTGACCCTTGGCCAAACACTGTCAAAACAAATAAGCTTTTCCCTCCACCCTCACGCTTCTTCCAACGGCACGCAAATCCACGCTGCTTACAGAAATTTACACCCAATCACACTCACCAATGCCTTATCACCTTATCCTCACCTGCGTCATCACACCTCTCACACCCCCCCACAGAGTACACAAAGTCGAAGGCCCTGAGAGGTCAAATATTGCCTTTCCGCCAGAAACACATAAAATGGCCAAAACCATTAAACTCATTCATTGGCTCACAAGATAGGTGGGAAGTGATGAGAACATTAGCAAGACTACTTGAAGTATAAAGGAAGAAGGAAGAGAAACAAGAGTAGTTAGTTTTATATAAATTTTACTTATGGTTTTTAAATTATTGTCTTAGTTTAAATGAAAATGGTGTAATTTCAGTTTCATTGTATTACTTTCAAGTTAATAAATCATTGTATTAAGCTTTTGAGTTTTCAATCCAAGTTTTTAGCTAAACTCTACATTTAGTTCTTGTTGAAATTTTCAATTTTAAAATCTCATGTTTAAGCTTTAGGTAGCTTGTATTTCATCTAAACAATCTTGTATAAGCTCATGTTAGCCTTGTATGAGCTACATTCAAAAGTTTAAGTGATTTTTAGTTCATGGTCAATAATAGTCTTGTTGGAGGGGAATTGGAATTGGAAATGGTTACTGGTGATGCAAAGGTGGATTTGGGTTAAAATGGATTAGTTTAGTGTAGTATTGGTTTTGATTTTAGCCTGCAACATCATTTGGATACCTGTGAGTATTAATCTCATTTTCACTTTTCAAGTAATTTTGCATATTTTGTTGGTATTGGTATTTATAGTAATAATCTGTTTTTACTTGTTCATTTAGTTGTATTAAAGATAATTAAGCTCAGTTTGATCATTAGCTTTAGCTAGTTAATTAGTTGGCTTCATTTATATTGCTTATCAGTAGTTAAAGGGATGTTTGGAATTGGTCTTTTAAAGCTGTACTAGAGGATAGTTAGGTGTTAAGTTCTTGCATTTCATGTTTGCCTAGTCATTTTGAGACCCATTTGAGTCCTTCCCTTGTGCTGCAAACACCTAGAGTCAAAATTATTTATCAAGCTGTCCTATATACTCAAACATTTGTGATTTTGCCAAATCCAACTCTTGATTTGTGTTCCAAAGTCACAACCAAAGTTTGCTATAGCTTCATTTAATCTTATAACATCATTTTTGTCTTAAATCCAGATCAAAACTCAAGAAAGTCAACTGTCCACTTTTTCATCAAAGTCAAATTGCAAAATCTCGGTTTGAGCCATCTAGGAAGATTTTCATGAGCTCATTTGAATCATTTTCAATGTAACTTGTGGTTTTATAAAGCCCTCTTGGTCTAGTTTCTTTTTGTCATTTTTGTGTAATTTTGTTAAATTTCTATAAGCCCCAGAATAGCTTGTTAAAATGGTACCAAGTCCCAATGTGAGGGCATCAGTGCCTGAGGTTATCTTGAGTTTGCAAAGCTTGTACAAAGCTTAGTCTAGCTTCTCAAGGTAGAGCTTTGGTTTGCATGGTCTTACCAGGTCCTTTGAGGTTCCAATTTGTAGTTTTCCTTTTTGACTTATTTTGGAGCTTATGCATACGCTCAATAGGTACCCCAGTGCGACAGCTTAAAAAGCTCAACACATCAAATCTGTTCAACTTGCATAATCAGTGGTTGTAGCTTGTTGATCTTTGTTGCATTTTAGTTATATTAGCAGCTTATATCTTACATTTTGGTTTGGTGGCTTTTGGATTCCATTTGCTTATTTTAGTGCTTATTTCAATAAGCACTTGGTCATCAGTTTCATATTTCTCCACACAAGCCCCTGTTTTTCCATTTTTCTTATATTCCTAATATCATTTTAGAGTTTTCCTGAAATTTTCAGATTTTTCCTAGCTTGTTTGCTATTTTTCTTAATTTAAATCACTTTTAGCACTTTTAATTAGCTTTAAATACAATTAATTAAGAAAAGCTTCAAAAAATAATTTTCATTTTCTTAAGTTTAGATAAATATAAAAAAGAAAAAAAATATTTTTCTAGATTTTTCTTAGTTAAATTTGTATTTTTAAACAATTTAAGTAGTTTTTTTAATACTAAAATTCCTAGAAAATAGAAAAATAATCATAAAAATACAAAAATAGTTTTGAAAATTCTATTTTGATATTTTAGAATTTTCTAAGTCTTAATTTTATTTTTCTAGCTTTATTTCCTAATTTCTTGTATTTTAGGTAATTGTTTAATAGTTAAAAATAGTTTTAATTAATAATAATTAGATAAATAGTTATAAAAATAATTTTCTTTTTCTTAAAATTTTCTTTTATCATTAGGTTTGTAAAAATATTATTTTCATATTTTTTGGGTCTTTTTATTTCTTAGATCTCACTTTTTATTTTGTGCGTTCACGTAATTTTATTTAAACATAAGTTTTAGTTTTAAACGTTCATCATTTTAAATATAGTGATAGCGTTTATTTAATATTTTTATCTTTTTAACTTTCTTTAATTTGCATTTTAGCCCTTGTAATTTATGTCCTTTTACGTAGTTTTAATAATCAAAATCTCTCTTTTTCCATTCAAATCCTAGATCTTTCTCGTTTGACTATTCTCGCCTGGCTAGATTTGGGACTTAACGACACGGGAAACACTATACTCTCTGATCTTCATTGAGTTTGTTCTGAACCGTTTTAAGTTTCTTCACGATTGACCATTCACAAGTGGCGGCTTGGTGAAAGAAAAACGGTGATACGGAGGCGAATCGGCCTTTCGTGGAGGCAACCCATGCTTAATTGTTTGATTGTTAGTGTCATATATCTTTTATTAATTGTTTATTCTCATGTTTAAATTTGTAGCAATGCTTTATTTTGTTTTTAACCTCGTCTTAATTGCATATAAAGGTATTTTACATAAGGGATAAGTGTAGGGAGGATTACTGCGTTTTCAAAAGAAGCGTAAACATGAGAATAGCAATTCATTAAAAGATATATATATGTGTGTGTTTGTTAAGGTCAAATGCTTGTAAGGTCATAATGGATGTTTTGCGAAATTTTCCGATTCTAAAGATGTAAAATTTCGAGAATTTTCTAGAAAATCATGGGACCCAGTTTTGTCGGGATAACTGCGGCCTAAATTCAACGGCCGTGATGGGGAGGGAGTAAAACAACAGATTAATTTTTCGTTTTCACGAGCTACTTATAAATTTTGGAATTTTCCATGTCTTAATTTTCCAGAAATTCCGTAAACATCCATTCCACAAGCATTATATCCTAGTTTAGTAGAGTCTTATATATATTATTACTGTAGATTTTCTGCGAGGGTTTCGTTGTTTTCTTCAAATGCGAGGTTTCATTTATCAAGAAGAAGAAACAAAAGATTGGAAGGAGCTTTTCACGTACACATTCTTCTTGGAAAGGATTTAACCACTACTTCACACACGGATCCTACCGAGCTAATCAGGGGAGTACTAGTTTCTTTCGTTTTCATTACCTTCCATTATCATAACTTTGATACTTTCGGGGAACATTGGGGACAATGTTAGTTTAGTAGGGAGAAAACAAAGCGGGAACTTTGAAACTATGCTATCCTGATTATTTGCTTTGTCCAATTGTATTTGTATAATAAACCATGAGAAAATGTCGGTTAGGGTAATTTTGGCACCAAATTTTTAATTTTCATGACATATAGGAGTGGGCCATTAGTCTTAACAAAAGCGTCTCACGGATAGGAAGTTATATGACTAGCACAAAACCCTTTACCACCTAAATTCCACACAAAATGTGAGGATAAGCCCTTAGATTAGTAGGAATTAAAAGCATTCATCTTTAATGCTTAGAGTGTGAACCTGAGTATATTAAATTCTAGAACTTTTTTGTGATGCATTCGAGATCGCTAGTAAGACTACACTTGTGTAGTTAGGAATAACTAAATGATAAGAGGCATTAGGATAACCCTTGTTTGATACACGTAATATAATTACTTCTTCCACATCGGTTGAGTAATTCCCCACACCCTTGCATTGTACTCATTTTTAGTACCACGATACCCTAGTTAACTCTCATAGCCTATCCTTTTCGCGGTTCTCGTGATGTTTAGATTTTCGGAATATCAATGAAGAACATTGTTTACACCCCACCCCCAAATATACACCCAAATCGCCTTAGCCTACCACTGTATACTCACTTTTAGTGCATTATTGTTATCACCCTAAACCCTTAGTTCAATTATCTAGTTGCTTGCATGAGTTGCTAACTTGAGTCATATCCTTTGTACCTGATTTTGGGGCGATTGTGACTCATGGGAAAAAGTTAAAGTTTATAAAATGATTGAAAGGGGCGTTAATTTCCCTAATTTGCGTAATAACATACCCCAAGTGTTTTGATCTTTTCAATTCGGGTCAAATTAGTGTTAGAGTAATAAAAACTCAAGTGTAGGGATGTGCCTATAAATCCCTATCATTTTGATGTTTCCGTAGAGGATGGTAGAGTAAAAGTGTAAGAAAAAAAAAGAGAAAAAAAAAAGAAAAAAAATAGAGTGAAAAAAAAAATATATAAAAAAAATAAAAATAAAAAACATACGGGCTACCATCCTACATCTATCCTTTAAATTTATGTTTTGTTTGATTAGCTAGAGTTTAGAGTGTCGAGTCTTGGCTTAGCAACGCCATTCTTCATATACTTGCAACATAGAGATTTTTGACTTGCCACCACTAAATAGCCTATCCCACCAAACCCTTTGTTTCCCTACAGTAAGCCTAACATTACAACCCTTTAAAGACCTCTTTGATAGTCTTTCCTAGGTTACTTCATGCGATGGAGGTTTGATCTATTCTCAAGCCTATGGTAATTTATGTGCTAGGACGGTTAATGAGTGTTTATCTTCCATTTCCAATTTGTTATATTTCATATATACACGAGAGAGATGTGAGTATCCAAACACCCCATGTGAGGTGCTAGTATGTAATATCCGTGCTTGTTATGACTTTTGCTGGGCTTATATGTTTTGTGAATTTGTTTAAACCAATGCTTCATGACCCCAACTTATAAATTAATGGCTAAAATCACATTTGCTTGAGGACAAGCAAATACCAAGTGTAGGGATATTTGATAAGGTTTTAAAATGTACCTTTTTGAGGGTCATTTAAGCCCTTATTTGATCACTTTTGTATCTGTTATTACTTAATATCGTTCCTTTTCACTTTTTAGGTCTCTTGAAGACAAATTCTCTATGTAGCACTTATTTGGACGAAGCGGATATCTGAAGAAAATGGCCAAAGTCAAGAATGAAGACACTCCAAGTCTTTGGCGAATGACAAGGTGGCGGCGTCCTGGCTTATCTGCTGACGCCGTCGAGGATTTTGTGGCCGAGGAAGAAGCCAAACTCTTATTTTCAAGTGGCGATGTCAAGTTATAAAAAAGTAGGCCATCGCAACTTCAGGGCGGCCTAGATTCAATCGGGCGGCGTCGGAAGCTAAGGAGGAAAGCGTCTAAGCACAAGGTGGCGCCGTCGCCTCTAACGTGGCCAGGCGAAACCCTAATGGCGGCAATCCGGCCAGCGTCACAAAACATAAGGTAGCCGGTAAGCATGTAATATTATATATAGAATCCGAATTTTTCATTATTGGTGTGTAGTCTTTTGGAGTAAAAACCTAAACCGAACCAAGGATGTCTTGTACAGTATTTTAGGGTTCCAAACCTATCTTACATCAAGATAAGTTCTTTACTTCATTAATACAATTATGTCTTTGATTATTTGTGTGTATGCTTGCATGTTCTCCATGTCCAGCTAATTTATTTGTGTGTTTGCTTAGGGAATATGAAACTTAATTATTGAATATTGATTGGTGTCTCTTATCTTAGTTGATTAATGATCTAATGTAACGATAGGTCATTAGATTTGTGTACTTAATTCTTGATTAATCTTTGTGAACCTTAGGTTATGCACCTTGGCGGTTGTAAGCTAAACTATCAAGAGGCCTTAGAGTAGGTTGATCCTAGTGGTATTTGTAGGCGAGACCTTTGGTAACTTCAAAGAGTTAGGGATAGCATACCTACAACTTTAGACACACAAGCGCAATTAAGAATAAGGGCGTGAAATTCAACCACCAATAGAAGATAATTAAGGAGTAGTAAAACCTAAGTAAACACATCTTTAAACTATCATACGAGCACACAATAATTAGACATAAACTACATACACCTTAGATTAGATAATTAGATAAGTAGAGTAATCGGTAGCAATACCAAACCAAATCTAAACCCGAGATTAAGTACTTTTCCATTTTCTAAAAAAGATAAAAAATAATAATCTTCCTCAACCCCAACCTTAGCGTAGTAACTTCTCACTAGCATTCCTATTCCCCTAGAGAACGATATCAATACCCGTGGCTTACCCTAATACTACACTACAACGATTAGGTTCCCTGCCTAGGGTGTTGAAAAACTGCTTTGAAAGGAAGTTCCTTTGACCACGAGCGGCGGCGTATGGCGTTATCGCTAAGTGTGGGAGTATATCTTCTATTAGGATTGCTTTAAGTTATTAAGATTTTAGTAACAATAGATTCAAGCATTACAAAAAGCAATGGTATTATGTAGTTGGCAATATTATAGTGTAGTTTAGAGGTACAACTAGCATGTGGTGATGAGTGTGTCTAAATACTCATCATCTCATTTAAGCTACAAAATATCTGAAAACATACAAATATGCTTCAAAATATTGGAATTATCTCCAAATTATGTTTTTAGGTATTAAAGTGAAAAAAGGATGGCCGATGAAAAACATGCAAAACATACATAATTCTGATTTAGGTCCGAACTTTGATAAATTGGCAAATCTAGTCCCTGGTTAATCAAAACTTGTAAAAATATCATTTTAGGTCCTTGGGATTCACAAGTTGTTCAAAATAATCCTTTGAAGTTTAAAATCACAAAATTACAACTTTGGTCCCTAAAGTTTGAAAAGTGTCAAAATTAGTCCCTAAGGTTTTAAAAATAAGAAAATAATCAAAATAAACCTTATACTATTTATAAATGGCAATATATGGTCCTTATGATAAACTTTTGGAAAATTACAAGTTTAACCCTTCAAGTTTCAGAAAATTACATAATAGGTCCTTAAGGTTTAAAAATGGAAAAATATTCATATATGGTCCTTGTACTAACCATATTTGGCAGGAATGGTCCATTGGATGAAGTTTGAAAAGTTGGCAACTTAGATCCCTCAATTTTCAGGAAAGTACAAATTGATCCTTGGGCTTGTTCACTAATAAAACCAACCAGACCCTATTATTATTATCATTGCCCACTAGCCCAAACCCAATCCTTTGTAAATAAATAAACAGGCACACCCAGCTTTCCCTCTTCTTCTTCCCCTCCTCCCCACTCACTGTAAGCACCTTAACTACCACCTCACCCCTTCCACTCACCTCTACTTTCCTACCCCTCTCCACCACTCTTTGTGAAAACACGCCACAATAAATGCCATTCCACCCAATACCACCCTTGTTCACATATTTACCCACGATGTTGAGCAAAACCACCCAACTTGGTCCAAAATATCACAAAACTTGTCCCTTACACTTCCTAACACTCCTAAGAATCCTTAATTGCTCTGGGCTGCCTCAATTACCGTGGAGCATTTTGGCCAAAATGGATTTAAGCGGACAAGATGAGTTAGACTCAATCAATGGTACGTGAAACAAAGTGGGATAGTATTATGAGCTAGTGGGATGTTTTAGGGTGATAAATCTGAAGAAAGGAGAAGAGAACTATCATAATAGTAATCTAGTTTATGATCAATCGTAGTTAATCAAAATAGTTTGTATCATTAGTGTAATTGTTTATTTCTGTTTCAAAAGTGTTGTATAACTTTGCTAAAGTGTATTCAACAACTTTGGTTCACTCATATCAATCTATCTTTCAGTTTTCAGTTATTTCAACTTTGTCCAAATTTTACTTTCAAGTCTTTTAATTTCTATTGATGATTGTTGTTTAGAGGACTTTAAATAACACTACTAAGCTCGATAAGCTTTAGCTAGCTTTTAAGTCATCTTAACAATCAATAATCAATAAAAAATACAAAAAGAAACAAGTAATTAGGAATTAAATTAGAAAGAATCTGTGAAGAAAGCTAGGAGCAAGTGCTATCTTGGATTGCCTTGGTTTAGAGCTCTGTGGAGAGCATTTAGGTGTGGTACTCAGTTCTTGGTTCTCAGTTGTGCCTTGGATTCAAGTTGTAAGCTAATTTCTTGATTTTTGTCATTTACTATTCTTGTTCTTAATTTAGTATAATCTTTTCTGTTTCATGCTTAGTTGTTAGTAGTTAATGGTAATATAGAGTAAAATCAGTAGGTTGTTAGTTGGAAATCTTAGTTGCTAGATGTTTAATATTTTTAGTTAAATTAGCTTAGTAATGATTCATAGTTATAAGTTGTTAATTGCTGTGTTTTTGTGTTCATTTGATCTAATTACATCATAATCAAGTGATTGGAATCAGTTTCATGTTGTAATTTGTGGATTTGTAACACTAATCATAAAAATTGCCTTGCTAAGGTGTGTTTGGATCAATTTTGCTTACGAGTTTACATGTTATTGTGTTTTATTCTTGTTTACGCATGTTTATTTAGATCACACTAGCTTCATTCTGTCATATTTAGGTCTTATTAATATAAAAGTCAAAATAGGTCTTAATCTAATCCATATGTTTAGCTGTAGGATTATTAGTTCCATAATCACCATACTAGCTTAAAATCTGATAACCTAGCTTATTTTCACCTTATTATAGCTTATCTTAACTTAATCAATCAGTAAATTAGGATCAAAGCTCACTTAAGTCAACATATTGGTTTACATAAAAAGTCAATTTCACTTTACGATTTTGAATAAACTTGGGATCTAAATTGTGAACTTGTTAATTGATATTAGGACTTGAGCTTGTAGGTTTATATAGTCTTGTTGCTGATCTCTTTGATTGATATTTTTATTAACTTTCATCTAGTTAGGTGCTTAATTAGTGCTTAACTTTTGGTGATTCTTCATAGACCTCCCTTGTACACAGGTTTGACACCCACTTTCACAAGCTTGCATAAGCTTGTTTATTGAGTGTTAGTCTGAGTATTTTGGTTGTTTGTGATGCCCTTGTGGCTAGTTATCTGAAATAAGTGCTTATTTTCTTTTGATTGCTTATTTGGTGCATTTAATTTGCTTAAATTTGTGCAACAAAATCAAACACTACCTGATCACTCGGTGTAAACAAGCAAACCACAAGCCCATCATAAGCTCATCACTGAGCTTTGGCTTGTGATCTTTGGCTCATTTAAAAGCTAAGCAGCTCATCTATCAAGTTCAAGCTTTAATTTTCACTCACAAAGCCTTTAACTAGGGGCACACAGCAACTGAAGCTTGTCCATTCACTGGTTCTTGAGTGAACTCAGTCAACCACAACTTCATAAGCCCCTCAAAGCTACTGATTGTCCCAGTCAAGCTTTGGCATTTTGAAAACCTCACCAGACTCTTGATAGTCAACATCAAATTTGTTCTTTTAAGCTTATTCTGAGAGCTTAATTTGGTATCACTTTTGACTACAAACGTGTTTGGATCTCAGTTTTATTGGAAGAGCTTATAAACAAGCTTATTAGCCAAATCCGATGAACACACTTGTTCATATTTGTTAATATACCATATATACATAGTAATTATCCTTTTGTTTTCTTTCTTAAGCTTGTTTTAAAGCTTGTACCAAGTTTTCAAGCTTATTTCACTCACTTCATATAGCTGATTGAATGGTTTGGGACCCCTCACTTCACAAGCTCTTTAAGCTCATCATGGGTCCCATTCCCTCAATCTTGGTTCTTTCAACCCCCCTCCTACCAGGGTTGAAGTTTTGACTATTGTTTGACCTTGGAACTGTGGACCCCACCTAGAATTACCTCACAAGGTTGTCCCATTTTACGTCTCGGGAACCAAATAAGCAAGTGCTTATTGTGGTCTTTTGGCTTATTCAGTGAGCTTATATTATCAAGTCTAGCTTATTAAAGTCCAATCAACTTATTGGAACCAGAATCTACCCTAGTGAACTCCACATAAGCTCATTTGAGCTTATTTCCTCTAAGTCAAGTGTTGGAGCAAATAAGCACTTACAGATTGCTTATTCTAGGTTTCAAGTTTGTTGTTTTGTATTAGTTTCTTATTTTAAGTATTTTAATAGTTTTATTAAAGAAAAAACAGAAAAACCCAAACATACTTATAGTGATAGCTTCTAGTTAATAGAAACTATCTATTTAATTTTCTTTTTAGCTTATTTATAAGCACTTCTGTATTTTTATTTTTAGTAAATCTCTTTTATATTAAAGTACTTTTATTAATTTTTCTAGATTTTTACTGTTCATATTCTAGTACTTATAATTTAATTAGTTTAATTAGTTAATTAATAATTAAATAGTTAATAATTAATATTAAATAGATAATAGTATAATAAATATATTTTTATTTTTAAAATAAGTTTTATAATATTTTAGATTTTTCTAAGTTTTTAATTTTATTTTTCTAGCCTTATTTTAGTTTTCTAATTAAATAGTGTATTAATAAATAGTATTAAATAGTAATTAATTAATAATAAATAATATATAAGTTAAATAAATAATTTTCTTTTTATAATAATTTTATTTTATTCTTAGGATCTTTAAAAATATAAATTTCACATTTGTGGGGTTTATATTGATCACTTTTATTTTTATTTTTGTACGTTTACGTAATTTTATTTAAGCGTCGTTTTAGGTTTTAAACGTTCATCATTGTAAAAATAGTGATAGCGTTTATTTAATACATTTTATCTTTTATTTCCTTTAATTATACATTTTACGTTTCTAGGGTTTTGATGGTACTTATTAGTTGATATAACTCATTTGAGTTATTCATACTTTTAATATTGTGATAAATCATTCATAACCTATATTCTAATCAACCAAACTATATAAACACATTCGTTCAATCACAGGATATCACAACCTCGTTGGGGAATTAACGACGGGAATATAAGCTGTCCTACCTCGGATTATTGCATTTGCCTCTTTCTAGTTTGACTTGCCTAGTTGACCTCTTACAAGTGGTTGACTAAATAGTAGGGCTAGTTTAAAGCGAATCAATTTTTGGCCTTGCTTGGGAGGTGTCTTTGCGTTGAACAATTTTTGTTGGCTGATTATCTATCCTTTGTATATATATTATATATAATATCGTATTTTAATCTTCCTTAAAATATAAAAAACAAAAATATTTTTCTTTTCTTTCTATATATATAAAGATAAATAATCACAAAAATACTCTTTACCCCTTACGAGTTTCCTTTTCTTCAAGGATCCTTAGACCGTCTTAGTGCATGCTTTTCGTTCTTCAAGGTCATCAAGTCCTTTTAGCTTGTAGCCATACCTCGAAGAAGTCGTAGGCGTTACGCTCCATCGGTCGTGCAGATACGTCTTGAGCAAAAATTCTGTCAAAATGGCGGAGAACAAGCGATGAATGAACTTCTCCGGCACCCACCGATGGGTGCGGAGATGCCATTGTTGTTCCGCCATCGTGGCGAGAACTTTGAGCTTAAAACGGGGTTAATAAACCTAGTGACAACACGTCAATTCTATGGTTTTGATAGGGGCGATCCTCACATCACATTGATGGTTTAATAAAATCACATCCACCTTGAAATGTAAGCGTCCACGAGGATGCAATAAAACTTCTTCTTTTCCCGTTTGCTCTCGATGGGCCGCATGGGCTGACAAACAACCCCTAAGTCGATTGAAACGTGGGAAGATTTAGTACAGAAGTTTGTGCATAAATTCTATCCTCCTTCAAAAACCACGAATCTCCGGAATGAAATCATGAAATTCACACAATATTTTGATGAAACATTGATGAATCATGGGATCGTTTTAAGGAAATGCTACATAAGCTGTCCTCATCATGGATTTCTTGAGTTGATATATCTGGATACTTTCTATAATGACATAAGACAAGCTGATCAAGATTCTCTTAATTCCTCCGAGGGTAATTTTTAATCGAACAACAAAGGATGCTTTAGCCATTATAGAGAACAAAGCTGAGGTCCGTACCTCAAGAAACAAACCAGTTGCTCCCAAAGCAAGTGATTCACATTCTACTTCATCTCCCATGACTCAAACTGTTGACAATACTCAGTTTGCTCAACTCATGGATGCTATTAAAAATTTGACTCTTAACCAAAAGAAAGAGTCATCTAAACAAGTGAAGTCAAAAGATTGAACCATGTGTCACTTGTGGTGGTCCTCATGCATACTACTTATCTCGCCACCGATGGCAATGCATTTGAAGTCGATGCTCTAGCCGGTAATTTCAATCAAGGAGGTAACCAATACCATCCACCAGCTGAAACAAATTACCGTGCTAATAACCAAGAAGGACCATCAGGATCATATCAACCCACAATTCAAATAGGTCTAATCCTAACCCGACCAAGAGGGCAATATAACCAAAATCAATATCGTACTCAGAACAATCAAATTGTTCTGTTCAATACCACACCCCATGGGGAAATTCAAATTCTAACCAGGGTATTCGCTCCTAATAATCAAATAGTTTCGTTCCAAGAATCTCAATCTGCTGAACTAGCTAGCCACATCAAGGCTCTTGATGCTAAAATGAGAGTGGTTCAAAACCAAATCTCCAATTTGAAGAATGAATTTGATTCTTCAATTGTGAAGAACAATAATGAGCTGAAGAACGATCTTAAAAGTATGATATCTGATTTGGTGAAACAACTTCGTTCCACCTTCCCCTCGGGAGTCTCCCGAGTAATATGAATCCTAGGGGTGAACTCAAAGGCGTCACTACACATAGTGATACAGCTCAAGTTGGACCAACCACGGTTGTCCCAAATTCTACATCCCCAATTACTCCTACATCATCAATAGATCCCACTCTTTCACGATTCACGGTTAAAAGTTTGTCAAACAATCTTTATGACCAAAGGGCAGCTATGACTTATCCTCATATGCTTAATGCTTCCGAAAAGTGTACATGATAGTGATGATGAGGAGGATTCCAACATCATCAAAGCTATCACCACTCGTAGTGGTGCTGCTTATGAGGACCCTCTACTCTATTCCACCACCGATATACGATGTGGAAAAAAGCCCAGGTTGCCAAGGACCGGTGCAAATTCCAAGCCCACGGTACCGCACCGTCAACCGAAGTTGTCCCTCGAAGAAAACCAAACAGGAGTTGTCTTTGAGGCTGATGAAACTCTGAGCCTCCTGTCCCTAAATCCAAACCTTTTAAGCCTACCATTCCTTACCCTTCACGCTTAAATGAGCAAGAACACCGCGAGAGGTCTAATTATCAAACAGACAAACTCTTGCAAATCTTTAAAGATTTGCAATTTGACATAAGTCTTGCGGATCTTTGTCATCTTGATGCCCAAGTTCGCATCAACAATCAAGCAGTTGTTAAACAACAAAAGCGGTTGAATTGGCAAAAACTTCTCTAAATGAGAGCGCTCTGCAGTTATCTTAAAAAGCTTCGAGAAGCTTGGAGATCTGGTAAATTTATCTTACCTTGTGAATTTCGGGGAATGGTTGCATCTAGCGCCTTGGCGATCGGCGCCCGGCATCAACACGATGCCTAATCGATATGGAAGAAACTTTCTCTTCCTAAACTTACCCTACTGCATGACTCTTGAGCTTGCGATCGTTCATATCTATGCCCCCGGTATTCCGAGGAGCGTATGTGAAAGTAGGGAAGTTCCATTTTCCGGTGACTTTGTGGTTGTCGAATTCGATCTTGATCCTAGGGTTCCTCTCATTCTTGGGCGAGGATTCCTAAGAGCGGGCCACGCTCTTATAGATGTATTTGAGCGTCAGTTACATTCGTGTAGGTAATGAGGCTATTACCTTTAACCATGATCAAACTTGAAGTACTCCTCAATTATAACTCTGCGTCGGTTAACAGATCGATGTCATTGATGTTTCCTACGAGTACTCTCAAGAAAATCTTGGTTATGTTCTTGATTTGGTGAGTGGTGATCCCACTACATTGTCTCATTCCATCATTTCCGACTCTTCATCTTCCCTCACTCTGGATGAGGAAAGTGATTCTATTATGGATGAGATTGATGATTATCTCACTCTGGATACATTTCTTCCTGTATTGATGATAAGATTGATCAAGAGGAAGATGTTATTCTTCTTCTTTGCAACGTACCCAATTATACCATCCCCTCCCAAACAACTTCATAAGAGGAATCCAAATCAGTTGAAAAAGCTGATAAAATTCTGAGATCAAGCATAAGACCTCTCCTCCTTCAATTAAATTTCAAATTCTTGAGAAGGAAGTTCTTGTGATGTTCTTGCTATTACGATATCCCTACCCTTCACCTACGGTGATTTCTCCTTCTCTTCACTCATTAGGGTGAAGATGTTACCTGACCACAGGATCTTCCATATAACATTGGTTTAGATCGGATACTTCCCCATGGATTTTTAAATTGTTTTTCTCCGGCACGTTGAGAACTCTTTATTACAGTTAACGTTCACAAGCGGTTAGCTTGCGTGATAAACGGCGGTTTGGGAGGAAAAAATAAAAAGCGGTCGAGTCAGCTAGTGACTCGGGAATCAAAAACATTAGCAGAAACATGGGTTTTCACCCGTGTGTAACACCCTAGTGTGGGGAGATGCCCACATGTTGTAAATATCGATTAAAAAAATGTAAATATAGTTATAGCTTCTATTTAAGAAGTTTTATCTAAAAAATATATGTATGTATATACATCTTAAATAAAGGCTAAGTAATATTTTCTTTTTACGTTCTAAGTTCGGTTTAACACCCGGTACTTTGAATATTGAGGGCAATATTCATTTCTAAGTGGGGGATTCTCGAGAATTCAAACACATGTTCCATCAAGAACCCCCATTTTTAGCCAAAATTTAAAAAAAAAATTTCTCACTTAGAACGCAATAAATGGTAATCAGTCCACCATGTCTAACACACATAAGATTGGCTAATCGGGCAAGCAGACTCTTGGTAAAGATATCTCAAATCCGTTTACGACTTGAATTTGCCCAAAATTGTATGGTTCCTCAACTTCATATCCTAAAAGCGAATGAGTTGGCTAGTCGAGAAGCAAGCGGCTTTTGGTAAAGACGATCAAAAGTTGGCAGACTTGTGGTTTGCTCAAAATCACATGGTTATCAGGTGGACCATAGTTCTTACTTGAACTGAAACATCTTGGCTACTCTAGAAGTGATGGCTTTTGGTAAAGAGTTCTTTCAAATCCATTAAAATCTTCATAAAATATTGCTAGGGACTAGCAATAGTTTAGTGTGGGGATTGATGAGTGTCTAAATACTCATCATTTCTTTCACATTTAAGCTACAAAATATCTGAAAACATACAAATATGCTTCAAAATATTGGAATTATCTCCAAATTATGTTTTTAGGTATTAAAGTGCAAAAAGGATGAAAGATGAAAAACATGCAAAACATATAATTTCTGATTTAGGTCCACGAACTTTGATAAATTGGCAAATCTAGTTCCTGGTTAATCAAAACTTGTAAAAATATCATTTTAGGTCCTTGGGATTCACAAGTTGTTCAAAATAATCCTTTGAAGTTTAAAATCACAAAATTACAACTTTGGTCCCTCAAGTTTGAAAAGTGTCAAAATTAGTCCCTAAGGTTTTAAAAATAAGAAAATAATCAAAATAAACCTTATACTATTTATAAATGGCAATATATGGTCCTTATGATAAACTTTTGGAAAATTACAAGTTTAACCCTGAGTTTAGAAAACTACATAATAGGTCCTTAAGGTTTAAAATGGAAAAATATTCATATGGTCCTTGTACTAACCATATTGGCAGGAATGGTCCTTGGATGAAGTTTGAAAAGTTGGCAACTTAGATCCCTCAATTTTTAGTACAAATTGATCCTTGGGCTTGTTCACTAATAAAACCAAGCGGACCCTATTATTATTATTACAGGCCCAACACACCGGCCAAACCCAATCCTTTGTAAATAAATAAAACAGGCACCCGGTACCCGCTTTTCTCTTCTTCTCCCCTACCAACACACCCACTCCACCTGCTTGCCACCTTAACTACCACCTCACCCTTCCAGCTCACCTCTACTTTCCTACCACTCTCCACCACCTCTTACAGTGAAACACCGCCACAATAAATGCCATTCCCAATACCACCATTGTTCACATATTTACCTGATGATAGCAAAACCACCCAACTTGGTCCAAAATATCACAAAACTTGTCCCTTACACTTCCTAACACTCCTAAGAATCCTTAATTGCTGGAACGCCTCAATTACACGTGGAGCATTTTGGCGCCAAAATGGATTTAAACGGACAAGATGAGTTAGACTCAATCAATGGCTGTGAAACAAAGTGGGATAGTATTATCGAGCTAGTGGGATGTTTTAGGGTGATAAATCTGAGAAGAAAGGAGAAGAAGAGAACTATCATAATAGTAATCTAGTTTATGATCAATCGTAGTTAATCAAAATAGTTTGTATCATTAGTGTAATTGTTTATTTCTGTTTCAAAAGTGTTGTATAACTTTGCTAAAGTGTATTCAATAGCTTTGGTTCACTCATATCAATCTATCTTTCAGGTTTTCATTATTTCAACTTTGTCCAAATTTTACTTTCAAGTCTTTTAATTTCTGTTGATGATTGTTGTTTAGAGGACTTTAAATAACACTACTAAGCTCTCATGAAGCTTTAGCAAGCTTTTAAGTCATCTTAACAATCAATAATCAATAAAAAAAAAAATACCAAAAAGAAACAAGTAATTAGGAATTAAATTAGAAAGAATCTGTGAAGAAAGCTAGGAGCAAGTGCTATCTTGGATTGCCTTGGTTTAGAGCTCTGTGGAGAGCATTTAGGTGTGGTTACTCATTCTTGGTTCTCGGTTGTGCCTTGGATTCAAGTTGTAAGCTAATTTCTTGATTTTTGGCATTTACTATTCTTGTTCTTAATTTAGTATAATCTTTTCTGTTTCATGCTTAGTTGTTAGTAGTTAATGGTAATATAGAGTAAAATCAGTAGGTTGTTAGTTGGAAATCTTAGTTGCTAGATGTTTAATATTTTTAGTTAAATTAGCTTAGTAATGATTCATAGTTATAAGTTGTTAATTGCTGTGTTTTGTGTTCATTTGATCTAATTACATCATAATCAAGTGATTGGAATCAGTTTCATGTTGTAATTTGTGGATTTGTAACACTAATCATAAAACGCCTTCTTAAGGTGTGTTTGGATCAAGCTGCTTATCTGAGTTTATGCATGTTATTGTGTTTTATTCTTGTTTCTGCATGTTTATTTAGATCACACTAGCTCAGTTCTGTCATAATATTTAGGTCTTATTAATATAAAAGTCAAAATAGGTCTTAATCTAATCCATATGTTTTAGCTGTTAGGATTATTAGTTCCATAATCACCATACTAGCTTAAAATCTGATAACCTAGCTTATTTTCACCTTATTATAGCTTATCTTAACAATCAATCATAGAAATTAGGATCAAAGCTCACTTAAGTCAACATATTGGTTTACATAAAAAGTCAATTTGAACACGATTTTTGAATAAACTTGGGATCTAAATTGTGAACATGTTAATTGATATTAGGACTTGAGCTTGTAGGTTTATATAGTCTTGTTGCTGATCTCTTTGATTGATATTTTTATTAACTTTCATCTAGCTGATTAGAGTGCTTAATTAGTGCTTAACTTTTGGTGATTCTTCATAGACCTCCCACTTACCGCGGTTTGACACCCACTTTCACAAGCTTGCATAAGCTTGTTTATTGAGTGTTGGTCTGAGTATTTTGGTTGTTTGTGATGCCCTTGTGGCTAGTTATCAGAAATAAGTGCTTATTTGCTTTTGATTGCTTATTTGGTCTGTTTAATTTGCTTAAATTTGTGCAACAAAATCAAACACTACACTGATCACTCAGTGTAAACAAGCAAAACCACAAGCCCATCATAAGCTCATCACTGAGCTTTGGCTTGTGATCTTTGGCTCATTTAGAAGCTAAGCAGCTCATCTATCAAGTTCAAGCTTTAACTTTCACTCACAAAGCCTTTAGGGCTGCACACGCCTGAAAGCTTGTCCATTCACTCAGTTCACGGTGAACTCGATCAACCCACCCAACTTCATAAGCCCCTCACAAGCTACTCGTGGGTCTTGATCAAGCTTGGCATTTTGAAAACCTCACCAGACCCTCTTGATAGTCCAACATCAAATTTGTTCTTTTAAGCATTACGTGAGCTTAATTTGGTATCACTTTTGACTACAAGCGTGTTTGGATCTCATTTTTATTGGAAGAGCTTATAAGCTTATTACAAGCTTATTAAATCCAGGTGAACACACTTGTTCATATTTGTTAATATACCATATATACATAGTAATTATCCTTTTGTTTTCTTTCTTAAGCTTGTTTTAAAGCTTGTACCAAGTTTTCAAGCTTATTTCACTCACTCATATAACTGAGTGAATCGGTTAGGACCCTCACTTCACAAGCTCTTTCTGAGCTCATCGGTGGTCCCATTCCCTCAATCTTGGTTCTTTCAACCCTCCTCCTACCAGGGTTGAAGTTTTGACTATTTGTTTGACTTTGGAACCTGTGGACCCACACGGAATTACCTCACAAGGTTGTCCCATTTTACTGTCTCAGGGAACCAAATAAGCAAGTGCTTATTGTGGTCTTTTGGCTTATTCAGTGAGCTTATATTATCAAGTCTAGCTTATTAAAGTCCAATCAACTTATTGGAACCAGAATCTACCCTAGTGAACTCCACATAAGCTCATTTGAGCTTATTTTCCTTCTAAGTCAACTGTGGGCAAAATAAGCACTACAGTGCTTATTCTGGTTTCAAGTTTGTTGTTTTGTATTAGTTTCTTATTTTAAGTATTTTAATAGTTTTATAAAAGAAAAACAGAAAAACCCAAACATACTTATAGTGATAGCTTCTATTTAATAGAAACTATCTATTTAATTTTCTTTTAACTTATTTATAAGCACTTCGTATTTTATATTTTAGTAAATCTCTTTTATATTAGTAAAGTATTTATTAATTTTAGATTTTACGTTCATATTCTAGTACTTATAATTTAATTAGTTTAATTAGTTAATTAATAATTAAATAGTTAATAATTAATATTAAATAGATAATAGTATAATAAATATATTTTTATTTTTAAAATAAGTTTTATAATATTTTAGATTTTTCTAAGTTTTTAATTTTATTTTTCTAGCCTTATTTTAGTTTTCTAATTAAATAGTGTATTAATAAATAGTATTAAATAGTAATTAATTAATAATAAATAATATATAAGTTAAATAAATAATTTTCTTTTTCTAATAATTTTATTTTATTCTTAGGATCTTTAAAAATATAAATTTCACATTTGTGGGGTTTATATTGATCACTTTTTACTTTTATTTTTTTGTGCGTTTACGTAATTTTATTTAAGCGTCACGTTTTAGGTTTTAACGCGTTCATCATTGTAAAATAGTGATAGCGTTTATTTAATACATTTTATCTTTTATTTCCTTTAATTATACTTTGTACGTTTCTAGGGTTTTTGATCGTACTTATTAGTTGATATAACTCATTTGAGTTATTCATACTTTTAGTATTGTGACAAATCATTCATAACCCTATTCCTAATCAACCAAACTATATAACACATTCGTTCAATGGGATATCACAACCTCGTTGGGGAATTAACCAGGGAATATAAGCTGTCCTCCCCGGATTATTGCATTTGCCTCTTTCTAGTTTGACTTGCCTAGTTGACCTCTCACAAGTGGTTGACTAAATAAGTGGACTAGTTTAAAGCGAATCAGTGACTGCCTTTTCTTGTTTTGTCGGTCATTTAGGCAGTGATAGCTATTTTTTGTTACATGTGCAGTGTTTATCATTTGGTGTGTGGCTTTTAAACTTGTAACCTTACAAATTTGATATCACCATAATAAAATTATCTTGTATTTTCAATTTGCATAGATATTTAAGCATTGTTCAAAGCTATTTGTTTAAGGTACAAATAATTATCGCTAAAGATAACAATACTATTTGATTTTTATGATTTTAATAAACTTACATAACATTATTTATATACTGGACAAAGGGCTATACAATATATTAGGAATGAGCACGGTACCGGTCAAGTACGAATTAATTAGTGCCGATTTTTAAAGTATAAATTAGTGGTACAGAATACGTACGAGCGGGATTGGATACCGCGTATGTATTATTAATGCCGTACAGAGTCGATCCTTTTCCTCGTTTTTCTCGGGAATTTCCGATTTGGTAGGTCCGTGCGAATTAGTGGTCCTGATTTTTTCACCTTATTTCGTAGTCGGTGCAGTATCGTATATGGGTGAATACGGTTTCGGTCACGATTCGGTTGAGTTTAGGATTCGGGTAAATGCTCATCCCTACAATATATATTAACTTTTAAAGGCGATTTGTATAAAATGACAAAGTACATGTGTCAAAGCAAAATAAAAAAACTAATTACTTTTATCTCATTTTTTCAAATTTGTCACGGGTTCCAAAACTATTTCATCATTTCTCATATAATGTTGTCAAATATGAAAACCAGTTCAACCCGAGTGGTTCAACCGGTTGAACCGTTCCGGTCAAAAAACATGTCAATATAAACCGAGTCAACCCAACAGGTTGGGTCGAAAACATGTCAAATTAAACCGGGTCAACCCGCCGGGTTTGAAGCGTCCCGGGTCAACTCGGTTTTCGATGTGTATTTATAGTTTTATTTTGAAATATATGTCTTTAACATTTCCACTTTTATATATAGTAATAATGGCAGGGTAGGGCGTTTTGGGCACCTGTGACTTATAGAAGAAATAGATGATGAGATCGATTCACCGATTTATATCGGTTTAACGAGTCCTCTCAGTTCGTTTTAGGATGGCTTTAATTGGCAGACGGTGCGACACCTGTTCCCAATTGAACACATTGGTCCGGTCCGATTTTCAAAACTATATGTACTATCAACTTGTTAGCTTGTATAAATTTTTGTGTGTTTTATTGATTTGTATAATGTGTATAATAACATGTACTTTTCATTTTAGGGTCTTTTAAAAATAACATTAATTAGTGTGTTTAATTATTTTATATTGTGGATTATGTTATAGGTTCTTTAAATTGTACGTTACGAAAATTTTATTGTACTTTTTAGTAAGATGTGTCTTAATTGGTTGTTTTTAATTTGGTAGATATGCTTTTAATTGGTTGTACAATATGAATAAATTATTGTACTTTTAAGTAATGTGGTGTTTTAATAAGAGTATTAATTACCTTATGCATTTCTCTCTCCATTAAACTACAAAAATATATACATTGGAATTAATTCTCTAAAAATAGACATACACGTTGACTAATTTGATGAGAAGTAGTAGGCAACGGAGAACAAATGGTTTTTTATACATAGTTTGGAATGTATCACGAACTGATTTATTGAAAGTACATGGTTTGGAAAGTTAACAAGTGAACTTTACAATTAGATGAATAGTTTTCAACATTCAATAATCACCTTAACTTTAAACTTTCAATTTTTAATTTTTCACTTTCACCTTTGTTTATTTTTCTATTTTATGTAGTAAAGATTTAATTTATCTCTATTATTCTTAACATGCACTTAAAATTTAAGACAATTGGGTTAGAGTCCACATTTTTACATATCTATATATTACTAATTATTTTTCGGAAAATGCTACAACCACAAAAAGAAATCTACAAAATCATCCACAAACTGAGGTGTCACTCCCTGATACATGAATAAGAAACTATAAGAAATATATATCAATCAGATAGCGACACCTTATTTTGTGAATTTGTTTTTGTGAGTGTAGCATTTAACTTATTTTTTAAAGTTAAATAATGCAGTTATTCCATTAAGAAAAATAACACAAAATGTTAGTGAATATAATGGTATCACTTATATTTTGTGTAATTGTGATTTACTTGAGATCAAGGGCTTAGTAATGTTTAGCTTATAATCGAGTTATCAGATGCGGAGTGCACTCTCATTCTAGCTCGATGCCGCCACAACGAAATGCCGGGTCAAGGTGGTTGCTCCCCCTTGCAGGGTCAAGGGGCATAGCCGGCCTATTGTTGGGGCGACTTTTCCTAATATGCGTGACTCTTCCCAAACACAACCTAATATGCGTGACGCTAGCTGTTTTTAACTGCAATTAACTAACTTTCGGTTATATTTTATATAACAGAATTGATATCTTCCAAACACAACCGACATAACAATTTTATGTATATTGATTTGTTCTCTCATGTCTTAGAAACAAAGTGCGGTTCCTAAATTATCCAATTAATGATTTCATGATACCCAAGGTATTCATGATCGTAATGCTTCAATTTAAAAATGATTTCTACACGATTCAAAAATATATATATATATATATATATATATATATATATATATATATATATATATATATATATAGGGTAAAGTTAAAATAAAATGACAAATATCCGTAAAAAGAATAAAAATAATTTTTTTTTTTAAAAGTTCTTAAAAAATTCCAAAAAAAATCCACAAGATCGGTTATGTTGGTGCATAAAACTTTTGTGAAAACCTTTTGTGAAAAAAGTTTTTCTAATTTTGAGTTTTGATACGTTTTTTTTTTAATGCACAAAAGCTAATTTTGATCATAAAAAATTTTGATGCACAAAATTTTCAACTTGATTTAATTTGATGCATGATGTTATTTTGATGAAAAAAGTCAAAAGAAGTTTGGTGCAAAATGAATTTTGATGCACAAAAAAGCGATTTAATGACAAACGATTCTTTCTCGAAATTTTTTTAGGAAAAGTATTCACTTTTAGAAAAACTTCCTTCACAACTTTTTCATGCACCAACATACCTGATCTTGTGAAATTTTTATGGAATTTTTCGAGAATATTTTTGAAAAAAATTATTTTATTCTTTTCTTGATTTTGTCTTTTATTGATCTTTCTATATATATATATATATATATATATATATATATATATATATATATATATATATATAGGATCAAATAAGAAGAAAAATTAAAATAAGAATGATAAGAAGAAACCACAACCACTCATTTCGGATGCACCTATAAAAATAGATGATCTCCTTAAATTTCTCCCCTTCTATTTGAAATGTGTGGCTAGAAATTCTTCTTATTCTTCCTAAAAGCGCTTCGTGGCTAGAGATTTCTAAAATGAATCGTTTTCTTCGTATTCTTCCTATTTATTTCTTGAATTAAAATAAACCTTTTAATTCAAGAAAACGATTCATTTTAGAAATCTCAGAAGTTACCATGTTAACTTTTATTTTAAAAGCCTCTTACAGTAGATCAATATATATAATCACCAAGTATATTACATGCTTTTCTTAATACGTACCTCAACTAAAGGACTCGACTTTTCGCTTACCACTAAAAACACTTGAAGGCTCCTCAACATGAACATTTGTATTGTTGGGTGCATCATTATATTCTTCATCATCCCATCCAAATGTCATCTGGTCACTTTGTTAAGCGTATGTATATACATACATACATACATTGTTAAGCGTATGTTAGACATGGTCTTAACCGGCTTAATGTCTTTGATACTCCACAAATTTAAAGACAACACGAAAATGTAACACGGTTCCATATTATCGACCAAAAATACTACCCAACAAGTTATCTAAAATTTCCCAAGGAAGATTACCTACATAAATTATGGAAGTAGAACGATCTTGGCGGAAATTGCTTTCTTGCTGAATTTCTTATACGGTTGTTCTTTTGGTGTTAGTCTTTAAAACATATGTGAAGGAAAACTTCTTGACATTTTATAATATTTAGGTTAACTCTTTTTTTCTTAACAAGCACTTTATAAATTGATGCAGAAAGATTGACTCGACATTCTTACGTATCCAGATATAACTAATTAATGTTTAAAGTTAAACATGTAGTTATTTCTTTAAGAGAAACACAAAATACGATATGAGTGATGATCACATTCTAAATATTTCTTCCTTGTAATCATAGGTATTCAAGAAAAATAAATACAAAGATCTAATAATGCATAATGAAATATTAATAGTTGAAAGATTATAGTTCAACGATACATTATCATAAGTATTAACCATTTTATAGTTTTACAAAGGAAAATGATTGAGAGACTGAGCCATGTGACTAATTGTTTTCTTAAATCGATATGACAACAATTTATTAGTTTGTTTAGACGTGAGTTCATGTGTGACCACTAATATGATAATGCCACATAAGTTTAGATATACAACTAATCATGCCAATCAATGTTATTCTTGTAAGTCGTAAATTATGTATGCTTCATTAATGTGTATATTCGGTACATAAATAGGTATACAAAGAATAATCTGAACCCAGCTTCACCCGTTCTGAATTATAACGAAGGGTTAACCGCGCTTGCTGCGAGTATTGTGTTATAATTTTAGGTGTGTCGGTGAGACCTTGTATAATCTTAAAAGGCCATAACTTCATGTTCTTCCGAACTTTAGAGTCATCGAATTTTCTTCCATTCAACCTTTTAGCATCTAAAAGTACCCAGTCCATTTATGTTTATTGAATAGCTAGCTAAAATGAAACCAAAATAGTTGTCGTCAAACATTAGGTAGATACTTTGCTTAATACAATTGGTGTAAGCATTTATATCTATGTCAACTGATACCTATTACTGACTTCAAATATCTCAATTTTGTTTTTTTTTTTCGTTTTAATAAGCATGTGTCAACATAATTAAGAGTCTAAGTTTGTAGTATTTTATTAGGTAAACAACTTTGTTAAATCAAAGCAGCCCCAACAGGCTTAACGTGCTCTTCATGTGGCCAATTGTCCAAGTCACCAAAGAACATAATTTGTTAAGCAACAAACAAACAATCTTAAAATAGGCAGCAACCACTTAGGAGCCACTGATTATCCATTATCACATAATATAAGTCAAGTTTAACCAATTTCTTTTGCAAAAACAACATCAATCCACAAAAAGGGATACACGTAAACAGCTGATGTCAAACATAACCTGAAAGGTGAGTGATTACATGGTCGAAGTATAAAATGACTTCTATTTAAGAAATACACCAAACCTTGTGTTTCTTGAACGATCAAGAACACATCCATAAATTCCTGAACTATATACATAATGTTGCTTTATTTGAAGTTAATGATCAAGAGTAACATGGTCCCTTTTCGTCATTTGTTACGCATAAATGGATGCACCACCTATCTCCATTCTCATAATTGTATATTCAGCATTTCATCACAGAGTGGCCACAATCGACAGTCCGCATTTTGATATCTACAAGACATTAATTGTTCGATCACCTGCATACATAACCTGGTAAATTGGAAAGTTATAAGGTGGTTCAAGATTCGCCACAGTATGTGAATCAATCCAAAAAGAGTGCCTTTCTTTTGTAACATCCTCAAAAAAAAATATCTCAGACATGGATCAATTTGCACCTTTAGTTTGAAGGTATAATATCTAACCTGATTCCAGTTATGATGCATTAAAATAGCTCCAAAATCGGTAATGGAAAATATTTTTTTGGGTAAAATGGGATCACCCTAGTAAATATTCAGTAATGGAAAATATGTTTACCTCTTACCAACAATTCCAATTCTATGTACAGTTTTCTCCTCATCGGTCTTCAATCTTCGAAATGTTTTTTAAATGATAGATGGTTATTTGCTTTGTACAGCTGGTTTCTCTTTACTGAACTGCAATAGCGCGACGCAGTACCTAACGACAAATTTCTCTTATCTGGCAAAACCGCAAAACATGAGCAGGAGCGATACTTTCATACAACATAGTGTCTGAATGTGGACAACGACCTCCGAGTTGAGGAGGCTGCCATTAGGGCTTTGTTCAAAAATAACGTATCACTACTTCTGAATACCTGTAACAACAAACTGAAAAGAATTAATATAGCCCAAACATTTTATATCTTATATTAATTAAGGTATTTGTTTAATGTATGGCAACCATTTCTACATTGTTACTGTTCAAAGTACATGTGTATTTTCATGCTTCTCCTCATCGCTATCCTACTGATATGCAACAATAAAAAGCAACAATCACATCAATCCAATACATTACTGATACAACTAATGGCAAGCACATTTGAACCCATAGATAATTAAAAGTTGCCATCACTTACCATGCATGCCCAAAAATCAAGATTAAGTTTTTGAATTTTTGCGAAAGAACCCATAAGGTGACAGATACCTGAGCTCCTGTTCAGCTAAGTATTCCTCAAAGTTCCATTTTGCTCTTTTTTGTGCTTGTTTGCATTCTTATCTGGTACCTATGGTAGATATGGTTTACCAAAAACAATCCTGACAAATTTACAGAATAAGCAAATCCAAACATTATTTACAGAAGTACTTACTTATAGGCACAAACCGAAGTATTACTGTAGTGTTAGCTCAAGTGCGCACTTTGAAATCAAAACAGAACAAAATTGCTTTTCTACTTAAATCGTAAGCGACCCCAAACATCCTCCTAATATAACAAACTATCAAATTACAAAACAATAAACCAACACCAAAGCATAAGAGAATTAAAAAAAAAAAGTTTAATCAATTTAATCTTGTCAGCGGCCTGATAAACATGAAGTAAAGCTGTCTATGTAGCGCCCGAATTACGTAATTCCCAACACAACACACCCTCATTCATCCGTTACCCAACAGCCAGAAACACCTTATTTTCGCTTACTCCCCTGATCTACATAATCTCAGAAGTGTCAACTACTGGGTACTTGATTATCTCATTCATCCTAAACATAGCCATCTATAACTAACTAACTAACTTGAAGGTCTTAGGTTCTGGACCTACCATCATTCTATCATGTGGTTTTTCCATCTCAACTTTCAATAATCCTGATCCTTAGATTAGGTAAGTTTTGGACATGTAATGGATTAAAACACAAATAACCATAAATCAAATGGCGGAACAAATGGAAATAACTAAAGAATAAAAAAACATACCTTCAATTCATATGAATGAAACCCAAATTCGTCATTGATGTATTAGCTTGAACGGATCTCTCTTTTCTTCTCGCTTCCATGTGTTGATGATGATTAGAGGCTGAGTTAGATGATATCGGTCGTTGGCGTTGAATGTAAGATTGTATGTTTTTGTAGATGAAGTGCAACGACCCAATCAATTAACCTGCTCATCCCAATATTAAAAAAAGCAATATCATCAATTTTCCAAACCAACAGTGAGAAACAGTTTGAGCTGTAAGTGTCGAACAAAGTGTCAATTCTCTCCTGTCCCAAAAATTCCAGAACATTGTGACAAAGTCCACACCGACAAATATGAACCATAATCTGATCACACCAATTAAAGCTACAGTACGTCGCTGAACTCAACCATCAGCAGGCAACACGAACACACATACTTATCACATGTTTCGCTCCATGAACCTTGTGCAACAAAAGGTTCGAAGTGTGGCACTCTTAGGCTCAGAATTGCGGCACCGGAAACATATAGACGGGTATCTGATCCGTCATGGCTGCAAACACGAAGCCGTGCTGCCCCGCCAAGATACGTACCAGTTTGACCCGTCATGGTTCAGCAGCTTATTCAAGCAATATAATCATCATCGCCGTATGCCTGCCGTGGCAGCAATGCACCGAAGTTTCCCATACCATCTGGAAACTCGCTAAAGGTTCCCTGCAATTGCAGATGTATTCAACCCGTGCATCCCAATTTAAAAAAAAGCAACATCATCAATTTTCCAAACAGACAACGACATACAGTTTGATCTGCGAGTGCGGAACCGTAGAGACGTGTATCTGGTCCGTCATGGCTGCAAACACGCAGCCGTGTTGCCCCGCCAAGATCCGGACCAGTTTGACCCATCACGGTTCAGTAGCTTATTCAAGTAATATAACCATCATTGTCGTATGCCTGACGTGGCTGCAACGTCACCAAGTGTGGCATACCATCTTGCAGCTCAGTAAAGCTACCCTGCAATTGCAGCTGTATCCAACCCGTTCATCCCAATTTTTTAAGACGTGGCTGCAACGTCACCAAGTGTGGCATACCATCTTGCAGCTCAGTAAAGCTACCCTGCAATTGCAGTTGTATCCAACCCGCTCATCCCAATTTTTTTAAAAAACAACATTATCAATTTTCCAAACAGATAGTGACATAGAGTTTGAGCTGCGAGTGCGGAACCGTAGAGATGTGTGTCTGATCCGCCATGGCTGCAAACACAAAGACGTGCTGCCACGCCAAGATACGGATCAGGTTCACTCACAACGGTTCGGAAGGTTATTATAGCTGAAAAATGGTATACGCAAAAAAGCAATAGAAACGATATACAACTCCATAACCACCCTCACCAACAACATTATCCTTCGAAAACCTGTTTGTTGCAGTCTCAAGATCCCTCAAAGTAAACCAATGGGCCCAACCAAGATGAGAAAACTCAGGCAACCCAGATAAAGGTGAAGAAACATTCATAGAATGCGAAGTCGATCTATGTATATTTTCACCTGAATCAGGGCCCATTTCTTCTTTGTCTAAATGATTAAAAGATTACTATTGACTACTTTTATCACCATTTTTACTCTTATCGACACTTGGACATGTTACCAGCTTGTCCGAATCTTTATCTTTGTCACTAAACTTACCCCATAGGGTATGAGAACCCGCATTATGGCCTACATATGTATTAGCTGAATTCTGGTTAACAAACTTCAAACAATTTAATCCAACTAAATGTAAAAAATCTTGAGTTCCAAGAAATTCATAAACTCAATAAAAATACAAACTTTAATAATCTGATACATATGAAACTTGACACACAACTATGACATAGTCTGATCTCAAAAAATGCATACCTTAATCTTGAAAAACTAAAAAGTCAAAATCTTTTAATAACAAAGTTACATATAGTTCTAAATAAAATTTAACCAGATTATAAAACCCCAAAGTGTAGAGAAAAAAAAATTAAAAATGTAAACTTTATCTTATTCCAATCAAAACCCTTCAAACCCAGATCACAAAACCAAATTCAAAGATAAAAAAAACATCAAAACCTAACCAAATAAAAAAAAAAAAAAAGAATAAAGAATGAAACCTGTTTTCCAAAGGTACGAAGATCTTCATGAAGTTTAGCTCTTTTAGCTAAAAGAGAAGCAATCAGGGCTGATGGGCTGACACTATTTTGTTGCCCTAAAAATGAAAATTCAATATTAAAAATTGGGGGAAATTCATTTTTATGGTTTTAATAAAAAGAGAAAAAATAACATACCTTCAGATTCCATGGTTCTTATTTTTTTACTGCGACTTTTTTACAGTTAATTGAAGAGAGTAGCAGATAAATTAACGGATAATTGAAGCTGTAAAACGAAAAATAATATTACGGCAAAAAAACCCCAAAATCGAAACCCTAACTATTGGGTTTTGATTATATGATTTCAGCGTATGTATGTGTTTGTGTGTGTGTGTGTTTATGAAAGATATATGTGGAGGAGGAAGAAGAAATATCTAGAATATAATAATATATAATATAATATAATATATTGGCTAACAATTCTACAAATATCTCCATGCAACTAAGAGCTTTAGGGTGCCATATCAAGCATCCCACTTCTCCAAAACTAACCACAACAAATCCCCCCTTCACTCATAACAAACCTCAACCTCTTCATTTGGGACCCACCATTACACAAACACTACACACACATACACAAATCTGTTGCTTTTGTGTCAGTGTATCCCTCGTCGTCCTCACGATTTCAAACCCAACGACGAAGCATCCACCCCACAATGTGCTGCAAGACGGCGGGCGCCAGCTCACCAACGACGAAGCACAACAAACCCCACACCGGGTGCTCTAATACCTCACCCAAGGAGTTTTTTGTTTGACTGTTGTATTTTCAAAACTTATTTAACAAACTATGTACGTCTAAAAATATTTAGTAAATGATATTAATTCATTTATTTTATTTTATTTTTTTTTTGTTAACAAAATTAAAAAGACTATGAATTAGTAGAAATTAAAGTATCCATCATGGTGCAGCCGTGCAACGAATGTATTCTCCTCCATCATTGACACCTCCTCCCTCACTAAGACATCACTTTAACCCATTCTTCAACTACACAATAATTATGAGTCGGCAAAAACTCCATAATCAATTTACCTACAATAACAACATACGGCTTTTTCGACATCATACTTGAAGGAGGAAAGTATATTAATAAAAGAACACATAAACTATTATTAGGTAATAGGTACACTTCACCCATGAAAGTATGGTTTCAATCTCTGTTCTCGTGACATTTTTGATGAGTTCTAATGAATTGAAAATATGTTTGAACTGTGCGTTGATTATTTTATTAACTTTTGCATTCATCCTAGTTGTACATTTACTTACTCCATGACAAGCATTCAGTGATTGTTCTTCCCCTGGAACAATAAGATGATCGAAATTTTATGCATGACCTAATATTTTAATCGAAAATAGTTTTTTGTAATTGATTTTTTGTATAAAAAAGCAAAAAACAATTGGTGGTATTTTAAACTTTGTTGTAGATAATGATTAAAGTTTTAGAAATTTAAGTTTGGTATTCATATATGTGATGACATTTGATAATAAAATACTTGTGTGAATGGCTGTAATATAGTAAAAGGCTCATTTTTATAAATATGTTTAGAAGTACACATTTTGTTAAATTTATTTTAAAAATGCTATGCTCAACTAAAAAACTCCTCACCCAAGCCCCTCTCTCTTCTTTAAGCAAACCTTACTTGTTAATATGCCAACTGTCGTAAACCTTTTAATTCGAGAAAATTAACTATATCATTTCAGAAAGCTCGGAACTTACCATGTTAACTTTTATTTTGAAAGGCTCTTTTGTCAATATATATATATTACATGCTTCTCTTAATACGTACCTCAACTGAAGGACTCGACTTTTCGTCTTACCACTACAAACACTTGTTGGCTATTCAACGTGAACATTTGTATTGCTCAACGCATTGTTATTTTCTTCATCATCACATCCAAATCGTCACAAACTGCTATTAAAACAAACATTTTGTATTTACATCTTCAATTTCCTTACAACGACCGTTTCATTTTAAGCCAAAAAATGTCATATGGTCACTTTGTTAAGTGTATGTATATGCATACATACATTGTTATTTTTCAATACATATACAGCTTGTCTTGAGTGATACTCCTCAACATATTAGACATGGTCTTAACCAGCTTATCATCAATCATCTTTGATACTCCACAAATGTAAAGGCAACAAGAACATGTAACACGGTTCCATATTATCAACCAAAAATACTACCCAACAAGGTATCTGCAATTTCCCAAGGAAGGATTACCTACATAAATTATGGAAGTAGAACGATCTGACGGAAAATGTTTTTTTGCTGAATTTTCTTATACAATTGTTCTTTTGATGTCACTCTTTGAAACATTCGTGAAGGAAAGCTTCTATGCAAAGCCAGCTTGTGCATTATAAGATTTAAGACCATTTCATCTTTACATCCCACGTAGATAAAGAAATGAAATGCTCTTGGTTTATATAATATTGTGCATATGCATGTAACATGTTTAGAATAGTGCAATGTCTCGGATACATTACTGTATTTGAAGTTCATACAGAAAATAAAAATTGAACTTCAACATATGTCTTCGATATTTGTATAAGTTCTAAACCCTTTTAATATTTATTTCAACAAAATATCTTGTTCAGAATAGTATCATGTTATTATTTTAACAAAGTACATATCGTGAACAGTTCTTTGTTCTTGCAGTACTTTGACTTCGACAGCAGTACTTTGACTTTCTCTTTAGCAGTACTTTGACTCTTTGACTTTTTCCAGTACTTTGTCTTTCATCAGTACTTTAACTTCTTCAGTACTTTAGCTTTCTGTATCCCAACAATCCTCCCCTAACTTGAATTCTACTTGCTTGACTTAAAGTTCCTTTGTGAATTTATCTTTAAAAGCTTCATCTTGAAAGAAAGATTGTGTCTTTATCTTTGGATTGTATCTTTGTAGTTTATGTGCTTGTATTAACGTTATCAAAGTATCTCTAGAATTATTCTTTTACAGCATCAAACAACGACTTTATTTCTTTTCAGAGATCCATCCAAAGAAACTCCATCTTTTCAGCAACATAAGACAATTTGTACAATTAATTCAGCCTTCAGTCTATTCTCATCACTTCCGTGTGTGTTAACTCCGTGAGAGGTGAATCATTGAAAATTTATTGGATTTGAGTTCTCTTTACCAAAGCCATTAACTCTGGAGTAGCCAAATGTTTTGGTGTGTAAGACCATGGTACATTGATAACCATATGATTTTTAGCAAATCATCAGCTATCAACAGATTTGATTTGTCTTTACCAAAAGTTGTACCCTTTTGGACTAGTTAGTTCTTTCATAATGGTGAACTAATTACCAAATAATGGTTTTTCCACAGCCTTTACCACAAGCCATTTTCTTGTGGGCTAGCCAACTCTTCACATTAACTGATATGGTGAGTTGATTACCATACAACTTATTAGCAAAGTTGTCAACTAAAAACGGATTTGAAATATCTTTACCAGAGCCGTTTGCTCATGGATTAGCCAATCCTTTAGTAACCATGGTGGATTGATAAAATATTGGTGTTACCATCTCAAAAACCATTTATTTCATTCAACCTTTGCTTCAAAATTTTTAACACTTAACAAAAGTTTTCTTTCCAAAAATCATTTAACTGGTTAAAAACTGCAAGCAGTACTTTGATTAAAATACTGTTTGATCAGCAGTACTTTGAATAAAGTACTGATTTATCAAAAATAATTTATTCAATTAGGATTCATACCAGTTATTCATCATCATCAGCAATAGTAGTCCAGCTTGATAAACAAATTGATGACCATACAAGCAGTTTCATTGTCTTCTTCAACTTCCATTCCATGCTCTAGCATCCTCCTCATAAGATATACTGTAAGAGGATATCTTTTTTCTGCAAACATGTGAATCATTGTACCATTTTCCAGCTCTAGAGCATGAACTCCAGATTCTTCAAAGAATCTCCAACAAACAATTTCCCAATTCTCTTGGTTCTTCCAAATGTCATCAGTGCTTTGCTCTTCAGTTTCCCATACAGTTGTGAGATCTCCAAACAATACTAAACCAATTCCTTCTAATGGATTATGTTCAAAATAATTTCGCACCACATGATATAAATAAAATAGATCCACTCTATCTATGAAGTGCAATAAATCCCATAACCTGTTGAACACTCTGAAGCTTTCATCTTCTCTATGAAACATCAGATAACTTCCATCTTTGGATTCCACAACTTCAAAAGCAATAATTTGAGATTTGTTCATCTTCATGTTAGCATCTTCTCTAGAATACTCAAAATCCACTGTCCTTAGATAATTTCTTAGTTCATCTCTAGTCTCAGATCTTAGCTCAACTTTTTCTTTCTTTGAGAACTGTACATCTTCAACTTCAGTTTTTCTTTTTCTTTTTAAACTTTTCTTTCTCTCTTCTTCTTTCCAGGAAGCTTCATCTCTAAAATCTTTGATACTTTCAACATTTTTCTTATAAGCTTCCCTAACAAAGATCATACAATCGTTTCATCTCAACATAATTCAACCTCTGCAATCCTTTATACCCTTGACTTTTTAGATAAGCCATCATTGCATTTCTGTCCTTAGCTCGATTTGGTCTTCTGGGTAAAAAAGAAACAGGAATAGGTGACTCTAATTGTTCATCAGCTTCAGCATTCAATTCCTCTTGCAGTTTCTTAGCTGCTTCTCTATTCTGAGCTTCTTCAATTTCCTTAGCTTCTCTATCTTTAGCATTAAATTCTTCTTGAAACTTTCTAGCTGCTTCCTCATTCAAGGCAACTTGAGCAGCTCTTATCTGTGCTAAAGTAAGCTTCTTTTTCTTCTTTGTTTCTACCAAAATTCCTTTTCCTTTATCCTTTGGATCTATTGCAGGTTGAGAAACTGTTGGTTGTTCTTCTTGAACTTCTGAAATACTAACACCCCTTGGCCTTGATAAATCTTGCAAAATCTCAGCAATGGTGTCATCATCACTTGCAGTATGTATAGGTTTGGGTGTAGCTTCTTCTTCTTTTATGACAGTAGAAGGACCAGCAGCTTCTTCATGTGTTGAAGGACCAGCTTCCTCTTCAAAATCTATCAGCCTTGGAGTAATTAATCCTTGCCTGTAGATTCCTTGAACAAAGAGACTTTGATCTTCAGTACCTTGATCATCAGTACCTTGAACTTTAGTCCTTTCTTCCTCAGTACTTACAATGATAACATGCTCTTCAGTACCTTGAGGTTGAACATTAGCTTCAGTACTTTGAGGTTCATTCTCCTTTTCTTCAGTATCTTCTCTCAAATTCTTTTCTTCTAAATTCCTCCCCAATTTGACAGAAGATTGTTTTTGAACCTTTTGGCGTTTTGACTTCTTAAACTGCCTTTGTTCCTTCTTTTTAGATTTGACCCATAGACGATGATGTTGAACCAATGGCCAGACAAAATTTTTGAGTCGTCTAAACTTGAGCTTCAATTTCTTAATCTGTGTAGCTTGATCATCAAAAGACTTCTTTAACCTTGTCAATTCTCTGGATAAGGCATAGTGGGTTAAAGGTGTTCCTTCAGGCTGCATAACTTCTTCTGCTCCTCTAATAGGTGAAGGTTCCTCTGGTTGAGAATCAGGAACAGAAATTGGTGGAGATAGTGGTGGTGTGACTGCAACATCTTCTTGAACTTCAGTACTTTGGGAAACAGTACCTTGTGATGCAACATTTTGAGAAGCAGTACCTGCAGATGCAGTACTTGCAGATGCAGTACCTTGTATAGAAGCAGTACCTTCACTATCTTCATCTTCTGCAAAGATCAGCTCTGACAGCTTGAACAACTTCCATCATTGAAGGGGTTAAAGGAGTGTCCCTTCCAGAAAATAAAGCACTCTTCCTAGCCATGAAAGTGAAAATACTTGATGGTTGAATCACAATAGGTAAAATACTTTGAGGCTTTGGCACATCTTGAAGTTGTTTATTGAGAAACACTTGTAGAAACCTTGGATAAATCAACCACTTGGATTCATGTGAGATGTGGGAGAGCATTCCATCAAGAATAAGCCTTGAAAAATTGAAAATACGATTAGTAGCTAACCCAACTATAGCAGATGCTATATTTGATCCAAATTGCTCCCAGGAAGTACTTTTAGCACTAATACAATGAAGCAATACGTGTACTAAAAACTTCCATTGAGGACAAAATAAGGGTTTCTTGAACGTTTGTTCAGTTAATGATCCTTCATAGCCAATATTCCCAAAGGTATCCCAAATCAGCTGCTTATCAAAACGAATAGCCCCTTCTTCATCATTAAACAGTAAGTCTTCACGAATAGAGGCTTCAGTAATCTTCACAGTTCTTCCAGCAACTGTAGCTCTAATATAAAATTCATCATTCTCCATATTATCCCTAGCAGAAGCCCAAAATTCTTGAATCCGGGGTTCAATTATATCCGGCTCCACTAAAAGAGCATAACTGATTGGTGATCCAGTGAGATAATCGATTATATCATGAAAAACTGCATTCGCTTCAGTCTTGTCTAAGTTTGCCACCATGTTGTGCTTAGTAACAGTATGTCGATTCGTCATTGATAATAATATGAGCACAATAAGAGATATATCGAATAATAAAGAGTTGGTGAGAGAAATATGGAAAAGATATGAGAATATCAAGATGAGAGGGAAATTCGGAGAGTAGTTATTTATAGGTGAGATTTAAAAAATCACAGCCCATAATAACAAAGTTACCGTTAGTAGTAATTACCCCTCAATATTACCGTTGGAACAGTACGTTAACAAGACAAACAAGTATTTCCATCGATGCAGACTGCCCTTTGCAAGTACTTTCCAAGCAGTACTTTCATAAAAAAAACAGTACTTTTCCAAATTCCTCTGAATAACATAAATAGCCTCCCCTCAAGCAATGCACAGGACTATACTAATACTAAATAGTCCTCCCCTTAAATGTATCTTAGTAGTTAATCATGCCAATACTCACCACCAAGTGAGTAAATCTTGAAACATCAAAGCCTTCGGTGAGTAAGTCAGCTACATTATCATCCGTGTGAACTTTAACCACATTAATGAGCCTGTGCTCATAGCAATCTCTGATAAAGTGATGCCTAATCTATATGTGCTTGGTCTTGGAATGATAAAATGGATTCTTCACAATACAAATGGTACTCTCATTATCAATATTGATAGGAGTATTCTTGAAATTGAACCCATAGTCCAAGAGTTGATTCTGCATCCACAACACTTGTCCACAACAACTTGCAGCAGCTACATATTCAGCTTCAGTGATGATGTTGCGCAATTGTTTGCTTTTTACACTGCCATGAAACTAATCTTCTTCCAAGATATTGGCATCCACCTGTGGTTGATCTTCTGTCATAGTTGTCACCTGTATAATCACTATCTGAGAAAGCTTCTAAGTGAAAAGGTGAATCCTTTGGATACCACAACCCCAACTTAGGTTGTTGTTTTAAATAACAGAAAATTCTCTTCACTGCATTCATATGAGAGATCTTTGGTGAGACTTGATATCTAGCACATAAACAAACTGCAAACATGATATCAGGCCTTGATGCAGTAAGATACATAAGACATCCAATCATGGATCTGTACAGCTTGACTTCAACTGGTTGTCCATCTTCATCCTTGCCTAATGAGTTAATAGATTTGATAGGTGTAGTAACAGACTTCATGTCATCAAAATTGAATTTCTTAAGTATGTCAGCTACATACTTGTCTTGACTTATGAAAATTCCTTCGTTTGACTGCTTAACTTGAAGTCCCAAAAAGAAAGTTAACTCACCCATTGAACTCATTTGAAATTCATTCTGCATCAGCTTCTCAAACTCCTTGACCATAGATTGTTTGGTAGCTCCAAAGATAATATCATCTACATACACTTGCACTAGCATAATATCCTTCTTATCTCTCTTGATAAACAAAGTCTTATCTATAGCTCCTCTTCTGTAACCATGTTGCAACAAAAAGGTAGAGAGCCTTTCATACCAAGCTCTAGGTGCTTGATGTAAGCCATAAAGAGCTTTGACAACTTTGTAGACTTTGTTAGGATGTTTAGGATCTTCAAAACCAGGAGGTTGCTTGACATATACTTCCTCTGTAATCTTGCCATATAAAAAGGCACTCTTGACATCCATTTGATAAACCTGAAATCCCATATAAGAAGCAAAAGCAAGAAAGATTCGAATTGCTTCTATCCTTGCTACAGGAGCAAACACTTCATCATAATCAACTCCTTCTTCTTGTCTATAGCCTTGAGCAACCAACCTTGCTTTGTTTTTGATAACATTCCCTCTTTCATCTCTTTTGACTCTGAACACCCATCTTGTACCAATGACCTTCTTACCATCAGGAAGATCACATAATACCCAAACTTCTTGAAGTCTGAATTGTAGCAGTTCTTCTTGCATAGCTTCAACCCAACTTTCTTTAGTCAATGCTTGAGCAATATTCTTGGGTTCCTCTTGAGAGATAAAGCAAGTAAACAGACATGTTTGATAGTCTTTATGATTCAGCCTATTCTGTTTATAAACAAAGCTAAGTAATGCATTATGAGGTGAAGTAAAACTCTTAGCTCTGTGTCTTGTCATCACTCCAGAATTTGAAGGTGCAATGATTTGATCAGTGGGATGATTTTTATGAATTCTTAAGTTTGGAGACTGTGGAACTCCATAAGTATCTTCCAAATTAGTAAAATCAGCACCTTCATTGGTATTTGAGAAAATACCTTCATCTTCAAACTCATCATCAGTATCTTCTAATCCAGGCATGGTAGGATCATCCAAATTATCCAAAGTGCTGGTAACTGGTGCAGCAGTACTTTGGTCAAAAGTACTGTCCAAAGTACTGTAAGAGTATTCTGCTGTCTTATTCTTCTTCTTTGCCTCTTCATAAGCTTTTCTTTGATCATCAGTATAAGAGTGTGCTAAGTCATCTTGAAGAAGCATTTGATTAAGTTCCTCTTGAAGAGCTTGATCCTTAGCAGATGATGAGGATTTTGGCTCATCAGTACTTTGCTTTGTTTCAACAGGTTTAGGTACTTCAGCATGAACAACATCTGATCTAATATGGACTCCATGAACAACATATTGTACATCTGTTCCATCATGCTCAGGTTGATTTTCTTCTCTAACAGGTACATAGTTCATTGAAGGAGTTAAAACTTCAAGATCAAACATCCAATCAGGACCTTTACCTTTCTCATTGGTTTGATCTTCTAAAAACTCAATATGAAGACAATCTTGAACCTTCTTAGTGACTCTGTTATATACTCTAAAGCCCTTACTGTTGGTACAATAACCCAATAAATATCCTTCTTCTGACTTGCCATCAAACTTACCCAGATTATCAATTGTATTCAAAATAGTAAGAGGGCATCCAAAAGGCTTCATAAATCGAATGTTGGGTTTGTTGCCCATCAGCAACTCATAAGGTGTCTTCATCTAAGGCTTAGTAACGATACTCATAGTACATAGCAAGCAAGTACTTACACTTCAAACCCAGAATTGAATAGGTAGTTGTGAATCTGCTAGCATTGTTCTAGTTGCTTCAATCAAAGTCCTATTCTTTCTCTCTGCAACACCATTCTGCTGTGGTGTTCTAGCAATACTGAACTCCCTCTTGATTCTTTTGTTTGCACAAAATTCATCCATAAGCTTGTTCTTGAATTCAGTTCCATTGTCACATCTAATACCTCTAACCTTGAGTCTCAATTGGTTTTCAAGTCCTATTATGAGTGTCTGAATAGCATCAAAAGTATCATCTTTAAAGCCCAAGAAAAATACCCAACTGAATCTATGCAATCATCTGTTACAACTAAGCAAGACTTTTTCTTGTTTAAACTTGCCACAAAAACAAGTCCAAACAAATCCATGTGTAACAGTTCCAAAGGTTCTCTAATAGACCTCTCCTCAAGCTTCTTGCATGAAGCTTTGTGTTGTTTACCCTTCTTACATGCCAAACAGGAGTGATCATTCTTGTAAGTCTTTGAAGGTAAACCTCTAACTAAATTCCTTTTGACCAGCTTGTTGATATTCTTGAAATTTACATGGCCCAATCTTCTATGCCACTGATGTGCTTCTTCAGATGTTGCTTTTGCCACCAAACATGTGGCTGTCCCATAAGAATGTAGACTCTTCATATCTAGACTATACACATCATTTGTTCTTGGTACTCTAAGAACTACCAAGTTATCATCAATATGCTTGAACTCAGGGGAAAGGATGAGACATTATGTGTTAGTAAATAACACAGGATGCTGTTTATCACAGATTTGAGAGACTGACAATAAGTTGAACTTGAGCTCCTTCACATATCTAACATTCTCAAAATCTATACATCCTGCTTTGATGGTTCTTTTTCCAGCAATTCTTCCTCCATTGGGATCATTCCCAAATGCAACTCTTCCTCCACTAATAGATCTAAAATCAGACAGAATCTCCTTGTCTCCTGTCATACTTCCAGAGCAACCACTATCCACAATCAAATGATCTTTAAGCTCCTCTTCTGGGTTGCCCTGCACAAAGATAAAATAGTTAGTGTCTTTTAGGAACCCAAGCCATTACTGACTCGTGTTCCCCTTGTGGAGTTACATACTCAAATTCCTTGAGTATGTAGTCTTCACAGTCTTTGTGGACAGAATCAAGCATTATCTTTTGTTTTAAAACTTGTGGTGGTTTTTCCGCAAAACTTTCTTTTTCAACAAAAATCTCTTTTACAAGTTTATTTTCCTTTTCTTGTATCACAAAAACATCTGATTCACTTTTTGTTGAAAGTACTGTTTGTCCCTCAGCAGTACTTTCTTTCTTAACCCATTCTGTTTTAACACTTGGTTCTTGTGATCTAGATCCCCTATGTGAATTGTAATACCTTCTAGGTTGATAGTAATGAGATCTCCTAGGGTTCCTATTCCAAGAAGTTTTTGGTGAAAACTGAGCAGTACTTTGAGAAAGTACTGGTCTTGGCTTATCAGTACCTTGAAAAGTATTGAAGGGTACTGAAGGTTTTGAAAAGGGTCTTCTCTGGTGAGGGTACCTATAATCTGGTGAGAAATTGCTGTGATTGACCCTATTTGAATTATTCCAGACTGGTTTATGCTCTCTAGGTTTCTGATTTACAGACCTATGCTTTGGAAATTTTCTAAGGTATTCTGAATGAAATTCACAATCCTTGATTAAATGAGTAAGACTAAAGCACACAAACACACAGTTTTTGACCCATACTCCCAAAGTGACTTCTTCTATGTCTATGACCAAAAGTATTTTGCCTTCTAGGTGAATGATTAAATCTGTTTTGACCAAAGTTATCCCAAAAAGGTTTAGCAGTACTGTTTTGAAAAGGTTTTTCTGAGGGTACTGCTTGTGGAGCAGTACTTTGAGTTAAAAGTACTGCTTGACTTTGAACATGATTTTCAACAGTTTCTTTTGGGGTTTCAGACCTAGATTGACCAACTAGCTTTTTCCTAAACTCTAGACTGTCTACTCCAAAACGTGAAACATCAGGCCTAGGTGGTTGATGAATTCCAGTTGGATGGGGAACTGCATAATAACCATTGTCTTTCTTATACTCAGGAGGTGTTTCACTTATTGAATCCTCATTACTAGATGTGTCTACATAATTAATGAGTTCATCATCACTAGTGGTTATATCCTCAAAATCACACTCATCTTCAGCATTAGGTGGGTTTTCTATGTTATTAAAATCTATACCAAAACCTAGACCAGTCCTAAGGTAAGCTCTTCTCTGTTTTTCAACATAAGTAACATGAGAAAGACCAGATTCTTTCCATGCATCAAACTTAGCTATCAAATCATCTCTCTCCTTAGTTAACTTTTCAATTTCAGAGATCTTACAGTTTAGTTTCCATTCACTTAATTTTAACTGGTAATCCTGTTGTTCATACTTTTCCGCCCAAGCCACTTCATTATTTTCATGTGTTAAAATTTTGGCTTCCATAGATTCTAAGGTTATTTGATAACCAACTACCTCAGACCTAGCCCTAGCACAATTATCTCTTTCAATCACATAACTGCCAAGTAATTTTTGATAACAATCATGACAATTTGAGCATACATCAGAGATAGGGGATGAACTTGGTGAAGTAGCCACCATTGCAAGAAGAACATGATCATCTTCACTCTCCATGCTCCAATCAAATCCTCCAAAGCCATCTCTAGATTCCAAAGCAGTATGATCAGATTCTTCATCAAAGACAGTGCTCCAGTCCAATTCTTTTACTGAATCTTCAACTGCTTCTTCCACTGCTACCATACAGTAGGTTACTGGTTCATCATCAAACTCAGCACTCCGGTCAACCTCGATAAACTTTCTTGAGCAACCAAGGCTTTTGTTTCAGTAATAGGAATTTCTTTAAGCTTCAGCTTTGGTTTCTCAGTCAATCTGTTTGCTTGATACTTAGCAAACCTGCACTCCCTTGCAAAGTGTCCAGTCTTTTGACAATTGAAGCATTCAATTTTGGATTTGTCAAGAGTGATTCCCTGTTTTGGTTTGAAGTCAATGTTCTTTCCTGTTTTCTTCATGTACTTCTTGATCCTTGCAGTGATCACTGCAACTTGCCACCTGATATCAATTTCTTCTAAAGCATCTTCGTCAATCTATGAAAGGTCTTCTTCATAAATTACAGGTAAAGAAGCTTGTTGTGCAAAGAAAGAGCATACAACTTCATCTGAGTGCATGGTAGTAGTTGGTGGGGCTTGCTGAGCATAGGTGGGTGGAGTATAAACAGCAGTACTTTGAGCAACAGTACTTTGAGGAGTAGAAGCAGTACTTTTGTTGGAAGTACTGCCCCTCTTTTCAGATGACACAAAAGCAATACTATGAGTCTTTGAGCTTGATTGGCCATTCATCTCATGCTCATACACCTTTAGATAATTGTAGAGATCATCAAAATCCATGGTGTCCAATCCAGGTTGTCCTCTGATCATTGTAGCTATCACATGCCATGTAGATGGCAAACTCCTTAAGAACTTTAGGTTGGCATCTTCAACAGATACTTTTGCCTTGTATAACTCTAACATGTTGAGTATATTTTGAAATCTATCATATGCAGCATCAAGACTATCTCTTTCACCAAAGTGAAAGTTTCAAACTGTTGCTTCAACAGATTTCTGTGCATCTTCTTAGAAGCTTCATTCCCTCCTAATCTTGTCTTGAGAGCGACCCAGAGTGCTTTGCATCTTTAGCATCATGAAACTTCAGTAGATATCCATCGGTATAGCAGATAAGAGTATGTTAAGAGCCTTCTCTTGATTCCTTATGGTAGCTGCTGGTAAGACTGGTTTGGTTGGTTTAGGTTGTCCGGAATCTCCACAGATCGGAACTACTTCATTACCATTGACAATTACATTCCATAGAGCATGGTCTCGTAATGGCAATGTATCTTGCCTCATCTTCATACACCATAGATCATATTCTCCCTTCTTGATGATTGGAATTCTGAGTGAGGTGATTGATGGTGGTGGAACAGCTTCAGTCGACATCTTGAGGTTTTGTTGTAGTAAGGTTTAAGGTTTCTTCATAGTCAGAGTTTCCACACAAGCTCTGATACCACTTGTTGGATCGATGTACTCTAACCAAACTAACTTAATTAGCTTGTTTAAGGTTTAATAACCTCGGATAAATCCTAAGTTATTAACAAAGAAGCACTGAACAAACTCTATTAAGTATGCGGAATTTACTTAACAAAGCTAAGAAGAATAACTTTAACTTTAAACGATTTTATTAATAACTCTAACTCTGCTTATTATGCAGACTCTTATAACAACTCTAATAAAATCGAACTTCTCTCTAAAACTCTAATAATGTCGCATATTCTAAACTTGTGAACTCGTAAACTCGTACCTCTAATGCCAATCTAGGGGTCCTTTTATAGGCTCAAGGATATCCCTAGTCGGTTTACAATTTATATCCTTGTACGACAAGTAATCTAATACAGAATATTCTAGAATTACAAAACTTTCTATAAATGAATAAAACAGTTCTTTGTTCATGCAGTACTTTGACTTCGACAGCAGTACTTTGACTTTCTCTTTAGCAGTACTTTGACTCTTTGACTTTTTCCAGTACTTTGTCTTTCATCAGTACTTTAACTTCTCAGTACTTTAGCTTTCTGTATCCCAACAATGCTGAAAGTAATGCTCAGGTACGTTGTCACATACTTTGCAAGTGTTGTTTATTTGAAGCATGTCGTGTTTGCTTATAATGAGTTATTTAGGTTGTATTTTTTTAAGTTAACGAGTCAGGTGCGTAGAAAAAACTTTACCTACATATTAAAGGAAGTCATGCTGCCCAATAATAACATATTTTTTAAGTTTATCTGTAAGATGCGTATCACCAACTACGAGTTGCGATAATATAAAATTTGTATATTATTTTAAATATTACTATTGCTATTATGTTTATCAAAATATATTATAGAAGAACTCATTAGCTGTTTGGACAAAACTTGGATATCAGTAACCAAACACCCTTTATACAACACTACAACATTAACCGAACACCCCTTTAGACAAGGGTAACTAAAACCAGCCTTGACCAAACACCCCTTCTGATGTTAGCACTTAGCAGTGTTAGGGTCAATAATCACATGTGTAAAATAATAACTATTATAAAAATTATCTATGTGGTTTAGAGAGTTGTTGCTTACGTAATTGTCTACGGTTCTTACTCTATATCCATGATACTTCTATGTTATACCCTATAATTAGTTGTTATTAAACATGCTCTATAATTTAGTGTTTGGAATATTCACTTTGATCTCATTTTACTTGCTCTAAACGGTTTACATTTGGGAAAAGGGGTGTCAATGAGGAAGCTGCCATAAGGATTTTGGCATTAGGATTTTAGCATTACAGAACATAATTACGTGGTGTATAAAACTCCTTTAAACTAGAGAACAAATGAAGTCTAAAATAAAAATAAACATACTTAGTGCACTTTATGATAATAAATGAGGTTACAGTCAAATTTTCTTTTGAAAATTTTGTGTTGAGATAATTTGAAATTGAGTTGTTTTTTTCAAGAATGTAATACAGTGCAACGAGGAGATAATCTTTTCATGACATTGTGGCAGTTTCATAGATAGAAAAAGTGTTGGATATCCATGGTGTTGTAGTATATGTTTTGAACAACGTGGACGCTCTATTTTTAAACACAGAACTTAGAATAAGCGGTTTGTTACATATGAAAAGTTCGTGGGAAGATACAGTTGAACAATTTTTATTCTATTTGGGTGAAGGTTAGTCAAATCTCCTGCTCTCCGTGTCGTGGTTGTATTTTATTTTGTTTATCTTAGATTAGCCTAACCTTTCATTCTTTGTAATTTGATCATATCATTTTTTACCCTCGCTAGGTTCCTTAAGCTGCTAAAACTTTGCATTTAGTTCAAGAAGGTTATGGTTGACTTCGATGGATAACCAACTCCTATGGTAATTAGCACAATATATATTATCAACTTTGTTATCCTTTATTTCTTTGTTAGAAATACATGTGATATTATATAAATCTCAAAATCTATTTGAGTTATATAGTTCTGTAGCTTTATTTTTTGTGTCTAAGATTATAGCCAATATTGCAAAGGCGACTGATCCTTAGAGGCTCAGAAGTAGGATTTTCGTGAGAGATTTAAAGTTGAGAGGCAAGCCAGACGTTGAAAAAAGATGATTAATGTTCTAACCAAAAAAAACAAAGGAAAAGCATCTTATGAGAAGAACTTATTGTAGCTCCTGACTTGAGACACGGTGGTTAGATGTCTTCAAAAAAATGCAAAAGAAAATGGCGGTGAAGGTTAGAATAGTTGTCGCCTCAAAACCAGGAAATAGTAAAAGAAAGAAACTTAACTTATGAATGCTGTGAAAACAAGGATAACAGAAACGCTAATGGAAAAAAAATCCCTCAAGAAAAATGAAGGTATTTATTTCAAGTACCTCCATAAATTAAGTGTGCCTTTAGGTCGGTCGGGGTTGGTTAACGAGTTAGATTGGTTGACCTGAAGAACTTATGCTTCCGTTCCACTTTTTGTTTTGTTAGCTATTTTGTACTTTATTTAGTTGACCCGTATCAACATGATATATTGTTACATGGTCAACTGGGCTTTTGGGTATGATGCGATACGCAATGATCAGTTTTAGTGTTTGGTAAATCAAATTATCCACCGCGTCACTGGCCTAAACTATAAACCTTCCCCCGTGCCGCTGGCCTTAAACTCCACTCATACGACCCAACCAAGTATTGGCCAATTGATGAACTGTAATGGTGGTGAAGCGATCATAACCTTTGTTAGGAATTAGAAATTCCCGGTATTAAAGAGTCGGTCACCTCAAGTATATGTAATCGTTAGAATGCTCGTAGTCGTAGTTATATTTAGGTTAGTAGTATTTTGTTTAGTAACACCGTGGAGGACGGACGGGTCTTTACCCACTGTATGCCTGATCCACAGCCCGTTGTGTGGCCATTTATGTAAGACTATAAATACTCTCTACCTCCCAAGGTAGAGAGTTGGAGCTCATAATAATATCTTTCACTTTCTCTCACTAAGTTCCCTAAACCTCTAACTTTCTCTCTCTAGAATTCCACTTATACGCCCACTTTGTGTTAATGGTTTGATGTGTTTGTGAAATCCAATATCCAACAATTGGTATCAAGAGCCATGGTTAGATCATATCTTGCACATCTTTGGATTTCTAGTGGTTTTTAGGTGGTTTTGAGTTTGAAAAAGTTTAGTGGTTTGTGCATCATTTGGTTGATTTCTTGTGTTAAAGTTTGGATTTTGTTAGTACTTTTATGTTTAGAATCATCACAAGTGTGTAGGTTTTCATTTGGTAAGCTTGAATCATCTTGGTTGGGTTGTTTTTGGATTGAAAAGTGATGTTTATGTGGTTTTTCTTGCTAGCGACTTAACACACGGAATACTTTCTTCGTAGCGACTTGCTTTACAAATTTGTAGCGAGTTACAGTTTTAGACCTAGCGACTTAGATCTAGCGAGTTACAGTACAAGTAGTGGACTCTCCACTACCGGTAGCGACTTGGTGGTAGCGAGTTGCTCTTTAGCGACTTGTATCTTTAGCGACTTGAGTAGCGAATTTCTGCCAAAATTTTGCTAGCGACTTGAGCCTTAGCGAGTTACTACTTAGCGACTTGCATTTGTCTAGCGACTTGGGACTCTAGCAACTTAGTGGTGTAGCGAATTAAGTGTTAGCGACTTGGTGCATTATCTTCTAGCGACTTGGGTGATTGCTTACGGTTTTCTCTTGATTTAGTAAAATCCCGTGAAAGAATCTATTTTTCGGTTTAATCATAGAGTTATAAAATCCCGTATTATCTGTTAACATGTCTACCAACATTACTACTATCATCTCCATCTGCGAGGATGTTCAAGCGGTGGGTCGATACTCGTCCACCCATGCTTGACAGAATGACTACGATTCTTGGGCTCAACGAATCGATTGTTGCCTTGGAAAGGAAAATGGTGTCAACATTCTCAAATCCATTGATGAAGGACCATATCGAGTTGAGACGACTAGAGACATACTTGATACAAATGAAGATGGTACTCTGATTTACGGAATGGACAGACCTAAAATGTATGATGAGCTTGATGATAAGGAGAAAAAGAGATTCGATGCAGATATCATGGCTTCAAACATTGTTCTTCAAGGTCTTCCTAAAGACATCTACAAGCTGATCAATCACAACACCGATGCAAAGGCAGTTTGGGATAATTTTAAGATGCTTCTCTCGGTTCGAATTAACTATGGAAGACAGAGAATCCCAACTCTATGACGAATTTGAACACTTCAAGATGAAACCCGATGAGAGTGTCTATGAGTACTATGTGAGATTTCATAAGTTAGTGAATGACATGAGGAACATCAGAATGACTATGCCTAACATTCATTTGAACTCAAAATTTGTGAACAACATGAATCCCGAATGGCACAAGTTTGTTACCACTGTGAAGCTCACTAAAGGATTGAAGAATACAAACTATGAGCAACTCTATGCCTTCCTCCTTCAGAATGAGAGACATGCTATGTTTGAAAAATTGATTCTCAATCGGTTCAAAACCAACTGGAGAGACAAGCTCGTCTAATGACTCAACTGCCTTCTACTCAAACATCGGAATCACAACCAAAGCTTCACAAGTCATACCCTTGGGTAATGGTAATCACAAACTCATTCCCGATCCTATGTTCAAACAAGCCGATGCTGATGCACACGTGGGTAATTTCATTAATCAACTAGCTCTTCGATAGTCAAAACATGAATTCTCTCCCACAAACCAACAACAACCTCGAACGACATCTAACCCACACAATCAAGCCACTGTTAAAGATGGAAGGATCGTGGTGCAACCGGTTCAGAAAGACAAGATGATCGGGGAAGAGGTGGAGCTGGTAGAGGTTATGTTGGCAATCAGAATCGAGGAAGGAATGGTAACCAAGGTCAAGCTAAGCCGATCAAATGTTATAACTGTGGTGGTGAGGGACACATTGCAAGAAACTGCACATCTCTAAAGCGTCCACAGAATCGCCGATTACTTCAGAGATAAGATGTCGCTTGGTACAAGCTCAGACAATGGTGCTGCTTTGGATGAAGAGGAATTGTTGTTTCTAGCTGAGGGCAATGCCAAGACCTATGATGAAGATGTGGATGAGCACCTATTCAGAGATAGGTCACAATCATCAGAATGCCTTTCAAGTCGTTGATTGTGATGCATACGATTCTGATGTGGATGATGGACCTACTGCACACACAATTTTTATGGCTAGCATTTCTCCAATGGTTTCTCCCAAGGTCTCTTCTTCACCACTAGCTGGCCCATCCCAAGACAAACTCATCTCAGAGGTTTTAAAACTATACGATGATCTTGATGTGCAAAAGATGCATGACAAAGTACAATCAACTGAAACTATTGAATCAAATGTTGAAAATATGGGTAATATCAATATTATCCCATATGATCAATATGTGAAACAAAGTGAAAGTGAAGGTGTACCAAGTGATGCATCTTCTGCAATCAACAATGACTATGTTTTTGATGAATACACTGCATGTGCCCTCGATGATTCGTAATTTCGAACTAAATGCCTATAAAGAACGTGTTGCTATTTATGAACAACGTGCTAAATTTGAGTTGACCACTCGTGAGCAGGAATTGGATGACCAAGTGCGCATATCATTAGAAAAGTAATTTTAGAGAAGAAGTATTGAAACAAGAATTAAATTCCTTGCAAGAAAAACTTTCTAAAACAGCTAAGCAAAAACAAGAACTTCAAGAAAATGTGAAAATGCTTAAGCAAGAATTTAATGCAAAGGAATCAAAACTCTTGAGAGATTTTTCTAATCTGAAAACTTTGAAAAACAAACTTGAAAACAAGTTGTACATACAAGGAAACACCATTCAGACCGCTCACATGGTCACTAAACATAGAGTCCTAAGCGATAAGCATAGTGTTCCCATTATTGATAAACCCAACCCCGAGTCATTAAAGATAGCTAAAAGCTCAAAGTGTGATCTATGATGGCAATGAGATTCTTAAACCTAGACAGAAACCTAGTTGCGTTGAGTGCACCGAGGAAGATAAGAAATCAGATGAAGTCACTAGGGAAAGGATGAAAAAAAAATTAGATGATCCTAAATGCAAAGAAAAAAAAATAATTATCACTCCCCATGACTACAAGAAGGAAAACTGGATTTCCTTGAACATGTTTAAGCCTCGGACATTGTTGACTCCCGAACAAGTTTTCTGGAAAAAGGATTTAGATAAGCTGAAAATATTGTTGAAACAAACCCTCCCTATGGAAAATGCCTAGAGCGACTGTGTATCCTCCTAATACACCAATGCATCTTGTTCCTAGAACAATTGCCACTAAAAGCAAGACCTTAATTAGCCAATATGTTATATTTCAACTATTTGTTGATTTTGAGAAAACTTGCAAGAAAAGGATCACACCCAATGGTATAACGGAAGGAGAAAGGGGTTTTGAGCAAATGAAAGAATGTTATTTAACTGAGGTCATGCCTTTCTTTAAACTTCTAAAAGATCACTTTGAGAGTCTTAAAAGGGGATAGAAACTGATATCAAGAGAATGGAAAAGGAATTTGATGCAATGGTAGTTGAAGTTAGTGATTATGAGCGTGCACTAAAATATAATGAGATTGAGAGGAAGAACTTGCATACCTTAAATGAGACTCTTATTAATGAATGTGTTGCTCAAGATATCTTTTTCACTGCTTCAAATTGCTCTATTAATGCTTCCAAATTTCATGAACTATCTGTGGCCCTGAAAGTCTCCCATGATCGTGTCATTGAGCTTGAAAAACTAATTCTAAACTAAACGAGAAAATTGAACTGGATGATCACGACAATTTGGTTAAACATTTTTCTAAACTAGAAGTTGAGCATTTTAATTTACAACTAAAATATCAACATCTTAAAGAAAATGTCAAAACTTCAAATATCAAGACATCCTCGGATGCTCCAGAGTTTGATGCAGTTTTCAAATTAACAAACGTGATGAACAGATTCAAGCTCATTGCAACACGATCCGAAAGTTGAAAGCCCAAATCTCTCAATTAAAGGGTCAAACGAACAATATGACAGCTCCCAAATGCCTCCTCCTTTAGATTCTCAGAATTCTCAAACTTTTCATCTTCAAAACTTAGTTAATGCCTTACAAAAGGAAAAGAAGAGTTTTCTAGAAGAAAATGAAAAAGTTAAACGACATTTTAAAGAGTTATATGATTCAATAAAAGTCACCCGTGACCAAAACAACGAAAAAATAACGTCTTTACAAAAAGAAATTGAGAATCGAGAAGTCGGAAATGGGAAACCGCCACTTGTTTTCAATAAGAATGTTGTCTCAAAATCACCCTTAGACTGCAAATACATCTGGATGCTTAAATATATTCCTCCTCATCTAGGAATAATGAACATGCTTTTCATGAATACTGTGCTCACCTTAAGGATAGTCTAGAATGTCTCCGTGAGATTGTCGAAGAGGATTTCATTAACAAACCTCTTGATAGTGAAATTAGGTTTGCTTGCCTCCATGCCAAACGATCTCAAGAGTTGCTAGAATGTGTAATTGCAACATGTCCCAAATCCTTAACCTTAGGTGCAAAAGGCAAAGCTGTGATGCCTTGTTCTATGCCTAGTGCCAAGCAGGAAATCCATTCTATGCCCAGTCTTAAGAAAGGAAACACTAATGTGCCTTCAAGTAGTTCAGATTCGAGATATGTTAGTGCTAAGAAAGTGAACTTTAGTGTGCCTACAAAAGCTCAAATCACAGTCTTAAGAAAGTATACACTAATGTGCCTTCTAGTACTTCAGATCCTTGCACATCAAGTTCAGTAATGCAAAAATTAGATCAACCAACTAATGTTCCATTCCTCTACAGAGTAATCATGACATTAAAGCAAGCCGGTCAAAGTCTCAAGACAATACAAGGAATGATAGGACCTTGCAAGCTAAGAATGTGCATTGGAAGAGAGTAGAAGACCAATCTAGGAACTTTAAGCTTGAGTTGAATAAAACGAATCGTGTTGATTCAAGTATTAGCCTTAGGCGCATCGTAATTAATTCGAATTCGATACTATTTGCAAACCTTGTAATGATGTCTGCTTGAATTTCGTTGCTAATCATGAATGTGGTGTGAATGCTTTGTCTAATGCTATCAAATGCCCAGTTAAAATTGTTAATGCTAATAATCGTGCAAATAAGGCAAAAGGCAAAAACGAAAGATTGTTAGAAAACGTGGAAACCCACAGAAGAACTTTTATAAAGATAGGTTATTATTGGATACCTTTTGGCCATAAGAATAATCGGTTTTGCTCTCAAACTACTAAGATTATGCCCACTAGAAAATGGATGCCTCTTGGTAGAACTATTCCCTTAAGAAGTGAACATACTTTGAATAGGTCAAATACGACACCAGATTGCATCTATTCCCAATGATTCCATTGCTTCTACTTCGATATGGATGTTTCTATTTCGATGTGGGTGTTCCACTATCTTGTTACTAACAAAGTGGAACCCATTCTTGCATGGGGATCCCAATCATCCAGTTATCCATTCTTGTCTGTGTTCAACTGCAGATCATTCAAATCGCTCGTGGTACCGGACTCGCCGTTCCAAGCATATGACCGAGACCGGTCGCGCTCATGAACTTCGTGAGCAAATTCATCGGGACAGTTAGATTCGGTAATGATCATTTCGGTGCAATTATGGGTTATGGTGATTATGTTGTTGGTGATAGTGTTATCTCTAGAGTATACTATGTTTAAGGTCTTGGTCATAATCGTTCTCTGGTCAATTCGTGACTCGATCTAGAAGTAGCCTTCCGAAAACATACTTGTTTTGTTAGAGAACTTGATGGTAAGGAACTTTTAAGAGGAACTCGTGGTTCAAATCTTTACACCATCTCTATAGATGATATGATGAAGTCTTCTCCAATTTGCTTGCTGTCAAAGGCTTCAAAACAAAGTCATGGTTATGGCATCGACGTCTCAATCACTTGAACTTCGGCACCATCAATGATCTCTCCCGAAAGGACTTAGTTGTAGGTTTACCTCGACTAAAGTATGAAAAGGATCATCTTTGTTCAGGATGTCAATTGGGAAAAAGCAAGAAGTATGCCCATAAACCCAAACCTACTAACTCTGTCATCGAAGTTCTTCATACAATTCATATGGATTTATGTGGACCAATGAGAGTGCCGAATATCTTTGGGAAGAAATATGTGTTAGTTATAGTTGATGATTACTCTAGATTCACCTGGGTCAAGTTCTTAAGGACAAAGGATGAAACTCCCGATATCATCATCAAACTCATCAAACAAATGCAGTTCGACTTAACAAAACCGGCCGTAATTATCCGGACAGACAATGGAACTGAGTTTGTTAACAAACAACTTAGTGAATTTTATGAAATCATTGGAATCACCATCAAAGAAGTGTTCCACGAACTCCTCAACAGAACGGTGTAGTTGAAAGACTAAATCGAACTCTTGTAGAAGCCGCTAGAACAATGCTGATTTACTCAAAAGTTCCAATGTTTCTCTCGGCTGAAGCTATTGCCACTGCATGCTACACACAAAATCGTTCCCGATTCACACCTGTTCATGGAAAAGACACCATATGAACTTGTCCACAAAAGAAAACCTAATCTCTCTTTCCTTCGTGTGTTTGGAGCATTGTGCTATCCAACTAATGAGGGTCAAGACTTAGGCAAACTTAGAGCTAAAGCAGACATTGGAGTATTTGTAGGGTATGCACCAAACAAAAGGGATACCGAATCTACAACAAAAGAACCCGAAACATCATGGAAACAATTCCAGTTACGTTTGATGAGTGACGGTCAAATGGCTCCTGAACAATTCATTCGGACCCGACTTCAAATCAGTCCAATTGGTTCATCCCTTGTTCCAAACTCTTCTCAAGAAACTCCATATGTACCTCCATCCGAAGATGATTTAAAGAAATTGTTTGATCCTATGTTTGATGAACTTTATGATCCAAGTACTAATGAGGTGTTGATCCCTACAACAGAGGCTGCTCATATTCCAGTGAATGAAGTCAATCCCTCGGTCTCAATATCTTTAAGTCAAGAAGTGCCTTCACGATCCTTCGTCTCATCAACAAATCATCATTCTTCAAATGTACATCATGGAACTGTTTCTGGCATCAATGATGAAGTTAATCCCTTTGCTAATCCCGAAGATGCTCCATTTGAAAACATATTTGCTCCTGAATCTTCATCGAACCATCTTCTTCGAGACATCGACTCTGCTACTTCCCTCAACAACTACCACATGAACACCTCTAAAATGGACTCACGATCATCCATTAGACAACATCATTGGAAATCCCTCTCGCCCAGTATCCACACGGAAACAACTTGCAACCGATGCCTTATGGTGCTTCTTCAACTCCGTACTATCTAAGATCGAACCAAAAGATGTTAAAACCGCCATGAATGAAGATAGGTGGTTCAATGCCATGCAAGATGAAATTCATGAGTTTGATCGACTTGTTGTATGGGAGTTAGTACCGCTCCATTGTGCTATGATTATTGCTCTTAAATGGATCTTCAAAGTGAAACTTGATGAGCATGGTGATGTGTTGAAGAACAAGGCTCGATTAGTTGCTAAAGGATACCGTCAAGAGGAGGGTATTGACTTTGAAGAATCTTTTGCTCCTGTTTCTCGAATCGAGGCAATCGAATCTTTTGGCTAATGCCGCTAGTAAGAACATGGTAGTCTATCAGATGGATGTGAAAACGGCATTTCGAACGGAGATCTTAAAGAAGTCGCTTACGCCAACCTGAAGGATTTGTGAATCAAGAGCATCCTACTCACGTTTATCGTTGAAGAAGGCTCTTTATGGTTTAAAGCAAGCTCCAAGGGCATGGTATGATACTCTGTCAAAGTTTCTTCTATCTACCGGATTTAGCAAAGGAGCAATTGATCCTACATTGTTCACCGGAAGTCGTGCAAACATTTAACTCATGTTCAAATTTATGTTGATGATATTATTTTTGCCTCGACCGACCCAATGGAATGTGATCGTTTTCTAATGAAATGAGTTCAAAATTTCAAATGTCAATGATGGGACAAATGTCATTTTTCTTGGGATTACAAATTTCACAAAGTCCCGGAGGCATTTTCATAAATCAATCTAAATATGCAACTGAGATCTTAAAGAAATTTGGATTTGATTCAAGTGACCTGTTGACACTCCCATGATTGATCGAACCAAACTAGATGAGGACCACTCGGGGATCATGATTGACCAAACAAAATATCGTAGTATGATTGGATCCTTGATGTACCTCACAACTAGTAGACCAGACATCTTGTTCGCTGTTTGCATGTGTGCTAGATACCGTGCTAAGCCTACTAAAAGCACCTTGAAGCGGTTAAACGGGTCTTTCGGTATCTCCAAGGAACCATCAATATGGGACTTTGGTACCGAAGGACACCGGTATGTCACTAACGACCTATGCAGATGCCGATCATGCGGATGTCAAGATACTCGTCGAAGTACGCCCGGAGGTGCTCGCTTTTGGGTGATAAGCTTGTGAGTTGGTCTTCAAAGAAGCAAATGAGTACTTCTATTTCCTCTACAGAGGGTGAATACATAGCCATGTCATCTTGTTGTGCTCAAGTCTTATGGATGAGATCTCAATTATCCGACTATGGCTTTGAATTCAACAAAATCCTCTCATGTGATAATAAAAGTGCTATTGCTCTCTCATGCAACAACGTTCAACACTCAAGAGCAAAGCATATCGACATTCGACATCATTTCATCGGGAAACAAGTGGAAAAAGGTGTGGTGGAACTCTATTTTGTGAGATCTCAATATCGCTTAGCGACATCTTCACCAAAGCTCTTCCAAGAGAACGTTTTGAGTTCATATTCTTCCCGACTAGGCTTGAAAAGTCTTCAACCAGAAACACTCAAACGTCTTCCGGAGGAAGACGAGGAGTAAAGGTCTATCTTCATCTATCTCTTGTATATATCTATTCGAAAAATCAAAATACAAAATTATAAAACTTTCAAAATCCATAAAAATCTGAAAAATTCAAAAATCTTCAAAAATATTGTCATTTTGTCATGCGTTTTCTCGGTTCGATAATATCTACGGTCTTTGTGCTGTCATTCAAAGAATGACACGGGACTTTAGATGTTGTTCGAATTTAAAAAAAAAAAAAATCAAAAATCAAAAAATTATTTTTGGGAGTAGGAGAAACAATGGTTTATTGTCATTTCGTGCAAGAACCCGCTTTTCAAAGAAAGAACAGAGCCATACTTTATCATGTTTTCAAAATTCCATGCTCTGATTCTTTAAACATTTATCTGCTGAAAACTAACTGCTTTGAAAAATAACTCCGTCTCTATTTTTGATAATCATCTGGACTTATTTGTCAAAATATCAATCTCTCAATCAACAACCTATGTCATTGATTGAGGGGAGAATGATTTCAATTAAATTAAAAAGTTATTTGGCATTCAATTGTTTTCAAAAGATATTCATGCATGTTTTATCAATGGAGTTTAAAGTCTTAAAATCCGATCATTATCACTTAAAACGCTTTCATAATCAAGTCACAATTCTCCTTAAAAGCTTTCAAAATCAATTTAAATCTATAAGAGATCACAAATCTCAAATGATTGGAGAATGTGTGATTTAAATTGGATTTAAACTGATAATTCGGTAAATGGTTTTATAAGGATGTACAAGCTCTCCTTCCCACATGTGACAAACGATTTCAAATTTTCCATGCACATGTTGAGGGGGAGCATCTATCTTAAACCTATGATTTGAAACGTGATAACTTATCTCAAGGTGCAGGTTCCCTCTAGTATGTGCAAAACTCTTTTCAAATCTCGAGGCACATATTGAGGGGGAGCAAAATCATGAAAACCTCATCCTTCCCCAAAATGCTTTATCTACTTGATTCGATTAGGGAAGTGATGTTGATATTTTTTGAAAATGGTAATCAAAGAAGTTAATTCTTTCTCTTGCCTCCGTGTGGAAAACTATTTCAAATACTTGATTCACATGTTGAGGGGAGTTCTTCTTCTAAAAATATCAAAACAATTCAGGTACAAAATGCTTTGATAAAATATCATAAGTATCCGGATTGATTTTCAAATGGTTTTCAATTGGTTCCTATGGCGGATGAACAATACCAAAAAGACCGACCAACTTTACATTATGTATGGTGATATAAGGACGATAAGGTTAGGTATGTGTTCCCATGATCCGCCAGAACCAGAGGGATCTACCAGGGACTATCCACTAGTTAGTGTAGAGTTCTTAGGTATGATGATAAAAGGAGAAAAATGAGATATGGGAAGAGTGCGGACTAAGACCGAGCTAGTACTGGAATAAACCCAACAAGGTTCTTGCTATGAAGTCTCGGTAAGCACTGAAGGGGTTGAAGAATGAAAAGAATTGAATGAGAAAAGGGTGAAAACAAATAGCCCTCCAATTATTCAACCTTAGGCGTAAACCGGTTCAATTCATATGCTACTGATGGTAACATCGGTATTGAAGACAAGACGTCATGGACCCAGTGACGCACCGCACTTCAACTTTCCAAACCACTCAAGTTCCTCTTAAAAGGACTTGTTTCATTCTCACGGGAACCGACATTATCTATCGACTTTCTCTTAGAGATTGTTGATATTGAAGGAGGAGACCCTCTCCCTAGTCTCCGATATAGGATCCAAATATGCACAAATTGAGTCTAGAGCCACGAGATCATCAATAAATCTCATTAGGACACTTTCAATGAAGACTCTCTGTTTCACACAATGTGGAAAGAGAGATTATATCTTGAGTCCTACGCATTTATCCTTGTGGTATTGCCGTAACATCCGAAAGTGATGTGTTTACATATTCACTGTGAAGATGGAAAGCCTTCTCGAGCCAACATCTAACAAGCTCCTGGTAGGTGGCATGTGAGATCTATTATACGATCAACCATGTGACAACTGAACAGAAACAATGGGGCGATTCAATCTTTTGAATCAATCCGGTTCAGGTTATGGATTGACGGATACCTTTGAAAAACCAGTCTTTGTGTTTTAATACACGCATTGTTTTTCAAATCTCTTTTCATCAATCAAGGACGTAAATTGGTTCACTTACTCCGTGTTATCTTCTTTGAGACGTTCGGTTTGAGAACTAGAAAAGCGCGAAACCCTCCAAGGAAATTCTTTGAATTATACCGATCACGAGTACTTGTATCGATCAACGGGAACCGTGGGCGTGTACCTCAATTCATCGAAAGTGATCAAAGACACTTTCGTGCGCTTTATTGCTAACTGTTTTATGCGTGTACACCCCGACGCTTGTGATCGTAATGAAGCGGTCAATCCATAGCCGCATGCTCACCTAACACATTCATCTCAAAAGAAATCATGATTAGTGCATCAATGACTCTGATATTTTCACTCCATGCTTCTGCTACGCTGCCGCCAATATCATGAATCAACGAATGCTTCCGCTACTCTGATGAGAATATATCATGATCCCGAATGTGAGCATGTCGGTCCGAATGTCACAACATCACATAATACCAACACCACAATGGATGTATCATAGATTTTCTATTAGCTGATGATCTCAAAAGCTGGCTCAACATTATTATCACGTGGATCAGGAAAAGACCTCCACTTGGATTAACCAAACATGCAATGAGTGGAATCAATGACTACGAAGCTTCGAGCAAAGTACTACATCAAGAATGCAAGATCAATTGTTAATGTAATATCCGATTGTATTCAATGTCATTTTAGTATATGTTTGAGGTGACCTCCCTTAGGGGGAGATTGTTAGGAATTAGAAATTCTCAGTATTAAAGAGTCGGTCACCTCAAGTATATGTAATCGTTAGAATGCTCGTAGTCGTAGTTATATTTAGGTTAGTAGTATTTTGTTTAGTAACACCGTGGAGGACGGACGGGTCTTTACCCACTGTATGCCTGATCCACAGCCCGTTGTGTGGCGATTTATGTAAGACTATAAATACTCTCTACCTCCCAAGGTAGAGAGTTGGAGCTCATAATAATATCTTTTACTTTCTCTCACTAAGTTCCCTAAACCTCTAACTTTCTCTATCTAGAATTCCACTTATACGCCCACTTGTGTTAATGGTTTGATGTGTTTGTGAAATCCAATATCCAACAACCTTCTAAGAGGTTTAGAAAACGGCTTGAAACCAAACGTTGGTGAAGTGATAAGGCTGAATCAAAACATCATAGCAACCTTTTGAAGTAAGTAATAATATATGACTATGTTTGACCATCTCACTTTAAATACTTACCTTCATGTAGAGTTATTAGATTTATTCCCAGGTACTATTAGATAATTAGTAGGCCCAAGCCCGTTTGTGGGTTTAGGGTTTCTAGGGTTGTCTCTTTATATACACTCATTCACAAAAAAGATGGCTAGGATGATTGGTTTTTTGTGGGACTCCCAAAAATCCAATCATCCGGCGCCACCTCAGCGTGTGATATTCTTTTGTGGATGAATTTGAGTGGTTGTATCGCTCCTCCTCTATATATTGTGTCTCAATAAAAGTTATAACCTACGGGTTTCATTATCTTACAGGTACAACTCAATAATTACATGATAATTAAAATATACATCATGATCACGTGTTGTTGTTGAAGTATGAAATCATATACCTGTATAATGTTATTGTTGTTACTTCATGCACGTTTATACGTACTTTTATGTTCTTACTTTTAACTTCCATGGTTATAGAGGGTATTTGCATAAAACTATTACTAATCCGCCTATTTTAGAAAAAATAAGAGCCTAAAAAACACGTTAGTACCGGCTTATTTTTTAATGCGGATAAGCAATTTCAAATATGTAATCCCAAATGACCCATTAATCATCTTTTTCTTATAAATTTCATCTGATCGTAAAATAAATTTCGTTGGGGACACACAATCATAGATATGCATTAAGATTTAAGATCATTTGAGGACAAAAGATTATTTACATACCAAGGGATCAATCTCCACCATCCATTTTTATTTGATCTAATGGAAGAGATTAATCCCAACAACTTAAAAAACCTACTTTCATCGTTTTTTTCAAATATTAATAACTTTCAAACCGTTAATCGTTAAGTGAAAAAAAAAATATCATTGCGACGAGCATTTAATTATCTTTCTATAGATAGACACTTTGATATACTCTCGACAATTTTTTCAGATGTTTCACGTTTTTAAGTTTTTGTTTTTTACGCTATCAAATTTGCATTAAAAATCATATATGATTAAACACTAATTTGAATATCAAATGTGATATTAGTGTGATATCATATATGATATTAGTATTATAGCATATATGATATGCAATATCACATGTGATATTAGTGTAATATCACATATGATATACATATCATACCACATATCACATGTGATATCACATATCATATATGATTTAACACTAATATCATATGTGATATTCAAATTAGTGTTTAATCATATATGATTTTTTTCATGCGAATTTCAAGTAACGTAAAAAAAGACAAAAAAATGTGAAAAAAACGAATTTTTGTTCTTTTTTCGAAAATATATCAAAGTGCCCGTCTATAGAAAGATAATTAAATGCTTCTTCGGCATTGTAAATATTTTCACTTAACGATTAACGGTTTAAGAGATATTTAAATTATAAAAACTATGTGAAATAATAAAATGTTTTTAATATCAGCCATTAATTTCTTTTTAAATGGATGGTAGAGATGAGTCCCTTGATATGTAAAAATGTTTGGTATGTAAAATAACTCTCCTCTATGCATTAAATATCAAAAAGTTCTAGATTTAAGGTCATTTGAGAACAAAAGATTATTTACATATAAAAGGATCAATCTCCACCATCAATTTTTATTTGATCTAATGGATGAGATTAATCCCAACAATTTTAAAAACACACTTTCATCATCTTTTTTCAAATATTAATAACTTTCAAACCGTTAATCGTTAAGCGAAAAAAATATATATATCATTGCGACGCGCATTTAATTATCTTTCTATAGATAGGCACTTTGATATACTTTCGACAAAAAAAAAAAATTGTATTTTTCACATTTTTTTAAAGTTTTTTCGTTTTTTACGGAACTGAAATTTGCATTAATAAATCATATATGATTAAACATTAATTTGAATATCACATGTGATATTAGTGTTATATCATATATGATATTAGTGTTATATCATATATGATATGTAATATCACATGTGATATTAGTGTAATATCACATGTGATATACATATCATATCACATGTGATATCACATATCATATATGATTTAACACTAATATCACATGTGATATTCAAATTAGTGTTTAATCATATATGATTTTTTTTCATGCAAATTTCAAGTAACGTAAAAAAAGTAGAAAAAACGTGAAAAATTTTTTTTTTTTTTCTTTTTTCGAAAGTATATCAAAGTGTCCGTCTATATAAGTATAATTAAATGCTCTTCGCGACGGTGTAAATATTTTCACTTAATGATTAACGGTTTAAGAGATATTTAAATTATAAAAAATAGGTGAAATAATAAAATGCTTTTAATCTTATCCATTGATTTCTTTTTAAATGGATGGTGGAGATGAATCCTTTAGTATGTAAGAAAAGTTTCATATGTAAAATAACTCTCCTCGTGTCTATCTAAATTCTTTTATAACATGTGTAGCCTCAGTGAGTTCAAAAGCATGGGTCTTTTCAAGTATCTCGAAGAGTTCTTTTGGTGCAAAAAGAATCAATGGATGATTTATTGCTTGGGAAGTCTTTGATGGAAGTGCCCTTAGATATCTCCTGACATGATTACGACTAGAGAAAGACTCATCAAGTGCTTGTAATGATGTAATTATAGTATTAAAGTTAGCAAAAGAATTATCTATACTATCCTCATCCGATATTGAAAATTGTTCATATTGTTGAACAAATAAATCTATTTTATTGTTTTTAACTTGTTGATTTCCTTGATGAGTTACAAATAAAGAATTCCAAATTTCTTTAGAGGTTTTAAGCATATAAATTCTTTCGAATTCCTTTTTGGGTAAAACATTGTATAAAACCATTTTAGCTTCACTATTTTTGGAAAGTTTTTTCTTTTGATCATCGTAGACTTGATCATGAGGTGTGTTTATTAGGTTGCCGGTTTTATCATCTTTTGTAGTGGCTTGAAAGTCGCCTTCAACAATGATGTACCAAAGATCAATATCTTTTGACTTCACATAAGTTTCAAATATATTTTTCCAATAAATAAAACAATTAGTTTCAAGTAGTGGAGGTCGTTGCATAGATTGCCCTTAATTATAATTTTCAGAACCCATTATGATCGAAAAGTTTTTAAAATACGATTTACTTTAAAACTTTTGTAAACCTTGCTCTTGATGCCAATTGTGGAAAACTAGAGGGGGGGGGGGTTGAATAGTTTTGTCTAGATACATTGAACCCTTAGTGAGCACTCAAGAGAATGTCTAGATACATTGAACCCTTGGTGAGCACTCAAGAGATACATTGTATCTAGCTAAAGACCCATGAATCAACCCATAACCCATGACCCATAACCAAAATACCCATGGGTAAAGAGGAGCGTTCCACGGATCCCTGGCTTTGTGCTAGCCGGATCCCTTGTGGGAGGGATCCGCGGGATCCGGGGAACAGTAGAGAATTTCCTCTATAAATAGAGAACCATTTATTCCTTTCTATTCATCACTTTACACACATACTTCCCCCAAGTATTATAACCCTCTAACCTCAGATCCAAGTGATCTATGTAGTTTGTCTTTTGTTTTTGTGTGATCTTCTAGGTTCCTCTTAAAGGCGAGATCACCAATTCTTGAAGACGTGCAAGCTCAAGTCCATGAGTTGCCATGCTTCGTCATCATCAAGACAACTAAGGTTCTCTTGTTGATAGTTCTTTCTTTCTCCATAGATGTTGGGTTGAAGGCATTAGTGAAGGATGCCGAAAGTGTTAAGATGAAAGCATTAGTGAAAGGTGTTTATCGTCCGTGTCAAAGCATTAGTGAAGAATGCTAAAGGTGTCAAGACGAAGGCATTAGTGAAGGGTGTCAAGCGTTGTGTCAAAGGCATTAGTGAAGGATGCCGAAGAATCAAATCAAGTAGCATTTGAAAAGAATGCTTAGGTCGTATAATCGATGAGGTGCATCGTTATACACATAAGTATTTGTTTATTTCCAAGGATGGTGATATCCTTGATGGTGTTGTAACAAGGAGTGGATCTCTTTGATATTAGGTGTTATGTTGTGAAGGGTAGTAGTTCCTCCATAGTAATGGAACTAGGTGCTTAGCCTAGTACCTAATAAAGGGTAGGCGACGTTGTGATAGGATTAGTTCTCCATGGTGTGAAAGAACTCGGTGGTTAGCCTAGCACCGTATAAAGGGTAGGCGACGTTGTGTTAGGTGTGGTTCGCCTTGGTGTGAAGGAACTCGGTATTTAGCTTTGTACCGAAAAAAGATTAAGCGACGTTGTGAAGGCTTCTTCGCCATAAGGAGTTGGTGTAGTGCTTACGAACTCTCAAGTAGGTGACTCGGGGAGTGGAGTAGGGCAAGGAAGGTGTCCTTGTAGCCGAACCACTATAAATACTTGTGTCGTGGTGATGTGCTTCTTACTCTTTATCTTTCATTACACGTCTATATATCTATCTATCAACGTCCAACATAAACAACCAAATAGATTGACATAAGTCGATCTAAATATTTAAAATGAAGTTTTAAATTGGTAAAACTATTCAACCCCCCCTTCTAGTTTTCCACAATTGGTATCAGAGCTTCGTTACCAAGTATTTTAAAGTATGTTGTACTTTGAAAACTTGATACGATCCGTGTATGTTTGAAAACTACAAAGAAGGGAATTTCTTAAAACAAAAAGTCATGTTTTTAGAAATCATCATTTTTTTATGTTGGATAGTGATAGATCATTCTAACATTTTCTTTTGAGAAATCTTCATACTAGAATTCTTCCAATAAATTCGTTCTATCCGAAGAAAAAGAAGTCAACACCCAAAGAAGAATACAAAGTGACCACAACTTGCTTTTCCAAAATACGATTAAGTATTTTTAAAGCTCATGAAGTTTTTCGCGTCCGTGGTTTCTAAAACCATACAAAGGGAATATAGCAAAGGTATGTTCTCTTAGTTACAATTAGTTGGTAAAAAAAAATGTGCTAATTGCTTGTGGATAAAATGGTGATATATGCTTCTCTCTTATAATAAGCATAATATGAAAAGTGTCTTGTTGATTTTTTTTCTTTAAAGTGTTGTTGTTAGATACCTTGTCAATCAAGCTTAAATAAAGGTAAAAATGGTTAATATAACTTCACTAAAAAGTCTACAAAGGTTAAACCTTTTCGTCGGGTCAAAACGTACATTTTTTTAATTATGTGTCATATCTTCGATCCCTCAGTTACCGACGGATCCTCAAGCAAGGGATCGTGGGATCCGTGGTACGTAAGACGCTTTTGTCTAAATTTTAAAAATTCATAACTAATTAACCGTAACTCGTTAGAAGTCGTGCCACCTATCGTTTTAAAGTTATTTGAGTCTACTTTCATTTAAAAACGATTTCATAAACTGAATCAAAACAAAAATTTGCAGAATCATTGATTTATAATAAAAAGTCATTTTTCGGTCATAACTTTTGCACAAAATTTTGATCTAATTGGAGACGGATGTTTTCATCTTTGAATAACAATGTGTCCTCTTTCAAAATTAAGGTTTTGATCATATTTATAAAGGAAACTAATCAAGCTTGGTATACATGTTTAACACAAAGCGATGAAAAGAACTTTCGTATGCTATGCTAAATGATAAATTGTTTCCTTTGCATTACTTGATTATTTGCTTATCTCAAATAGCTTTTGTGCTTGTTTGATTGATTAACATATGTGGTTTCCTTACCTTGTTATTCATTCTTTTGCTTGTCGATTTAGTAATTTTCTACTAATCAATGTGCTACTTGAAGGAGTATTTGGGATAACATCTAGTTGTGTCGAAAATGTTAGTTTTATAAGTTGAAAAATGTTTAAAACATATAACACACTAAAATGGCTTTTTGATTGAGTTTGTCATGTGTGCAACATAAATGTTTTATGTGCCTATATGATTTCTTGATTTCATATTTTCTTGTATCGTTTTCTAAAAACAACAAGAATGTACATCGGATCATAACCTACACTTGTGTTGATGATGTACTCTCCCGTTTTCCTTTTCATGATCGCTCTCCAAACTTCATAGTAAAATTGACAACTTGATTATTTCATCCGATATACTCAAGTAAATTATTTTGCAACGCAAATATAATTGTTCATATCCGAAAGTCCAAACTAGAGCTTTCCAACAACATATGTTGAACTAGCTCATGCAACCATTTTTTTTGTTCACTATATGGACAACTTTTAATTCTTTGACACCTTCGTCACCTTAGTTGTTTCAAGTATAATATTAATATAAACGAAGCAAAGTATCATCATTGTTACTCTTCGATAAGCCATTGTAGGAATATAAATTTTCCTAACTTGAGAATGAATACTGGAGAACTTATTGCACTAGAAACTCAATTTGACCTAACGGTTGAATTGCTTCCTTGAGAGAAGTTGGGTATGTGGAATCGCCCGTAAAAATGGTCGTGTTTAGCCATAATTGAGCACCACTAGTAATAGTCTCATATTCATTCTCTCACTTGAGAAATTTATACTTCTATGTTTTGCTAAAGTAAGTTTACAATGGAAATACTTTGCATTGTCTTAGGATTACTAATCAAACAAGTTGTATAATTGATTTTTATTTTGGTTAATCACAACCACTTGCCTCATCAAGCAATTATCTTGCTTTGATCGAGAAGAGCTACATGACTTCATTGACGAAGTTCATTGTATGCTAATCACCATCCTAAAATGACTATACATAGTTCATTGCTTGGCCAAAACAACCCTATTGTCTTAAACACCATCATCTACTCGACGCCATTGTTAATACAAACGATTTACTAATCTAGATCGTAAATCTATTTTGAGCCTCTTGAATAGCGGTTGTTAAGTTTGATAAACCTATGTGTTACTTGTGAGCTAGATCCCATTTAATTGCTTATGTGCTATTTCTACATGCTACTTAGTATGTTTTACTTGTATAAATGTATGCTTTCTGTAGAGATCATTAGATTCTAAGTTTGATACTTAGAACAAACACTCACTGTTAAGTAAAATCTGTCCCGGATGCCGGATCCCTAGTTTTTAACTAGCCGGATCCCTCAAGTAAAGGATCCGTGGGATCCGGGCAAATAGAAGTGGAGTTTCAATCCTTAACACCTCAAACCATGTTCCTAGACTACTTCACACTAGCTGAACTTAATACCTTAGGATCTCTTAAGTCCTTCTCAAGCTTAGTAAGCTTTACACTCACTCATAGCTCATTAAGGATCACACTCAAAGTACTTTTCGATCTATCATTTCACCTAAACTCATTACTCATCCGCTCTCTAGATCACTCATTATTTCTCACATGATCCCTCAAATCTAGACTTAGAAATATTTCGATTATGGCAAAATTGATCATAATCATCCTTACCTCAAAACTGGTCGAAATGGATCAAATTCTAGTTCTTCCACCTTAAAACCTTTAGGATATTCTCCAAAACATTATCCTAAGTCACTATCTGATCACTAGGATCATTTAGCTCCATTTGACACTCTCAAGATTTTAGTGTCATCTTTGTTCATTCATTGGTACTCACGAAAGTTCCAATTTCTGCCATATAAGGCAATCATTAGCTATATCACTCATTACCCTTGAACATTTAAGTACCCTTCCATTTAAAGACACTTAGGAGAACTGAAACACTAAAAAAGGTATAGGCTTTAGAACTTTCAAACATCACTTCTATCCTTTCCTAGCTGCTGAGAGCCGGATCCCTAGGATTAGCCTAGACGAATCCCCCATTGGTGGGAACCGTAGGATCCGGGTGACAGATTTATGTCAACTCTTGCTCGAAAAATCATTTCAAGCTCATCTTGCTAACTTGAACACTCTACCTCATCCTAATTAAATCCCTAGATCAGTAAAACTCTAAAGTTGACTCTTGTGCATGCTAATCATCACATTCCAAAGGATATTAGAGACTTAAGTCTTGAATGCACTTTCCAAATCCTTCCCTTTATAAGTCATCAAACACAACATAATTCTCAGCATTTAGAAACCTTTTTCTTCCTAGTGCTAACTCATCCAACCAAGAACCACCCAAGAAACTTGCTCGTGTTGTACACGAAATTTCCTCAACCGAATCATCTCCGGTTAAACCCACAAATGGTAGGATTTCCCATCCACCGAATCATCATCCGTAAGAGATAATAGTGCTAGAATCTCACCTCAACAAACCCAATCAACAATTGCCAAGAGAACCACAATAATTAGCATTAAACCTTTTAGGTTAGAAAAGGGATCATTGAGCTCTAAACCTAACGTACCTAGTTCTAGCAAAACGTCTAAACCTTCATCCCTAGAGTATGGACTACACTCCTTCACCAAGCCTCTCTCTCACCCAAATCTCTATTCATTAGAGCATTCACCACCGAGAACTTCCCATTCACCAACCTTCTCGTTAAACGGGAACCACCTACAATCACCAACTAGTCCATCGTTGGAAACAAGGAACCACCAAGGACTTGATCATATGGAGAAATTTCCATTACCACCACTCTCATTCCTAGTAGAACCTCATCCTAAAATTACTTAATGTACCTCCACCATCATTTGTAGAACCTCCTCAAAACATCATGTTCCTAATCAAGACAATAATTTCCCTAATTGTCTAATCACCCAAGGACCTGTTCAAGAAGTACGAAATGAGTTGCATTTCATGTTTAATCATCTTCTTGAAAGATTGGACCAAATCAACAAGTCTACTCATCCCTAGACTCAAGCACATTGTCGCTTCTTAAGCTTTGGTCACTTATTAGTATTAGTAGAATATGGCTAAATCATTCTCTTAGTTTTTAGAGATTTGTTGATCATCTCTTATGTTTTATTGAATGATAGTTTACTTGCCATATTGCATTGAGTATATGTTTGTTGGTTGAATACATATCTCATTTTGATGTTAACATTACTTGTTACATCACCATTGCTGAATTTAATCATCAGCTAATACGGATCCCTCAAAATTGCCTAGACGGATCCCTACAAGGAGGGAACCGTGGGATCCGTGAGACAGAAAACTATTTTTCTACTAACTTGGATCACATATGCATAAAATTGTGCATTATACTTGTTTTCTAACCTTTGTTTTGTAGTTATTCAATCTACACTTGAAGCCTTTGACACCCTAAAGTTAGGGGGAGCTTTGTGTCAAAACAATACATTGCAAATTACTTGCAATATTAGGATTACATTTCTCGACATCCCTTTGCAAAATTGCAATCATCAAGGGGGAGCAAATTCGTCACTTAGACGAAATCTTTTGCAAACTTAGTTGCAAACAAACTAGCTTAGTATTACTTTCTTGACGCCTTACATAGGGATGGACTCGTCAAGGGGGAGTAAAGACGAGATCCGTTCCGTTACACTGCTCTCTGTTTTTTTTCACATGTTTTTCCTAAAACAATGTGTTAGTTTCCTTTTCAAGCTCTTTTGTTTCGACAAAAAGGGGGAGAAGAAAGTAAAACTACAAATTCAAACTTTTACAAATTTTAGCTTTTCCTTAAAATAATTTTATGTTTTGTCAACAACAAAAATGGGGAGATTGTTAACACAAATAATCCGTAAAAACTTTTATTTATATTTTACGATCTTCTAATGTTTTGTCGATAACAAACGTAAAATCATTTTAACGAAACAAATAAAATACGTAAATGGTTTGAACTAATAGTTTCTAACATATTCACATTTTCACATAAAACACTAAAATAAGTATAAGTGATTTTATGATTTAATATTACATATGTACAACAACTAGTGTTTACATATTTTGGTAAAATATACACATAACTAGTATGTAGTATATTGGGTAATATAAATTGGTAGAAACTTAAGTATCATAACCCATTGGGCAAACACATTGAATATAGTTGGGTACAACCCAAAGCCCATGACCCATGGAGCTTGACCCATAACCCATTGCATGACATCATGCTTATATCATATATGGATAATATCCATAACCCATGGTATTGAACCATACCCAATGTCTAGATACATTGAACCCTTGGTGAGCACTGATAAGGTTTTAAAATGTACCTTTTTGAGGGGTCATTTAAGCCCTTATTTGATCACTTTTATATCCGTTATTACTTAATATCGTTCCTTTTCACTTTTTAGGTCTCTTGAAGGCAAATTGCTGTAATGGCACTTATTTGGACGAAAAGGCGCGGATATACTAAGAAAATGGCCAAAGTCAAGAATCGAGACACTCAAGTCGCTAAAAGACAAGGTGGCGTCCATGCTTAATTGCGACGCCGTCCGAGCATTTTGTGACGGGACAGAATCCAAATTTCTTATTTTCAAGTGACGGTGTCAAGCTTTAAAGAGTAGGCCGTCGCAACTCAGACGACCTAGATTTGATCCAGACGGCGTCATAAGTGAAGAGGACGTCACAAGCACAAGGTGACGCCGTCGCAACTCTAATGTGGCCAAGACGAAACCCTAATGACGGCGACCGGCGGCGTCACAACATAAGGTGACGCCGTCGCATATGTAATATTATATATAGAATCCGAATTTTTCAGTTTTGGGGGTGGTCTTTGGAGTAAAACCTAAACCAAACCAAGGCATCTTGTACAGATTTTAGGGTTCCAAACCCTATCTTACATCAAGATAAGTGTTTTACTTCATTAATACAATTATGTCTTTGATTATTTGTGTGTATGCTTGCATGTTCTCCATGTCCGGCTAATTTATTTGTGTGTTTGCTTAGTGATTATGAAACTTAATTATTGAATATTGATTGGTTGTCTCTTATCTTAATTGTTAATGATCTAGTATTGCGATAGGTCATTCGTTGTGTAGTTAATGCTTGATAAATCTTTGTGAACCTTAGACTATGACACCTAGAGTAGTTGTAGGCTAAATCATACAAAGAGTGCCTTAGAGTTAGAGTGTATAAATCCTAGAGATTTTGTAGACGAGACCCTTTGGTAAGTTCAAAGAGTTAGGGATAAACGCATACCCTACGACTTTAGTCACACAACGCGATTAAGAATAAGGACGTGACAATTCAACCATCAATATGAGATAATTAAGGAGTAATAAAATCTAAGTAAACACATCTTTAAATTATCATACGAGCACACAATAATTAGACATAGACTACCATCACCTTAGATTAGATAATTAGACAAATAGAGTAATCGGTAGAAATACCAACCCCCCAAATTCAAACCCGAGATTCAGTACCTTTCCATTTTCTAAAAAACATAAAAGATAAAAATAATCTTCCTCAACCCCAAACTTAGCGTAGTAACTTCTCACTAGCATTCCTATTCCCCTAGAGAACGATATCAATACCCGTGGCTTACCCTAATACTACACTACAACGATTAGGTTCACTGCCTAGGGTGTTATAAAACTTGCTCAAAGAAAAGGAAGTTCCTTTGACCCCGAACGACGCGTGTAGCGTTATCAAGTTTTTGGCGCGATTGCCGGGGAATAGAATAGCTAGTTAGTAGTCCACCTCATTTAGGTTTCTTTGCTTGATTCCTATCAAGTAAATTTTTCTCATTTTTAGCTTCCTCATTAGCTTCCTCGTAGTCTATCCCCCTTCTTCGTGACCTTTGTTCGTAATCCCATCACTTTTCATCATGGAAGGTGATAACCAACTACCATTTCCCCTACCAACCCCCTTAGACAACTTAGAACCCGCAGTTCCACCAAAACCCTTCTTGAACCATTTGTAGAACCCGAAAGAGAGCTCAATAGGCGAAGAAAAGCTCTCCATGATTCAGAACCTCTAGGCACTTCCATCAACTTTGACGAAGTCACAACTGACGAGGAGTCCTCTCATTCCCCACAATCCCCCGAAACCATCATCACTGAAAACCTAAGCCAACATGGCGAGGAAATTCCCGCCACTCCGGTCAATGGACCCATCAATCCTCCTGAAGCAAAATCCCTCAAGGAATACTCGTCCCCTTCTGCATCTGGATTTACTAGTGCCATTGTCTACCCTTCAGAACAAGTCAATGAGGTATTGCATGCCTCTGACATTTGGCTTATCCAAAATGCATGTCAATTCAATGGATTTTCCAGCGAAAACCCAATCCACCACATCAAACAATTTTTAAAAATTGTTGATGCTATCTATGCCGACGGAGCATCCAAGGAGACATCTAGACTCCGGTTTTTCCCATTTTCTCTTCAAGGACAGACCAAGGAGTGGCTCGATAAGCTCCCTCCAAAGTCTATTTTTACATGGGAACAACTCACAACCATGTTCACTAAGAAGTTCTTTCCCCCTGGAAGACTTGCAGTAATTAGGAGCAAAATTCTTCACTTCCATCAAACAGATGGAGAATCTATCGTTAACTCACGGAATCGCTACAAAGATCTTATTCAACAAGCCCCACACCATGGTATCAACCTTTGGTTGCTTGTTCAAATCTTTTACGACAATATCTCCCGTAAAGATCAAAAAGGCATTGACTTCTCAACTGGCTGAAGAATCTCTAATCTCACTGCAGAAGAAGGGTGGAACCGCATTGAGGAATACATTCAATACCAAGACAGACATTGGAATGAGCCAAGAATGCTATGAGTGTCTCTACTTTCTTGAATAACTTATCTTTCGATGATCGGATTAAGAAAGCACAAGAGAAGCTTGCATACCTCACAAAATCGCCAAAACCAAAAAGGTTGTTTAACCCATGCCTTATATGCGACATTTGTGGAGGACCACATGAGAGTGATGAGTGTGATGATACACACCAAGAGAGCGTCTTCCTTTCCAGTCATGATATTTATGATGACCCTTCACTCCTCACATTCTATCAAAACGATGAATGCAACCCTTGGGGCAATCTTAAATGGAAAAATGAAGGAAAGGGGGGATCTGAATACACCATCCGTGATGACTTTGAAGAAAAACTCGGGCAGTTTACCATAGAAGGGGCCACACTTTTAAAAGGTCTTGAGGGATTTATTCAAGAGCAGCAAGCTGAATTAGAAAGTCAATTCGCCACCCTCCACAAAAGGATAAGCGAATCGCCCGACCCATCACGATCCAACTTGCGCTATCACTACTCGATCAGGAATTACTACTAAGGATCCCCTCATCGACGGAATCCTCCACCAGGGAACCTGTGTTAGGAAACGAAGCAATTCCTGAAACGCCTTCGACCCTTCACGATTCCCCTCCACAGACATCAGCACCTGCCCATCGACCAACTCTCACACACATTCCTTATCCTTCTCGTCTGAAGAATCAAAAAGCTGAAGAAGACAATGAGAGAGTATTGTCTTATTTAAAGCGAACTTCCATCAACATACCACTTCTTGACGTATTCTATCACATCCCTAAACATAGCAAATACTTCAAGAGGTTAATATCTAATCGGAAGAAACTTGAAGGGTTGATATCATTAGGAGGAGAATGCTCGGCTATCATCCAGAAAGGCTTGCCTAAGAAGAAAGAAGATTCAGGCAGTTTCACCATCCCTTGTTCAATAGGGACGCTCTCTATGAAAAATGCCTTGGCGGATCTTGGGGCTAGCATTAACCTGATGCCTCACACCCTGTTCCTCAAACTTCGGATATTGGTGAAACCAACTAGGATGAGTATCCAATTAGCTGATCGATCAATCAAATATCCCATTGGGGTTTGTGAAAATGTTCTTGTAAGGGTGGGAGAATTCAAGTTTCCAGTTGATTTCATGATTTTAGAAATGGAGGAAGATAACTCAGTCCCAATAATCCTTGGACGGCCTTTCTTGGCCACAGCTCGTGCCATTATCGATGTTCATGATGGTAAACTCACTTTACGAGTGGGATCCGAGAGCTTAACCTTCGACATCAAGGATTCTATGAGTCACTCCTCCTCCTACGATCATCCTATTTATTTTGTTGAGGAAGTTGATGAATTTGTTGATGATATAGATGGTTGCATTGATGAGTATCTATTGAACGAATTCAGAAATGATGATAACAACACAATAGGCGACAACGAAAAAATTGAGATGGTTGGGCTGTTTCCTTTACCCGTAAGGAAGAAACTGAACCCCCGAGCGCAAAAGTCAGAAAACAAGCTAAAACCATCAATCAAGGAACCCCTACCTTAGAACTAAAAGATCTCCCGAACCATTTAGAATACGCCTTCCTTCAAGGAAATGACCAAATCCACTGTTATCATAAGCTGCGTCACTAACCACTTGAAAAAGAGAAACTCTTGGAAGTTTTAAAAGAATACAAAGAAGTGATCGCGTGGAGTGTGGCTGACATTTAGGGTATTGATTCTACATTTTGTACCCATAAAATCCTCATGGAAGAAGATTATAAACCAACCGTTCAGCCGCAGAGGAGGGTCAACCCTAACATCAAGGAGGTAGTAAAGAAGGAAGTCATCAAGCTCCTCGATGCCGGCCTTATCTACCCCATTTCGGATAGCCCGTGGGTCAACCCAGTTCAGGTGGTTCCAAAAAAAGGAGGAATGACAGTTGTAAAGAATGAAAAGGGTGATTTAGTGCCACAAAGAACGGTTACGGGTTGGCGTGTTTGTATCGACTACAGAAAGTTAAATGATGCCACCCGAAAAGATCATTTTCCTCTACCATTCATTGACCAAATGCTCGAAAGGTTAGCCGGGCATGAATACTAATGTTTCCTTGATGGCTTTTCAGGATATTTTCAAATTCCCATTGCCCCTGAAGATCAGGAAAAGACTACATTTACATGCACATATGGGACATTTGCCTACAAGAGAATGCCCTTCGGGTTATGTAACGCACCCGCCACCTTTCAGTGATGTATGATGGCCATATTCCAAGAATTAATTGAAGACAGCATCGAAGTTTTCATGGATGATTTCTCGGTATTTGGAAATTCCTTTGACCTTTGCCTTTCCAACCTTAGGAAGATGTTGAAACGGTGTGAAGAAACTAATTTGGTCCTAAATTGGGAAAAATGTCCTTTCATGGTGAAAGAAGGAATTGTCTTAGGGCATAAAGTTTCTGGAAATGGAATTGAGGTCGATAGAGCAAAAATCAAAGCGATATCCAAACTCCCCTATCCTACCACCGTCAAAGCCATTCGCAGCTTTCTAGGTCATGCGGGTTTTTATCGAAGGTTTATTAAAGACTTCTCGAAAATTGCCCGGCCAATGACACAGCTTCTTGTTAAGGATGCCCCTTTTGATTTTTCTAGAGAATGCAAGGAAGCATCCAACCGACTAAAGAAGGATCTTACTAAGGCGCCTATAATGGTCACCCCTGATTGGTCTCAACCATTCGAAATCATGTGCGATGCTAGTGATTATGCTTTAGGCGCCGTGCTTGGCCAAAGGAAAGAGAAGCATTTCCAACCAATCTACTATGCTAGCAAAACCATGAATGTAGCACAAGAAAATTACACAACTACCGAGAAAGAGCTTTTAGCTGTGGTTTTTGCTTTCGACAAGTTCAGCGTATCTCGTTCTTTCTAAGGACTGTCGTCTTCACTGATCACTCGCCTGCGCTATTTGTTCTCCAAGCAAGATGCAAAACCCCGACTAATTAGGTGGATTCTATTACTTCAAGAGTTCGACATTGAAATACGAGATAATAAGGGGTGAAAATCTTCTGCCGATCATCTGTCACGTTTGGAAAACCATGATCTTCGGAACTTCGATCATACCGAGATTCGCGACTCTTTTCCCGAGGAACAGCTAATGGCAATTAAGGAGATTGAGCCGTGGTATGCAGACTATGCTAATTATCTGTCCAATAGAGTTTTGCCAAACTACATGACCAAGCAAGATAAGAGGAAATTCTTCACTACGCTAAAACATTACTTCTGGGATGAGCCCTTCCTATTCCGCATATGCCCCGATCAAATCATTCGACGTTGCGTGGTCGGAAGGGAGATTGATCGGAGTTCGAAGAATGCCATGCGGGACCATCTGGAGGGCATCACGGTGTAAATGTCACGGCACGAAAGGTTTTCGATGCCGGATTCTACTGGCCTACTATTTTTCGAGACGTTAAGAGATTAGTTCAAACGTGTGATGCATGCCAAAGATCGGGAAACATCTCGCGAAGGGATGAATCACCTCACAATTATATCCAAGTCTGCGAAATATTCGATGTCTGGGGTATAGACTTCATGGGACCCTTTCCATCATCCGGAGGAAATGAATACATTCTCGTAGCTATTTATTATGTTTCCAAATGGGTGGAGGCTCAAGCTCTTAGAACTAATTACTGCGAGGTGGTTATTCATTTTCTTAAAAAGCTCTTCGCACGATTCGGGATCCCCAAGGCATTGATCAGTGATAGAGGAACCCACTTTTGCAATGCTCAAATGGAGAAGGTAATGAAGAAGTACGGTGTTCCACATAGATTTTCTACCGCATATCATCCTCAGACGAATGGACAAGTAGAAAACACAAATAGGGCATTAAAGCGGATACTTGAAAAAACAGTCCACCAGAATAGAAAAGATTGGGCATTCAAACTGGATGAGGCACTCTGGGCATTCAATCGCTTACAAAACACCTGATCGAACAACCCCTTTTCGCTTAGTATACGGGAAGGCGTGCCACCTCCCTATTGAACTTGAGCAAAAAGCATATTGGGCACTTATAGCTTGTAATATGGATTATTCTGAGGCAGGGTCAAATAGATTCTTACAGCTTCAAGAATTGGATGAACTAAGGCAGGAAGCATATGAATTGTCGATCACATACAAAGAACGGGTAAAGAAATGGCATGATCAATGAATAAAGAATCCTAAAGAGTTTTTGGAAGGATATAAGGTGCTCTTGTATAATTCAAGACTGCGGTTATTTCCGGGAAAACTCAAATTGAGATGGTATGGACCTTTTTCAGTAAAAAAGCAGATGAGCAATGGAGCGGTGGTACTACTAGACCACGATGGGGGGGAATTTACCGTAAATGGACAACGTGTGAAACATTATCAGTTAGATAATAATGACATGGTGAACGATGAAGATATTGTTTTAGAAGAAGGTGACGGTAACGAAATCACATAGGGGCACGACTACGAGTCTAGCTACAAGACTCTTAAATAAAGAAAAGCGCTTCGTGGGAGGCAACCCATGCTTAATTGTTTGCTTGTTAGTGTCATATATCTTTTGTTGATTGTTTATTCTCATGTTTAAATTTGTAAAAATGCTTTATTTTATTTTTAACCTCGTCTTAATTGCATATAAATGTATTTTACATAAAGGATAAGTGTAGGGAGGATTACACACGTTTTCAAAGAAACGTAAACATGAGAATAACAATTCATTAAAAGATATATATGTGTGTTTGTTCGAGTCAAATGCTTGTATCGAGTCATAATGGATGTTTTGCAGAAATTTTTCCAGATTCTAAAGATGTAAACTTTCCAGAATTTTTTCCAGAAAATGGCATACCAGTTTTTGTCAGGATAACCTGACGGCGTCAGGATTGCAACCTGACGGCGTCAGGAAGGAGTAAAAACAACAGATTACTTTTTTCTCGTTTTCTGAGCTACTTATAAATTTTTGGAATTTTCCAGGTTTTAATTTTCCAAGAAATTCTGTAAACATCCATTCCACAAGTATTATATCCTAGTTTAATTGAGTCTTATATATATTATTACCGCCGATTTTACGCGAAGGTTTCGTTTGTTTTCTTCGAATGTGCAGGTTTTATTTGTCAAGAAGAAGTAACAAAAGATTGGAAGGAGCTTTTTACGCATACATTTTTCTTGGAAAGGATTTAACCACCACTTTACACGGATCCTATCGAGCTAATCAGGGGAGTACTAGTTTCTTTCGTTTTAATTACCTTCCATTATCATAACTTTGATACTTTCGGGGAACATTGGGGACAATGTTCAGTATAAGTGTAGGGAGGGAAAACAAAATGGGAACTTTGAAACTATGCTTATCCTTGATTATTTGCTTTGTCCAATTGCATTTGTGTAATAAACCATGAGAAAATGTCGGTTAGGGTAATTTTGGCGCCAAATTTTTAATTTTTCATGACATATAGGAGTGGGCCATTAGTCTTAACAAAAGCGTCTCATGGATAGGAAGTTGCATGACTAGCACAAAAACCCTTTACCACCTAAATTCCACCCAAAATGTGAGGATCGCCCTTAGATTAGAAGGAATTAAAAGCATTCATCTTTAATGCTTAGAGTGTGAACCGGTAGTATATTAGATTCTAGAACTTGTTTTGTGATGCATTCCAAGATCGCTAGTGAGACTACACTTGTGTAGTTAGGAATAACTAAATGATAAGAGGCATTAGGATAACCCTTGTTTGATACCCGTAATATAATTACTTCTTCCAAATCGGTTGAGTAATTCCCCCACACCCTTTGCGTTGTACTCATCTTTAGTACACGATACCCCTAGTTAACCCCTCAGAGCCTATCCTTTTCACGGTTCTCGTGATTTTTCAGTTTTTCCGGAATATCAATGAAGAGCATTGTTTACACCTCACCCCCAAATATACACCCAAATCGCCTTAGCCTACCCTGTATGCACTCACTTTTAGTGCATTATTGTTATCACCCTAAACCCTTAGTTTAATTATCTAGTTGCTTGCATGAGTTGCTAAGTCGAGTAATATCCTTTGGGGTTTTGGGATGATTGGGACTCATGGGAAAAAAGTAAGGTTTATAAAATGATTGGAAGGGAACGCTAAATTCCCTTATTTGCGTAATAACGTACCCCAAGTGTTTTGATCTTTTCAATTCGGGTCAAATTAGTGTTAGAGTAATAAAAAACTCAAGTGTAGGGATGTGCCTATAATTCCCTATCATTTTGATGTTACCGTAGAGGATGGTAGAGTAAAAGTGTATGAAAAAAAAAATCAAAAAAAAAATAGAAAAGGAAAAAAAATAGAGTGTTTAAAAAAAAACATACGGGCTACCATCCTACATCTATCCTTTAAATTTATGTTTGTTTATTTCAGTTATCTAGAGTTTAGAGTGTCGAGTCTTGGCTTAGCAACGCCATTCTTCGTATGCTTGTAACATAAAGATTTTTGACATGCCACCACTAAATAGTCTATCCCACCAAACCCTTTGTTTCCCTACCGTAAGCCTAACATTACAACCCTTTAAAGACCTCTTTGATATTCTTTCCTAGGTGCTTACGCCAAAGCGATGGAGGTTTGATCTATTCTCAAGCCTATGGTAATCTATGTACTAGGACCGGTTAATGAGTGTTTATCTTCCATTTCCAACTTGTTATATTTCATATACACCCGAGAGATGTGAGTATCCAAACACCCCATGTGAGGTGCTAGTATGTAATTTCCGTGCTTGTTAATGACTTTTGCGGGGCTTATATGTGTTGTGGACTGTTTTGAACCAATGCTTCATGACCCCTAACTTATAAATTAATTGGCTAAAAGCACATTTGCTTGAGGACAAGCAAATACCAAGTGTAGGGATATTTGATAAGGTTTTAAAATGTATCTTTTTGAGGGGTCATTTAAGCCCTTATTTGATCACTTTTATATCCGTTATTACTTAATATCGTTTCTTTTCACTTTTTAGGTCTCTTGAAGGAAAATTGCTGTAATGGCACTTATTTGGATGAAAAGGCGTGGATATACGAAGAAAATGGCCAAAGTCAAGAAATCGAGACACTCAAGCTGCTAAAAGACAAGGTGACGGCGTCACTGCTTAATTGCGACGCCGTCCGAGCATTTTGTGACGGGACAGAATCCAAATTTCTTATTTTCAGGTGATGGTGTCAAGCTTTAAAATAGTAGGCCGTCGCAACTCAGACGGCCTAGATTTGATCCAGACGGCGTCACAAGCACAAGGTGACGCCGTCGCAAGATTAACTTGGCCAAGACGAAACCCTAATGACGGCGACCCGACGGCGTCACAGAACATAAGGTGACGCCGTCGCATATGTAATCTTATATATAGAATCCGAATTTTTCAGTTTTGGGGGGTGGTCTTTTTGGAGTAAAAACCTAAACCGAACCAAGGCTGTCTTGTACAGTATTTTAGGGTTCCAAACCCTATCTTACATCAAGATAAGTGTTTTACTTCATTAATACAATTATGTCTTTGATTATTTGTGTGTATGCTTGCATGTTCTCCATGTCCGGCTAATTTATTTGTGTGTTTGCTTAGTGATTATGAAACTTAATTATTGAATATTGATTGGTTGTCTCTTATCTTAATTGTTAATGATCTAGTATTGCGATAGGTCATTCGTTGTGTAGTTAATGCTTGATAAATCTTTGTGAACCTTACACTATGACACCTAGAGTAGTTGTAGGCTAAATCATACAAATAGTGCCTTAGAGTTAGAGTGTATAAATCCTAGAGATTTTGTAGACGAGACCCTTTGGTAAGTTCAAAGAGTTAGGGATAAACGCATACCCTACGACTTTAGACACACAACGCGATTAAGAATAAGGACGTGACAATTCAACCATCAATAGGAGATAATTAAGGAGTAATAAAATCTAAGTAAACACATCTTTAAACTATCATACGAGCACACAATAATTAGACATAGACTACCATCACCTTAGATTAGATAATTAGAAAAATAGAGTAATCGGTAGAAATACCAACCCCCCAAATTCAAACCCCGAGATTCGTACCTTTCCATTTTCTAAAAAAACATAAAAAAGATAAAAAAATAATCTTCCTCAACCCCAACCTTAGTGTAGTAACTTCTCACTAGCATTCCTATTCCCCTAGAGAACGATATCAATACCCGTGGCTTACCCTAATACTACACTACAACGATTAGGTTCACTGCCTAGGGTGTTATAAAACTTGCTCGAAGAAAAGGAAGTTCATTTGACCCCGAACGACGCGTGTAGCGTTATCATGCACTCAAGAGAATTTTTAGATACATTGAACCCTTGGTGAGCACTCAAGAGATACATTGTATCTAGCTAAAGACCCATGGATCAACCCATAACCCATGACCCATAACCAAAATACCCATGGGTAAAGAGGAGCGTTCCACGGATCCCTGGCTTTGTGCTAGCCGGATCCCTTGTGGGAGGGATCCGCGGGATCCGGGGAACAGTAGAGAATTTCCTCTATAAATAGAGAACCATTTCTTCCTTTCTATTCATCACTTTACACACATACTTCCCCCAAGTATTATAACCCTCTAACCTCATATCCATGTGATCTATATATTTTGTATTTTGTTTTTGTGTGATCTTCTAGGTTCCTCTTAAAGGCGAGATCGCCACTTCTTGAAGACGTGCAAGCTCAAGTCCATGAGTTGCCATGCTTCGTCATCATCAAGACAATTAAGGTTCTCTTGTTGATAGTTCTTTCTTTCTCCATAGATGTTGGGTTAAGGCATTAGTGAAGGATGCTGAAAGTGTCAAGATGAAAGCATTAGTGAAAGGTGCTTATCGTCCGTGTCAAAGCATTAGTGAAGAATGCTAAAGGTGTCAAGACGAAGGCATTAGTGAAGGGTGCCAAGCGTTGTGTCAAAGGCATTAGTGAAGGATGCCGAAGAATAAAATCAAGTAGCATTTGAGAAGAATGCTTAGGTCGTATAATCGATGAGGTGCATCGTTATACATATAAGTATTTGTTTATTTCCAAGGATGGTGATATCCTTGATGGTGTTATAACAAGGAGTGGATCTCCTTGATATTAGGTGTTGTGTTGTAAAGGGTATTAGTTCTTCCATAGTAATGGAACTAGGTGCTTAGCCTAGTACCTAATAAAGGGTAGGAGACGTTGTGATAGAATTAGTTCTCCTTGGTGTGAAAGAACTCGGTGGTTAGCCTAGCACCGTATAAAGGGTAGGCGACGTTGTGTTAGGTGTGGTTCGCCTTGATGTGAAGGAACTCGGTATTTAGCTTTGTACCGGAAAAAGATTAAGCGACGTTGTGAAGGCTTCTCCGCCATAAGGAGTTGGTGAAGTGCTTACGAACTCATGATTAGGTGACTCGGGGAGTGGAGTAGGGCAAGGAAGGTGTCCTTGTAGCCGAACCACTATAAATACCTGTGTCGTGGTGATGTGCTTCTTACTCTTTATCTTTCATTACACGTTTATATATCTATCTATCAACGTCCAACATAAACAACCAAATAAATTGACATAAGTCGATCTAAATATTTAAAAGGAAATTTTAAATTGGTAAAACTATTCAACCCCCCCCCCTTCTAGTTTTCCACAATTGGTATCAGAGCTTCGTTACCAAGTATTTTAAAGTATGTTGTACTTTGAAAACTTGATACGATCCGTGTATGTTTGAAAACTACAAAGAAGGGAATTTCTTAAAACAAAAAGTCATGTTTTTAGAAATCATCATTTTTTTATGTTGGATAGTGATAGATCATTCTAACATTTTCTTTTGAGAAATATTCATACTAGAATTCTTCCAATAACTTCGTTCTATCCGAAGAAAAAGAAGTCAACACCCAAAGAAGAATACAAAGTGACCACAACTTGCTTTTCCAAAATACGATTAAGTATTTTTAAAGCTCATGAAGTTTTTCGCGTCCGTGGTTTCTAAAACCATACAAAGAGAATATAGCAAAGGTATGTTCTCTTAGTTACAATTAGTTGGTAAAACAAATGTGCTAATTGCTTGTGGATAAAATGGTGATATATTCTTCTCTCTTATAATAAGCATAATATGAAAAGTGTCTTGTTGATTTTTTTTCTTTAAAGTTTTGTTGTTAGATACCTTGTTAATCAAGCTTGAATAAAGGTAAAAATGGTTAATATAACTTCACTAAAAAGTATACAAAGGTTAAACCTTTTCGTCGGGTCAAAACATACATTTTTTTAATTCTGTGTCAGATCTGCGGATCCCTCAGGTTACACTGGACGGATCCCTCAAGCAAGGGATCCGTGGTATAGAAGACAGTTTTTGTCTAAATTTCAAAAATCCATAACTAATTATACGTAACTCGTTAGAAGTCGTGCCACCTATCGTTTTAAAGGTATTTGAGTCTACTTTCATTTAAAAATGATTTCATAAACTGAATCAAAACAAAAATTTGCAGAATCATTGATTTATAATAAAAAGTCATTTTTCGGTCATAACTTTTGCACAAAATTTTGATCTAATTGGAGACGGATGTTTTCATCTTTGAATAACAATGTGTCCTCTTTCAAAATTAAGGTTTTGATCATATTTATAAAGGAAACTAATCAAGCTTGGTATACATGTTTAACACAAAGCGATGAAAAGAACTTTCGTATGCTATGCTAAATGATAAATTGTTTCCTTTGCATTACTTGATTATTTGCTTATCTCAAATAGCTTTTGTGCTTGTTTGATTGATTAACATATGTGGTTTCCTTACCTTGTTATTCATTCTTTTGCTTGTCGATTTAGTAATTTTCTACTAATCAATGTGCTACTTGAAGGAGTATTTGGGATAACATCTAGTTGTGTCGAAAATGTTAGTTTTATAAGTTGAAAAATGTTTAAAACATATAACACACTAAAATGGCTTTTTGATTGAGTTTGTCATGTGTGAAACATAAATGTTTTATGTGCCTATATGATTTCTTGATTTCATATTTTCTTGTATCGTTTTCTAAAAACAACAAGAATGTACATCGGATCATAACCTACACTTGTGTTGATGATGTACTCTCCCGTTTTCCTTTTCATGATCGCTCTCCAAGCTTCATAGTAGGATTGACAACTTGATTATTTCATCCGATATACTCAAGTAAATTATTTTGCAACGCAAATATAATTGTTCATATCCGAAAGTCCAAACTATAGCTTTCCAACAACATATGTTGAACTAGCTCATGCAACCATTTTTTTTGTTCACTATATGGACAACTTTTAATTCTTTGACACCTTCGTCACCTTAGTTGTTTCAAGTATAATATTAATATAAACGAAGCAAAGCATCATCATTGTTACTCTTCGATAAGCCATTGTAGGAATATAAATCTTCCTAACTTGATAATGAATACTGGAGAACTTATTGCACTAGAAACTCAATTTGACCTAACGGTTGAATTGCTTCCTTGAGAGAAGTTGGGTATGTGGAATCGCCCGTAAAAATGGTCGTGTTTAGCCATAATTGAGCACCACTAGTAATAGTCTCATATTCATTCTCTCACTTGAGAAATTTATACTTCTATGTTTTGCTAAAGTAAGTTTACAATGGAAATACTTTGCATTGTCTTAGGATTACTAATCAAACAAGTTGTATAATTGATTTTTCTTTTGGTTAATCACAACCACTTGCCTCATCAAGCAATTATCTTGCTTTGATCGAGAAGAGCTACATGACTTCATGGACGAAGTTCATTGTATGCTAATCACCATCTGAAATGACTATACATAGTTCATTGCTTCCGTTGGCCAAAACAACCCTATTGTCTTAAACACCATCATCTACTTTGCACGCCATTGTTAATACAAACGATTTACTAATCTAGATCGTAAATCTATTTTGAGCCTCTTGAATAGCGGTTGTTAAGTTTGATAAACCTATGTGTTACTTGTGAGCTAGATCTCATTTAATTGCTTATGTGCTATTTCTACATGCTACTTAGTATGTTTTACTTGTATAAATGTATGCTTTCTGTAGAGATCATTAGCTTCTAAGTTCGATACTTAGAACAAACACTCACTGTTAAGTAAAACTGTCCCAGATGCCGGATCCCTAGTTTGTAACTAGCCGGATCCCTCAAGTGAAGGATCCGTGGGATCCGGGCAAATAGAAGTGGAGTTTCAATCCTTAACACCTCAAACCATGTTCCTAGACTACTTTACACTAGCTGAACTTAATACCTTAGGATCTCTTAAGTCCTTCTCAAGCTTAGGAAGCTTTACACTCACTCATAGCTCATTAAGGATCACACTCAAAGTACTTTTCGATCTATCATTTCACCTAAACTCATTACTCTTCCGCTCTCTAGATCACTCATTATTTCTCACATGATCCCTCAAATCTAGACTTAGAAATCTTTCGATTATGGCAAAATTGATCATAATCATCCTTACCTCAAAATTGGTCGAAATGGATCAAATTCTAGTTCTTCCACCTTAAAACCTTTAGGATCTTCTCCAAAACATTATCCTAAGTCACTATCTGATCACTAAGATCATTTAGCTCCATTTGACACTCTCAAGATTTTAGTGTCATCTTTGTTCATTCATTGGTACTCACGAAAGTTCCAATTTCTGCCATATAAGGCAATCATTAGCTATATCACTCATTACCCTTGAACATTTAAGTACCCTTCCATTTAAAGACACTTAGGAGAACTGAAACACTCAAAAAGGTATAGGCTTTAGACCTTTCAAACATCACTTCTATCCTTTCCTAGCTGCTGAGAGCCGGATCCCTAGGATTAGCCTAGACGGATCCCCCATTGGTGGGAACCGTAGGATCCGGGTGACAGATTTATGTCAACTCTTGCTCGAACAATCATTTCAAGCTCATCTTGCTAACTTGAACACTCTACCTCATCCTAATTAAATCCTTAGATCAGTAAAACTCTAAAGTTGACTCTTGTGCATTCTAATCATCACATTCCAAAGGATAATAGAGACTTAAGTCTTGAATGCACTTGCCAAATCCTTCCCTTTATAAGTCATCAAACACAACATAATTCTCAGCATTTAGAAACCTTTTTCTTAGTCATTTAAATATGAGGAAAGCTCCTAGTGCTAACTCATCCAACCAAGAACCACCCAAGAAACTTGCTCGTGTTGTACACGAAATTTCCTCAACCGAATCATCTCCGGTTAAACCCAAAAATGGTAGGATTTCCCATCCACCGAATCATCATCCGTAAGAGATAATAGTGCTAGAATCTCACCTCAACAAACCCAATCAACAATTTCCAAGAGAACCGCAATAATTAGCATTAAACCTTTTAGGTTAGAAAAGGGATCATTGAGCTCTAAACCTAACGTACCTAGTTCTAGCAAAACGTCTAAACCTTCATTCCTAGAGTATGGACTACACTCCTTCACCGAGCCTGTCTCTCACCCAAATCTCTATTCATTAGAGCATTCACCACCGAGAACTTCCCATTCACCAACCTTCTCGTTAAATGGGAACCACCTACAATCACCAACTAGTCCATCGTTGGAAACAAGGAACCACCAAGGACTTGATCATATGGAGAAATTTCCATTACCACCACTCTCATTCCTAGTAGAACCTCATCCTAAAATTACTCAATGTACCTCCACCATCATTTATAGAACCTCCTCAAAACATCCTGTTCCTAATCAAGACAATAATTTCCCTAATTGTCTAATCACCCAAGGACCTGTTCAAGAAGTACGAAATGAGTTGAATTTCATGTTTAATCATCTTCTTGAAAGATTGGACCAAATCAACAAGTCTACTCATCCCTAGACTCAAGCACATTGTTGCTTCTTAAGCTTTGGTCACTTATTCGTATTAGTAGAATATGGCTAAATCATTCTCTTAGTTTTTAGAGATTTGTTGATCATCTCTTATGTTTTATTGAATGATAGTTTAGTTGCCATATTGCATTGAGTATATGTTTGTTGGTTGAATACATATCTCATTTTGATGTTAACATTACTTGTTACATCACCATTGCTGAATTTAATCATCAGCTAATACGGATCCCTCAAAATTGCCTAGACGGATCCCTACTAGGAGGGAACCGTGGGATCCGTGAGACAGAAAACTATTTTTCTACTAACTTGGATCACATATGCAGAAAATTGTGCATTATACTTGTTTTCTAACCTTTGTTTTGTAGTTATTCAATCTACACTTGAAGCCTTTGACACCCTAAAGTTAGGGGGAGCTTTGTGTCAAAACAATACATTGCAAATTACTTGCAATATTAGGATTACATTTCTCGACATCCCTTTGCAAAATTGCAATCATCAAGGGGGAGCAAATTCGTCACTTAGACGAAATCTTTTGCAAACTTAGTTGCAAACAAACTAGCTTAGTATTACTTTCTTGACGCCCTTACATAGGGATGGACTCGTCAAGGGGGAGTAAAGACGAGATCCGTTCCCGTTACCTGCTCTCTATTTTTTTTCTTTCACATGTTTTTCCTAAAAATAATGTGTTAGTTTCCTTTCGAAGCTCTTTTTGTTTCGACAAAAAGGGGGAGAAGAAAGTAAAAACTACAAATTCAAACTTTTACGAATTTTAGCTTTTCCTTAAAATAATTTTATGTTTTGTCATCAACAAAAAGGGGGAGATTGTTAATACAAATAAGCCGTAAAAACGTTTATTTATATTTTACGATCTTCTAATGTTTTGTCGATAACAAACGTAAAATCATTTTAACGAAACAAATAAAATACGTAAATGGTTTGAACTAATAGTTTCTAACATATTCACATTTTCACATAAAACACTAAAACAAGTATAAGTGATTTTATGATTTAATATTACATATGTACAACAACTAGTGTTTACATATTTTGGTAAAATATACACATAACTAGTATGTAGTATATTGGGTAATATAAATGGGTAGAAACTTAAGTATCATAACCCATTGGGAAAACACATTGAATATAGTTGGGTACAACCCAAAGCCCATGACCCATGGAGCTTGACCCATAACCCATTGCATGCCATCATGCTTATATCATATATGGATAATATCCATAACCCATGGTATTGACCCATACCCAATGTCTAGATACATTGAACCCTTGGTGAGCACTCAAGAGAATGTCTAGATACATTGAACCCTTGGTGAGCACTCAAGAGATACATTGTATCTAGCTAAAGACCCATGGATCAACCCATAACCCATGACCCATAACCAAAATACCCATGGGTAAAGAGGAGCGTTCCACGGATCCCTGGCTTTTTGCTAGCCGGATCCCTTGTGGGAGGGATCCGCGGGATCCGGGGAACAGTAGAGAATTTCCTCTATAAATAGAGAACCATTTCTTCCTTTCTATTCATCACTTTACACACATACTTCCCCCAAGTATTATAACCCTCTAACCTCATATCCAAGTGATCTATATATTTTGTATTTTGTTTTTGTGTGATCTTCTAGGTTCCTCTTAAAGGCGAGATCGCCACTTCTTGAAGACGTGCAAGCTCAAGTCCATGAGTTGCCATGCTTCGTCATCATCAAGACAATTAAGGTTCTCTTGTTGATAGTTCTTTCTTTCTCCATAGATGTTGGGTTGAAGGCATTAGTGAAGGATGCCGAAAGTGTCAAGATGAAAGCATTAGTGAAAGGTGCTTATCGTTCGTGTCAAAGCATTAGTGAAGAATGCTAAAGGTGTCAAGACGAAGGCATTAGTGAAGGGTGCCAAGCGTTGTGTCAAAGGCATTAGCGAAGGATGCCGAAGAATCAAATCAAGTAGCATTTGAGAAGAATGCTTAGGTCGTATAATCGATGAGGTTCATCGTTATACATATAAGTATTTGTTTATTTCCAAGGATGGTGATATCCTTGATGGTGTTGTAACAAGGAGTGTGTAACACCCCAACCCGACAAGGGTAAAGATATCACAATACGGTTTCATATCAGAACTCTAAATAATATACAATAGCGAAAGCCTTACAAAAATACTCAAAAGAAAACATAAATAACTAAACTTCAAAATAAATCTAAGATCTCTATAATCGAATCTTGCTCTCGTCTCTACTCTCAACCCAGATCAGCTATCCCATAAGCTCATCTTAAATGCTTAAAATACCGCGAGGAAAAGAAAATGCGGCTGAGCTTACAAAGCTCAGTGAACAGATATAACGAAACAAAAGCTAAACAAAACGAAATATACAAATTACGAAATCAAAATAAAATGATAATGAGGAATCTTTTAGGATTCTGCGGAAGCACAAATATACAGAAATCCAAACAACCACGTAACAATTTAAAACATCTCATAGCACATTAATAACACAAACACAACCACATCAGAACAGCCAAAACTTAACATATCAAGAATAACCGATTACTTATAAGCCAAACGAAGAGTCTAATGACTAACGGAAACAGTTACCAGCAAATAATCATGGCATTCATACAAATCAATTAATCTACACGTAACACACTCAACAACATCGCAGCAACGGAAATAGCATTCAAATCATGGCAGTCTCACAAGCAATTAGAAAACATATTAAACAAACTATAATTAAATAGACCAGACAAAACATAGCATAACCATTAACAATTATCAAAGCAGCTATCATAAACTAAACCAGTTCTTAAATCAAACCCTAACATCAGCAGAGTTAAAACATGGCAGGTCATATGTACAAATAAAAAAAAACACTAACGTATAAGCAAGGTTCACAAAATTAACTGAACAAATTATGCATACTAAACTTATAGAATACTCACTTTCACACTAGCACATTCATCTTACAGATCAACGACTTCACATAACGAGAAACTAACATGACATCATATGACAGCATGCGAATCACATTTAAACATATTAATCATAACCTAGCATTGTAAACGGTAATCACATAAACATACAAAAGCATACACATATATAATAACATATAATAAGCCCAGCACATAATCATAAACATTTGAACATACCGAATCAAAATCAGAATACTTAACATAGAAATAACAGATAAAGATCTAGTTAACTACCACGAGCCCAAAACATATCATATCAAAAACATCATAACTATATAGAAACAATCTCAAAATAATTCTGAGTAGCTAGCTCCCAGAGTTTTATGAAGATGCGTATTGCACACGACATCATTCACTTAAACAAATCATATCGACAACAGATCGATCTAGGATGCATCCATACTTCCACAAACATATATTGATAATATAATATAACATAGATTGAGCTCATAACAAATAATAAATAAGGGCGTGCGAGAACTTCACTCTATCTGCCCTAGAGTCATGTCAATGGTGCATCACGACACGGACATGGAACCCCATGACTAGTTAATAATTGGCTCGGGTGTCAAACTAACTTAGGTCAAACCGAATTTCAATTATGACACAAGTCTTAATCAAACACAAGGTTCAACAAATACATATCAATAACTCATATCATAAGGTTCATACTCAAATATACTAAGATTCAACAATTATGCATATCAAAGTCTTCCTATCATCAAGTTCAAATCAGGTATCGCATGATTCAATAAAACATAAGTTCAGATAAGCAACAAGTCACACAATCAGGAAAGGGTTCATAGCAATGGCATCAGAAATCCTAATACAAAAGCTAACGAAAAGAAACCGTTATAAGAAACCTTTACTAAAAAGGTCAGAATATCTTTACCTTAAAGCAAATGAGAGGAAAGCAAACGAATGTAGGAATACGAAGATGTAACGTCGCGTCTCCTTCAACGAATCTACACGGATTATGATTGATTTAATACTTATTAGCATCATTAATGTTATAACAGATTAATCTCATTAATATTCTTAGAGTTGTCAGAATATTCTCATTTTTAGTGACGACGAATTCCAACATTTTAGAGTATTAATCATTAATTATCCAAACTTAGGATTTGAAAATGACAATTAGTAAACTGAAGGACTTAATATAATAATTATCTTATTTGAGGACTTATATGATCATTTTTCATAGTATAGGGTTTACAAATGTCAAGAACGGATTTTAGGACTCTCTTTCAAAATAGTTTACACAAGCCTTGATAACTTACATGAAATAACGAATTTGCACATTTAGCTTTTAACCCTAATCAACTTCCTATTTAGGTTCTAAGGTTTCCCATACTCTTTAATATTACTAAATACGCATTAAATTCACATGTTACTTCTTTCAATGATTTCCACTTTGACCTAGAACGTATATTATAAACAAACCGAAGATATCTCAAAACTCATGCATGCCTCTACAAAATCAACTCACACTTGTCGAACCCATAATTACTCAGAATTACATATTACACCTTTGATATCTTTAATTTCACGATCTAACCTTATATTATCAGATTTTACCATTTTAGCCCAAAGGTTTTAGAATTTACAAAACATACCCTTTCCAATTTAATAACAATTCAAATGGCCCTCTAAGTATCCAAAATTAGACGTTTAACCCCCACACTTATTTTATACGTTTAGTACCTTTATTTTTCTGTTTACAAAAATAACCTTTAAGTTTCATAATTTACAAAACCAACCCAAAACTTTTATTTAAAACCGAATCATGCATAATTCAAGTACAAACCCTAAACCTAAGTTTAACCCATCATTAGTTCATCATTATTACTGCATTAATTACTCTTAATTATAACAAGCAAGCCCTAATTTTTATAAACCCTAATCGTCCTTCTTTATTTTCTTTCCTTTTTCATACGCTATTGAACAATAAAACCCAAGACAAATCACACAAGCTTCGAATTCATGAACATGTATTTTATTCAGGTCATATAACATATAAGAGCTTCCAGAAAAATCAGGTCATGGTCCTAAAAATTATTATACGCTCGTTCGTTATTTATACGTTTTTAGGGTTTTTAATCCAAAACAATTCCATGCGACTTGTTAAATATGCATGACTAATTTTTACAGGTTCTATATGACTTTTAGGACTGAAAATAATATTGGAAACATACCCTTGATGAGATTTGGACGTTAGAACAAAAGAACACAAAAACTTTATTCGGCGGCACCCTAATCGACCAAGAAACTAACCACGATCAAACCAGCACCTTAGGACCTCGAACCAGATTTTTAACACCTTCTTTACCTTCAAACTCGTCCAATAAAAATAGCTTTTAGCCTTGGAAACTGAATGTCGAATTATGTAGGGGTTTCTTAGGTCGGTTTAGTATAATTGGATATTAGGGTTAGAATGAACCGTATAATATGTATTTATATGTTTTACTAATTTTCTTGTGGGCTTAATATTATAATGGACTTAAAATAAATGGGATCTTAATTTTATAAACTTGTATTGGGCTTTTATAAATTTTATTCTTTTATAAAACTTAATAATTACATATTCGGATATTTATAAAACACAAAATTGATTTTATAAATATTATAAACTATAAAAATAATCTTTACAAAGTCTTTAAAATTTATTTGGATCATATGTGATATTTCTTAAAAATTTTTCTGAATTTACATAGCTTATTTTAAATTAATTATTCATACTTTTTGATCATAGGGGTATTTTGGTCTTTTTGTGAATTTTAGAAATTCAGGTTTTACAGAGTGGATCTCCTTGATATTAGGTGTTGTGTTGTGAAGGGTATTAGTTCCTCCATAGTAATGGAACTAGGTGCTTAGCCTAGTACCTAATTAAGGGTAGGCGACGTTGTGATAGGATTAGTTCTCCTTGGTGTGAAAGAACTCGGTGGTTAGCCTAGCACCGTATAAAGGGTAGGCGACGTTGTGTTAGGTGTGGTTCGCCTTGGTGTGAAGGAACTCGGTATTTAGCTTTGTACCGGAAAAAGATTAAGCGACGTTGTGAAGGCTTCTCCGCCATAAGGAGTTGGTGTAGTGCTTACGAACTCTCGAGTAGGTGAGTCGGAGAGTGGAGTAGGGCAAGGAAGGTGTCCTTGTAGCCGAACCACTATAAATACTTGTGTCGTGGTGATGTGCTTCTTACTCTTTATCTTTCATTACACGTTTATATATCTATCTATCAACGTCCAACATAAACAACCAAATAGATTGACATAAGTCGATCTAAATATTTAATAGAAAGTTTTAAATTGGTAAAACTATTCAACCCCCCCTTCTAGTTTTCCACAATTTTGCTTATGATAACTTTATATTTGTTATCAACAAAACACAAAGAGATCGCTAAATATGAATAAACGTTTTTACGATTTATTTGTATTAACAATGGTCTTAACCAGCTTAACGTCTTTGATACTCTAGAAATGTTTGGACGGCACGAACATGTAACACGGTTCCATATTATCGACCAAAAAGACTATCCAACAAGCTATCTGAAGTTTCCCAAGGAAGATTACCGACATAAATAATGGAAGTAGAATGATCTAGCGAAAATTTCTTTCTTGCTGAATTTTCTTAGGGATCCGAAGGACACCGGTATGTCACTAACAGCTTATGCAGATGCTGACCATGCAGGGTGTCAAGATACTCGTCGAAGTACGTCAGGAAGTGCATAGTTTTTGGGTGATAAGTTAGTGAGCTGGTCTTCAAAGAAACATATGAGTACTTCCATATCCTCTACAGAGGCTGAATACATAGCTATGTCATCATGTTGTGCTCAAATCTTATGGATGAGATCCCAATTATCTGAATATGGCTTTGTATTCCACAAAATCCCTCTGTATTGTGATAACAAAAGTGCCATTGCTCTATACTGTAACAATGTCCAACACTCAATAGCAAAGCGCATTGACATTCGACATCATTTCATCAGGGAACAAGTAGAGAAAGGTGTGGTTGAACTATATTTCGTGAGGTAGTATTAGTTAGTAGACATCTTCACCAAATCTCTTCCAAGAGACTGTTTTGAGTTTATCCTCCCACGACTAGGCATGAAGAGTCTACAGCCGAAAACGCTCAAACGTCTTCAGGAGGAAGATGAGAAGTAAAAGATTTTGTTCACCCATTCTTTGTAAATATTCTTTCAAAAAGCAAAATACAAAAATATAAAACCAAGAAAAAGAAAATAGAAAATTATAAAATCATCAAAAACCCAATAAAATTTGAAAAATCCGAAAAATACCAAGAATATTATTTTTTCAATGCATGTCTTCAGGTATCGATAACATCTACGGTCTTAGAAATGTCATTCAATAATGGCACGAGTCTTTAGATGAAGTTCGAGCAAAAGGTGTAAATATTTTCTATAACATGTCTCAAAACAATGGCTTACTGTCATTTCAGGCAGTAACCCAGGCTTAAAACGATGGGTTGCAGTTATTTCAGACTGTAACCCGCTTTTAAAGAAAGGACATTGCTATGCTAAATCAAATTTTAAAATATCAAGCTCTGATCCTAAAAATAAAAGTTACTTAGGAATATTTGTCGCCAAAAAGACGATGTTTCTTCACAATTGTTTTTCATTCTAAAGATTCTTCTGAAAAATATTTATCTTCAAATAGAAATAAAAGTGTTTGAAAATATCTCGGACTTAATTTTGAAAATCAACTAAACTTAACCTCTGTCACTCAATCAACAACTTTGGTCATTGATTGAGGCGGAGAATGATTTCAAACATTTCAAAAAGGATATTTTCATACAATTGGCATCAAAAGGAGTATGTTCTATACTTTTGGATCGAAACACATGAATCAACCTGAACATTTTGTCCAAAATTGGAACAAGAGCATGCTAACTTTGAGTTTTCATTAAAATGGTACATTTTACAAAATTTGAGGATTGTTACAAATAGTACAAGAGCATGTTATATCAATGGAGATTAAAGTTTTAAAATCTGATCCTTATCAGTCATGAGTTCTTAAAACAAAGTCACATCTCTCCTCAAAAAGTTTTCTAAAATAATTTAAATCAATTGGGATCCCAAATCTCGTAGGGTTTGAAAATTGTGATCAGGGGAGAGTTTGTGATTTAAATCGGAAATAAACTGATTAATTGGTGAGTGTTTTAGAAATGTAATAAAAGGTACTCCTTCCTACATGTGTCAAACGATTTCAAATTTTCCATGCACATGTTAAGGGGGAGCATTTATTGAAAACCAAAGATTTGACTCAAAGTGCAGGTTCTCTCTAATATGTGCAAAACTCTTTCAAATTTCAATGCACATATTGAGGGGGACCAAGTAAAAGAAAAACACATCCTCCCCAAAATGTTTATCTAAAGTATCTAAATACTAGATTTGATCGGGGGAGAGATGATGATCATTTTAGAAAAAAAAAATCATTTTATTGATAACGTGAAAAAGAATTGGAGCTTTCATTCAAATCTAACCTTCTATGTTTTCTCTCATCACTTTCTCACACATGTGCCAAAAAATTTCTTAGATACTATGCACATGTTAAGGGGGAGCATTTCTAAAAGTTAAAAAAAAAATTAAGGTACAAAACACTTTGATCTTATATCACAAGTACCTTGATTGATTTTTCACTTGGTTTCGAGGCGAAAAAGAACTGTACCTAAAATGTAACTTCAAGTGTTTCTATAATTTTAATGACATAAGACATAAAAGTAGTCTATGCTATAATCTTGACACATGTTCTTTAAACAAGACAATCTTATTAGAACGTTAATCTCTTACCTCACGATCAAGAGACTCCATTAATCATATTTGTATGTGTTGTTCCTTTGCACACAATAAATACTTCTCCCACTTGTGCATAGAACAACATCATATAGTAGATAAACACCATGACATTAGTTTGTTTATGTGAGCAATATGATAGTGTCATAGATATATAAGCATTACAAGTAGATGTAGGACCACTTAATTATCAAGGAAACGTTCATGACTATCCTTGAGAATATGAATGTCTACATTTTTGAACGTAATGTATTATTTCAAGAAAAACTAGAAATAACCTGAGTTACTACCAATATAATAAATCTTCTAACTCCCACTGAATTAGACAATGTTACAATAATGACTTATTCAGCAACACAATACTCCCACTGGATTTGACAACATTGCAAGCGTTTCATTAACAGTGAAAATAGCGTGCTATTACGTTGTTACTCCTTTGCAAAACCGTTCGTAACGAGTACTTAGGTACTAAAAGAGTGCATTCTACTCTGTAGATGATGGATCATCCATCATGCTATTAGCTTGAAAAATTGAGCATGCAATTTCTTCCATAATAGGTATACTATCACCACAATGGTGTGTAGCACCTTTAATTGGTCAAAGCAAAACAACTAGATACAATTTACTAGTTTGTCTTTTACCAATTTTGCGGTAATTAGTTTAGCTTCTAATTTAATAACTCATAAAATGTCATACATGTTTTATAGTTGACCAAAATGTCATATAAGAATTCAATCACCAACAGAGGGTAATGAAATTTCTTAAGGAAAACATGGTGTGCAGTTTTCTTAACCATTAAAGTTGCTATGAGTTATATTAGAATTTAGACAATTCTAATGTTCCTAACATATCTTTCTCAATCATGAAAAGGAATAGGATTGAGTCTTACTTTTCTTCCAAGGATTAGAGACTATGTTTGTATTTTTAGTAAATTTTTCTTGATCAAACATTTGTTTGAAAACAACACTAGATTAATTATCAGATCCCAAACCACGTTTACGGTTTAATGTTGCATTAATACAATCAAAAGAATTAAGAAAATTCAATTTTAGTATTTTCGATAATTAAATCTTTCAAGAAAATTAAATACCCTTGGTAAATATTCATATTAACCATAGAATTTTCCTTTAATCTAGGACCCTCATTATCATAATTTCAGCACATCAGTAGATCTGCTAGTGATGAAAGTATAGAATAAGTAATTGTTGAAGAACAATAATTGACAAACAAGTTTTTAATTCCTAGAAAATATGGGATTTACAATTTTGCCAAACAATTATGCAAACGTAAGCATGTTTTATCCCATCTTATGCCTTAAGTTATAGGTCTCACTAACTAACTTAATTAAGTTGTCTAATTTAGAAACTGCAAATTATTTATGCTGAGGTCTCACACAACATAAAGATTCACCTTGTTATTGTAATCTGTTCAAATTCCCACATAATGTAAATTACAACTTCAAGTGTTTCATATCATTAGATGGCATAAATTTAAATTTTAAAGGGTACAATTTTTTATGTGTAATCAAAACTTATGTATGAAGAAGCATGCATACATCTTCATAACATAAAATTTTTCAAAACCTTACTCATAGTTTTAAATTGCTAAGATTAAAATCTACAAAGTTTTAATCGATGCGTCGAGAAACTTACAACTTTGCACTAAGATGCTTCGTACATAGAATAGTTATACTAGGTAGCTCCAAATATAACGCTCAAAGTGTCAGAGAAGCTGGTCAGCGCGAAGCATATTATGAATAACCCTTCTTCTTTAGAGTCGTAATTTAATGTCGAACCCTCATTAAACCACTCACACAGTTTGTTATAATGGGTGAGCCGTTCTAAGTTCTAACTATTTAGTACAGTCACATCAGTCGATTAAAAGTTTAAGATTTAATACTTAAAAACCAAATCAAAAAACTAGTGCTTATGAGTTTTCCTGATTTCAAATAAGTTTATCAAACAAGTCCACACACTCCATATGGACATTCTTGCTACCATTCACTATAAATTGTATAGAAATACATCTCTGACTTGAATAATCCAAATTTTTAATAGCTTTTATTTATAAATCCTACTATTGAAAAAACATAAAGATAATGGAAATTTCCTTAACCAGTATTGTACTCCCTAATTCGATGGCTCTACTGAAACGCTAAACCATCGAATTATCATATGTAATACTATGTACTAAATGATAAACGCATAAAATGGTTTACAGAAATGATTTTTTTTCTTCGTAAAAACATTGGTATCTAAAATCTAAGAAGTATGTCACATTTCCATTGTAGGGATACTATGCTTTTACAGTATAAGATATCTTTAGAGAAACCGATTTTCAATAACTAAGGTTAAGAATTCATATATGAATATTATGATTCGTGGCTTGACATTGTGTCAAATGTACCAATCACACGAGACAGGCTTTACTAGAATAGCCTAAATGAGTTCCTTAGAGAAGAAGAATTACTATAAAAGTGTAAATGGAACATATGTTTACTTCAACAGGAAAAACAAACTGGAAAAATCTGAGAAACAATCAACTGGAAATGTTTTAAAATACTAGAAAGAAAATTGCGCTGAAACAGCTATCCTCAAGCTTTCGGGTATCAAGCAGATGAAACATCATATCTCTGTGAATGAATGCACCCTTTTGCGTTGTTTAATGATCCTTATTATCCATGGTATCAATATATCATGTTTCGTCATCACTGCCTCTAAACTCCAGCATCTCTTTCAGCTAGGCAATACCGTCATCTTAGCTTTTTTACTTTTTGACTCCGACTTGGCTACCTTTTTAGCCTTCTTGTCTATGTCTACCAGCTCCCGTGATCTCTTAAAGGGAACCTTCATTAAAGAAGAATAATTACTGAAAAGGTGTATTCACCTCAAATCCATCTTTTAACAATATAGGAAGATAATGATTTTTTTTTTCTTTGAGAATATCTTGTAGTTAGTGTGTATGAAAGAAAGACCATTATATCATAATAATAATATTTTTCTAAAAATGTATTTTGGATCTTTCAAGGATTTTTATATACTTGGGGTAACTTTTATCGATTCAACCATTAAATGTGTCTTCCTTTTAGCTATCATGTTACGTAAGTGTGTTACACATTTGACTCTTGAAATTAAATTGCATAACCCAAATCGGCCCTTTTTGGGACAAATGAGTCAACATTGCAGCATTACTAGCCAAGTGAACAAATATACTAAACATATACCCTTGAAAGTGAAAGGGAATACATGAAACATCTAAATGCTAATGAGCTGATTATTTTATTACAAACCTGATTAGTTGCCTCGACTAATTCCTTTCTTGTATTACTCTCCAACTCTCCTTTACTAAGCTGTGAAAGCCTCGCTTCCATGTTCTGCTTATCAATCATTGCAGCCTGCAAAAATATCTTTAAATCAATGATATGCGCCAATTTAGTACTGTTAGCTTAGTTAGTACTGCTAAGCCTTAGTTAGTATTGTTAGCCTAGTTAGTAGCCAAATCTGTTTTGCTCCTTCCTCCCTTAACCAACTTGTATAAATAGTAATACTTCATTTCAGTTGTAATTCATTCACTAAAAAGACTTGTAATCTTCCTCTATTAATTTCATTGCAAACTAAGTGAATCATTTGATTACAAATACGGTTTCATTTCTTCTTATGTGATCCCCTGTTTGTTTTCATAAGCAACTACATTTCATAACTGATTTCTGGTTGTTTTACATTTGTGGGTTGTCGTTGGAAATTAAAAAGGAAGTAGTGGCTACTTATGCATATGATGTGACAGTCATTTGTGATGATCAGTTGTATAAACAGGAAGAAGGTACGGAGCAAGTTAAAATGAGGATGAGTGATAAAGAAGTTGCCCTACAGAATGAAGATAAGGGTACAAAGGAGGCAACTTTTGATTGCTTAATATTTGATACATGGAAGTGGTTGAAAAAGAAAAGGAAACACAATACGACTAATATGGTTTGTTCATGGTGGGTGGACAAACAAAAAGGGAATATGGCTCGTCCATGGTGGCGGGACAAACAAAGAAAGAATATGGGCAAAGTGAGCCTGAGTTGGCACTTAATGCAAAGTGAGGGTGTGAAGAAGGAAATTGACATGTGGAAATGGCCAAGGAGGAAAAAGGGAGTTGTGGAATGTTTTATGTTTACTCAAAAATTTGTTCACTTAGTACAATGTTTTGATCAAGAGAGGTTATACACTAAAGTATTAAAGAAGTATACATCTCATCATATGCAAGTGTTAAGTACAATTCTGTTTACCTGAAGGGCTAATTCTTTCTCTTGACATAGAGATATAAGTTGGTTATGTTTGGATGATAGTTCTTGGAAGTTTTGCTTCTCACGTCTTAAACTTTCATTTAATGTCTCCACTTGTTCCCGCATATCAGCTAATTCTTCTGCCAGCTGCATTAGCATAATAAAAGGATATTCCATCATGATAAACAAACCACATTACTTTTCCAAAAAGTAATAAACCAACCACATTACTTACTTGCTCTGCAGTCTTGTTGGATTCTTCAAGGGCCTTGGCTAGATCTTGTGCATGTACATCCACAGGTCCAGCAGAGCGACGCAACATTATATGTGTCTCAAGGGGAACACATGTTTCTTCACCCTATATGGATTGGGGAGAAAGAATATGAAATCAAAATTTTTAATCTGATTGTTGTATAAATTTTTGATAAGATAGTGATGATAAAATTATACTAGTGATAAAGATGATGACAATATGAAAGGTTAGGAAGAAGGAGGTGTTGGTAGGGAAGAGAAAGAGGGGAGAAGAAAGAGATACCAAGTTTGCTTTTGATGTCTTCTTGGGTCTACCCCTTTTTCTTTTGCCCTCATCAGGTTCGGCTTCAGTAGGTTCTTCAGCAGCTTCAGCTTCTGGCGGCATTTGCGTTTGTGGGTTGGGGGGCCTTCCCCTTTTTTTCTTATTAACATCCTTCTTCGGCCTACCCCTTCCTCTTCTCTTGGGCGACGACGGCTACCAAAATACAAAGTTAGTGCGTTACAAATATATATACATTTAGTTATGATCTTTCTACATTTCATAATAGCAACATTGATGATACCTCATCCGCAACATTTGTCTCCAACCCAGGATTAGGAACATCATAGGCCCCTTCCATAACATTGTTGAGGTTGCCCACTTCCGGAGGGCACTTTTCTTGATGGAAATCACTCGCGTCCGTACTCCCATGACCATGCCTTGAACTTTTAGACCTCGTAGCATCACTACCAGAAGAAGAAATGGGATTGTTTTGCCCTTCTGTTAATGATGCTTTTTTGGAAATTGTTCGTAAGGCCACTTGTCTTCTCCTGGACCTCTGGATTCCAGCACTGTTCCACACAAAAAAATCAAAATAAAAATAAAAAATCTATGATAGAAAACATCAACATGGAGCGAAAAATCTATGATTGCAGAAAAGGTCTACAAGACCTAATAATATGTATGGGTTTTAAGCAGCAGGAAAACTCCTACATATATCTCATGGATGACAACTTGTTTACCGTGTAGTCCAATTCATTCAATTGTTTACATTTTGAAGCAATTGAAGATAAAATTTGTTTATTATTTGCTTTTGTACTTGCAGGATTATTTGAATGTTAAATTTAAGGAGACTAAACATAGTAACATGTATTTTCCACAGGTAGGTATTATCGTTTTTGATTGATTATTTGATGCACTGGACTAGGTAATGGAGTTTTTATGTTTCCCTCCAAAGGTGAACATATATTAATAACGAAAAATAATACCCGAATTACGTCATATGCAAGTAGGTTGGACAGACCCCAACTACTTAACAACTATACATATCATACTAACACAAACTATACTTAGAAACTAAAGCAGATTCACTAGACATATCATACTAACACAAACTATACTTAGAAACTAAAAGCAGATTCCAATTTCATACTGACAAATGCTATCAGAAACATAAACGATGCACTTTTGCAGAAACAGCAAATGCAACGCAAAACATATTCTGACAGCAACTTTGGGATTCCTCCAGAACAGGAAACCTTGAAAACAAAAGGCTACATTTCCTTGGACTAATGAGCGTATCTAAATCATGTGAGGTAGTCCCATCTTGCATGACTCACCAAGACATAAAAAGATACACTTGCTAGCAAGGCTTCGCCCTTTGAATCAATAGCCATCTGTTCTAACTGTTCTAATCACCGCTTCCAAACACTCCCTTTGAATCCCAAATGCTATAATACTAACATTACACCAGCATATACAACAGGCAGTTCATCACGACATTTTCCAGCCTGCATAGCACCATAAACATGCTGAAATTCTTCAAAATGAAGTTCCCATGCTCAGCCTTAAAACATCCTTCTACAAATAGGAAACTCACCTTATGAAAATTACTAACTAACCAGCCATCACAGATCCAATTTGCATAATTATAATAGCCCAATCTTTCAGAGCACGTTATACTATGAATTGGACTATTAAGGCAGGATAAGTTTTCATCCTCAATGTACTGAGCCATCTGTTCCATATATATGCTACCACCCTTAGAATGTTTTGTATCAAGGCTGATTAGTGGTATTGTTACCCAATCATATATTCCTCTATATGCTTTGAATACAAGGTACATTAAACTTCCCAATGCACAATTCATCAAGACAGGAAACTTTCATTATGATAATTACTAACCTAATCTTCATACCTAGCTGCTTCCTCCTAAACCACGCTAGTATAAGATAAGATTTTATGTTTGCTACGATTAACTAAGTGATCGTGATTTTGATTCTCGCAGTTTATACCGTATTCGTTTATAGAGAAGGAAGCCAGCCATGTTGAGGGTTTTAGTCCGGAATTGGCTCTTGTGACCGTTGGAGGAGGGAAAGAACTTGAAGAAAAACTTGTGGTATTGATCCCGTTACTCTACAATTGCTATCTAAGAATGATATTGTTTTGTATTTTCTTGAAATTAGACATGAAAATGAATTTTGTGAAGTTGATTTAAGCTGGATGAATTAAGACATGAGTGTGACTTTGATTTTTGCAAATTGTGAGGCTCTTGCAGGTTCGACCTACTAGTGAAACCATTGTTAACCATATGTTTACGCAGTGGATTCATAGTCATCGTGATCTTCCTCTTATGATTAACCAGGTTCGCCCTTACTTTATGTCTCCTATTGTCAACATTTTTTGAAGATTATTCGACGTTTCTTTTATAGTAACCGCACTTGTTCTTTCAATGATTATAATTAGTGGGCAAATGTTACAAGATGGGAGATGCGTACCAAACCCTTTATCAGGACTCTCGAGTTTCTATGGCAGGAGGGGCATACTGCTCATGCTACTCCAGAGGAAGCAGAAAAAGAGGTTCATATAAATATAAATATATATATATATATATATATATATATATATATATATATATATATATATATATATATATATATATATATATTTATATTAATGCGGAAAAGATGCTACTCCGAATCTAATCTGTAACAGGTTTTTGCTACTTAAACTGCAGGCGATGCAGATGATTGATGTTTATACCAAATTTGGGTATGAGGAAGCTGCAATGCCTGTAATACCAGGTCGAAAATCAAGGGTAGAGACATTTGGTGGAGCAGATAGAACTTATACAATCGAAGCAATGATGGGTGATCGTAAGGCCTTGCAGGCTGGAACCAGTCACAATCTGGGACAAAACTTTTCCCGTGCTTTTAGTACACAGGTTTGTTTAAAATTTATTAATGTTCATCGCTTTAATTTGGTGGAAATTCTAGGAAATATGTATGAGAGGAAGGAATTAGCTACTAATTTTGTACTTTGATTGGAATTATAAAAATTCTTTTGTGCGGAGTTGGCTTTTCGAATATATTTAATTGGAATCCAGTCTCTTATCAAGAACCACATTACTACTTCCACACCTGTTGACCCCAACTTGAAACTTTATCCATACAGTTTACTGATGAAAATGGGCTCTGATAAGTACGTTTATCCTAACTATGACTCGGCTCTTATTACTAATCACTATTAACCACAAATTAATCACTATTAACACAAATTAATCACAAATTAATCACTATTAACACAAATTAATCACAAACTAACACAAATTAATCACTATTACCACAAATAAATCACTATTAACAAATAAGTGTCCCCGCTAGAAGCGTAAAAACAAAAAAGAAATACCTCAGCAGATCAGAATCCATGATTGTAACAAATATGATGTGAGTATGGGGGTGCTGTGGTGGAGATGGTAGTGCGGTGAAGTAGTGGTGGTGTGGGGATCGATCTAGAGAGGAGAAGGGGGTTTCTTAGAGACGAAGCTTCTTTTCTTTTCTTTTCTTTTGTGGTGTCTCAAAATTACCAAAGAAAAATAGTTAAGGGTATGTTTTGGTAAAAATAGATTGCCTGTGGTGTTGTTCTTGTTGAAAAAGATTATCTTTTCACTTATAAGTTTTGTCTGTTCAGAAAAATTATTTTTTAAATGGCATTTTTTTTTTAAATAATCTTAAGCTTCAATAATTTTTCATAATTTTGGCTGCCAAATATACCCTATGTATACACTTTTAGCATCTTTTTCTTATTTTGATCATGCTCGAGCACTACACGTGTCAAAATTTGAATGCGGTTGAGCAGTCGAGCATGACCATTTTGAGAAAAAGGTGTTGAAAATGACTATATAGTGGATCAAGCTTGGATTTTTCTACCCTTTTGGTATTTTTCTATACTAGACGAGTACCCGCGCCTAGCGGCAGCGATGTTTAGTTTTCTGCAAAGTTCCGACGACCTATAAGTTTCTTTCAACAAACTGTATTTGTAGCATTAGAGAATCGTTTTTCGAATAACTACATTCTGATGCTGGTTGCATAGCAGCCAAATATATAGTTTTTAAAAAAATTATGTGGAGTCGATTTAAGTGTGGGAGTATATTTTTCTAATAGGATTGTTTTAAGTTATTAAGATTTTAGAAATAATAGATTCAATCATTACAAAAAGCAACGGTATTATGTAGTTGACAATATTATATTGTAGTTTAGAGGTATAGCCAACATGTGTGACCGCTTTTTCTTGTTTGGTCAGTAATTTAGGCAGTGATAACTATTTTTTTTACATGTGTAGCGTTTATCATTTGTTGTGTGGCTTTTAAAATTGTAACTTTGCAAATTGATATCACCATATAAATTATTTTGTACTATCAATTTGTATAGATATTTATGCATTGTTCAAAGCCATTTGTTTGAGGTACAAATAATTATCGCTAAAGATAACAATACTATTTATTTTTTGTGATTTTAATAAACTTACATTACATTATTGATACACTGGACAAAGGGCTATACAATATATATTAACTTTTAACGCGATTCATATATGCTAGTCTCTTAAATGGTGCAGAGCAACATTTTTTAAATAACATTATACAAATGACCAATTACATGTGTCAAAGCAAAATAAACCAAAAACTACAATTACTTGGTCTCTCCTTTCAAAAAATTTGTCACGGGTTCCACAACTCTTCATCATTTCTTATAATTTTGTCAAATTTGAAACCCGATTTCACCCGGTGGTTGGTACGGTTGAACCGTTCCAATAAAAAGCGGTCGATTTAAACCGAGTCAAACCGATAGGTTGGGTCGAAAAAATGCCAAGTAAGCAGGTCAGGCCGGCGGGTTTGAAGCGTCGGTCAACCGGTTATCGGTTTCAACAGTCAACCCGGTTATCTCCGGTTTAATGAGTATCGGTTTCAATTGGTTGTTTTAATTTGGTAGATGTGCTTTTAATTGGGTGTACAATGTGAATAAATTATTGTACTTTTAACTAATGGAGTGTTTTAATAAGAGTATTAATTATATTATTTATTTCTCTCCAATTTAGTAGTATTTTCAACATTCAACTTTCAGCATTTTTCTTTTTTTTGTGAATTTTTGTTTATATAGTATAGATAGTGAAAATGACTATATAGTGGATCAAGCTTCGATTTTTCTATACTTATGGTATTTTTCTCTTATTTTATTACTAGTTATAATACTCGTGCATGTGCGAGTTTTACATTTATTGTGCTTTTATTATTAATTATATTAATTAGGGGTAGGGTTTTTTTCCGTGTGTCGATATAGTGCAATAGGTGGGAAGCAGCCTTTTAATTTAAAATTTACACATAGATTAGAAGGTGTATGTATGTACGGGTAATTTTTTTTATTTCTTTACATTAGACACAAATATTTTTAAAATCACTTCCCTTTTTTACTGAGTTTTTTTCTTTATAATCTTGATACTTAAACTTTTATGTTTATTTTTCTTTTCTTGATTATATATAAAAACGTTTTTTTTCTAACTATTGCCAAATACATAATATTTGAGTTTTTTTAGTAAATATTTTAAAATAAAAATAATAATAAATAAATAAAATATTACCAGATAAGGTATGAATTAATTTTTTTTAAATGAAAAATTCCCACTAGTGATTTTGTTTTATTAAAAAGAAAAAGAAAAAGAAAAACTATTTTTGCGAGATGTTAATTTTTTGATGAAAACAATTGGCGGGATAAAGTAAATGTGATGATGGAAAACTAAAAAATTTGGTGAAAACACATAAAAGTATCAAGTATTATTAACTTTTTACTTGATAGTAATAAAGTCTATATTCACAAAACTTTCATGAAACAGTGAAATTGGAACCTGATAATGAAATAAGTTCGGCCAGATACCTATCAATTGTAGTATTGGCTTGGATAGGGACATAGGTCGGGATCGGTTTTCTACCTTAGAGGGTGTACTTATTAAGTATAAAGATCAAGGCGAATTTATTTACCATCACAACCACATGTGAGAATGGTGAGAATTGTACTTGGTAGAAGTTAGTCAAGATAAAGAGCCATATTACGAATTACAAGTGACGGATCTACAAAGGCTGATAGGTTAATATATATTATATAGTGTTTCCGAGAACGAAAATTTTGAGAAAATTAGAAAAGTGGAGAATTGACTTGTGTAAAGGAGCTGGATGGTTCACTTTGCAGAGGCTTTATAAAACTTGTGGGTTTTGAAGTTGATACCTCAAATATATCACTATTCCACCAACCTAACTTATTCTTCTTATATCATTAGGAAAGACTTTTACATGCTAATTGTAAAGGTATATCCATAAATAAAGTTTGCTAAACTCTGAACAAAGAAGACTACCTCACTATACAACAAAAATGGCATAAAATAAGCTAACTATGCTTAAATGCCTTCAGCAAACTACCATGTAGGACTCCTAACATATATATAGTTCTTGAAGTATGAGATACTTAAGAAGTTCAATTTATTCTTATGGATTATGCTGCTAAACCAACAAGCATGGACACTATATGATGAATCACATCGCAAGTTTCTTGGCAACTACCATGAGATACTGAATCTAGATTAACAATGGTCATTGGCATTCTGTTTAAATATACTAAGGATGCTTATGATCATCTAAGGTCAGATTATCAGTTTTCAATGATCAACATAGGACTAGCTATTTTCTAGCTATAAAGTTTCAAGGAAAGTGGCAGTAGTTACAAAGGTTACACGTTAAGCGAAGACCAAAAGCACATTTTTACCAAAAATTGGTGTTCTTATTGAAAAAAAATAATTCTGTAAATCACATTTGGCACACCAAAAAACTAAGAAACTTTCAAACATATTTGGGTAATAAATGTTACGGGAAATACAATCTGACCTAATGAAGAAATATCAACACATTTTGACTTGAACCTATTTTTACACAACACCAAACCGGTCCGAGCTACCTATTTCCACCTCTATATCATCGCACAAGCAGTATAAAAGTAGAGAAAGATTGTATATGAAGAATGTATGATATTTATAATATTGAATTTTTTTGAATGCAGATTATCTTGGTCCGCGTAGAGTTAAAGTGGTTGAGATGTCCAAGTTTGGCCATCCAGTAAGTTACTTATGTTGCAATGATATACCTGGTGTAAACCTTGATATCTTTTGTTATAATATCTTAGTAACCCATTGGTAACTAAGATATCTATTTGATAATCTTAGTGTTTATCTAGGAATGCAAGACTTGATAATACATCTTTAAGATTATATTGCACTCAAGGATATCAGACTTGATAATACATCTTTATTCTAAGTGTAAGATATGACTCGATAAATCCTTATCGTCTTGAAGGATGACACATTATTTTTATGTTAACCAAGTGAGGCAACATATGTAGATACAAGACAATATCTACAGTCATGAGTTAGACTTGTGATTTTGATATTGTATGTAATCTTTGCAAATAATGAGTCCGGATTTGTTAGGAAGTTGTCAAGTCACAAAACAAGTCAAGCTAATGGGTGAAGGATGAGTAAAGGATGGAAGAATGCAGTTAATGTGTGTAATGATTACAACATCTTTGTAAACAGTGGTTCACGGATTGCAAGAAACCAGTTTTATGCTTCCTTCCTTTATAGAGAAAGGTACCTTGGGTGGTTTTTGTGAATTTTCAAATTTTGATGAGGAATTCTTATCCTATTGGTGCAAAAGAAGTTAAGTGATCCTAATATGTTCAAATATAAGTGAAAAGAATATAAATGATAAGACATTGGTAAATTAGAGTGCGGGTTTTGAGCGGGAAATGTGTGTTTAACATAACAGATTGGCGGAACCAAATTTTCTAAGGGGCGGACCCAAAAATTTGGTTCCGTCCAATCCGTGGCTTACTGAGGTTTTTACCAAGGAGTGATATAGCCTATCTTGGCTTATTCTAATCCCATGTAATGAACTATAAGGAGTGAAATAATTGTTTGTGAGTGAGAATCAGGCTCAATAAAATATTTTCACAAATGCATAGATAATCTAAAGGAAAACTATAGAATTTTCAACAAAACATGAAAAATGAAAATTGATAACATAACGATGTTATCTACCTGCAAGATAAACTGTTAGTTAACCTGATAGATTAGTAGCAAAATTGTCATCCCAGAAAACACATAATAGTTCATACATCATTGTTAATTATTGTACCAAACACTATTTTCAAAGATACTAAATGTTTTAGGCTATCATTGAAAGTAGTGACACATTTTAACAATTGAACTTATATGCGGGAGATTGTGCAAAACAAATTACAAACAAAAGCATCCACTATGTTAACAAGATGCTTAAGGATAGTGGACCCAAACAACAGAAAACAATACAATTATACTCTAAATGCAGACAAAATTAACTAAAACTAAGGAAAAACTAATGTTAGGATTTAGTAAATCTAGTTATTAAAGCGTCGGTCACCTCAACTATATGTAATCGTTAGAAAGCTCGTAGCCATAGTTATTTAATGTTAGATAGTATTTAGTTAAGTAATGTAAGTGGAGGGCCAGACGGGTCTTTACCCACTGTATGCATGATCCACAGCCCGTAGGTGGCGTTTTATGTAAGACTATAAATACCCTCTACCTCCCAAGGTAGAGGGTTGGAGCTCATAATAATACTTTTACTTTCTCTCACTAAGTTCCCAAACCTCTAACTCTTTCTCTCTCTAAAATCTTATATTATACGCCTAGTTTGATCATGCTATGATGTGTTTATGAAATCCAATATGTTACAAATGGTATCAAGAGCCATGGTTTGATCATCTCTCTTACATATCCTTGGATTTCTAGTGGTTTTATATGGTTTTTGGGTTTGAAAAAGTTTGGTGGTTTTTGCATCATTTGGATCATTTCTTGTGTTAAAGTTTGAATTTTAAGTGTACTTTTGTGTTTAGAATCATTGTAAGTGCTTGGGTTTTGATTTGGAAAGCTTGAATCACTGTAGTTGAGCGTGTTTTGGATTAAAAAGGGTTGTGTTTAAGTTTTTCTTCCTAGCGACTTGGTTGTCGGATAAATTTTCTTCGTAGCGACTTGCTTCATTATTTGGTAGCGACTTGTAGTTGAAGTGGTAGCGATTTGAGTCCTAGCGACTTTTCTATTGAGACAAGACGACAAACAGTACAAAGTAGTGGAGACACCATTTCGGCTAGCGACTTGGTTGACGTAGCGACTTGTCTTTATTACTTCTAGCGACTTGTCTTTGTTGTGATTAGCGAGTTGCTATTTAGCGACTTGATCTCTTAGCGAGTTGTTCCTTAGCGACTTGTCCACTTAGCGAGTTGCTCTTTAGCGACTTGTCAGCTTAGCGATTTGTTGCCTTAGCGACTTGGTTCATAGCGACTTGTGGTTAACGACTTGGTTCATAGCGACTTGAGCTTCTAGCGAGTTGTTACTTAGCAACTTGGTGTCTAACGACTTGTCTTCAAGGGTTATAGCGACTTGGTTGATTATTGTTTCTAATACGGTTTTCTCTTGATTTGGTAAAATCCCGTGAAAGAATCTATTTCCCGGTTTAATCATAGAGTTATAGAATCCCGTGAAATCTGCAAACATGTCTACCAATGTGCCTACAATCATCTCTTACAGAGGGGCGTTCAAGCGGTTGGATCGGATACTTGCCTACCATGCTTGATGACCGACTATGACTCATGGGCTTAACGAATTAGGTTGTATTATGCGGGAAAGGAAAAAGGGGTCAACATTCTCAAGTCAATTGATGAAGGACCTTATCGATTGAGACTACAGACACACTTGAAAGCTAACTAATGGAACAATGATCTTAGGATTGGACGGACCAAAGAGCGATATGATGAACTGACCGGTGATAAGGAGAAGAAGAATCACGATCTGAGACATCGGCCTAACATCATACTTGAGGGCTTACCTAAGGACATTTACAAGTCGATCAATCACAAAACTGAAGCTAAATTTGGGACAATGTCAAGATGCTTCTCTCGGGTTCTGAATTAACCAAGGAAGACAGAGAATCACAAATGTATGATGAATTTGAGCACTTTAAGATGAAACCAGAAGAAAGTGTCTATGAATATTACGTGAGATTCCACAAGCTTGTAAATGACATGAGGAGTATCAAAATGACCATGCGAATATTGACTAAACTCAAAGTTTGTGAACAACATGAATCGAATGGCACAAATTTGTCACCTCTGTGAAGCTAACCAAAGGATTAAAGAACACCAACTATGAGAAAATGTATGCCTTCCTTCGGAATGAGAGACATGTTATGTTTGAGCGAAGGATTCTTGAGCAGTTCAAATCTAAGCGAGTGGAGAAACAAGTTCGTCAAATGATTCAAGCGGCTTCTACACCAATGTTGGAATTACCACCAAAGCTTCACAAGTCATACCCACGGGTAATGGTAATTACAAGCTCATTTACGATCCGACATATAAGCCTCGATTCAAACACACTCATGGAAAACTTCATCAATCAACTGTCTCTTATGGTTAGTCAAAATATGAATTCTACTCCACACACCAACAATAACCTCGATAAAGTGGCATCCAATCACACAACCAATCAACTGCTATCGAGATGGTAAGGTAGTAGTGCGAGAATGTGCAAGGAAGGCGGTATGAACAAGGGATGATTGGAGCGGAGTTATTGTAATCTGGAGTAGGTGGAGGATATGTGGCTAATCATAATCGTGGAAGAAATGCCAATCAAGGGCAAGCAAAGCCAATCAAATGCTACAAGCTGTGGTGGTGGCGGACACATTGCAAGGAACTGCACATCTCCAAAGCGTCCCGAATGCGAGAATACTTCGAGACAAGATGTTGCTTGCAAGCTGGGATAATGGGCGACTTTGGATGAAGAAGAGTTGTTGTTTCTTGCAGAAGGGAATGCTAAGACATATGATGTTGATGTAGATGAGCAACCAATTCAGGAAATAGGTCACAATCATCAAAATGCCTTTCAAGTTCTGTGATGCATTTGACTCGATGTCGATGATGAACCTCTTGTCCAGGACAATCTTCATGGCTAGCATTTCTCCAATGGTCTCAAAGGTCCCATCACCACAATTTGGTCCATCAAGGAATCAATCATCTCAGAGGTATTAAAACTATACGATGATGTTGATGAGCAAAAGATTCATGACAAAGTACAATCAACTAAAATTGTTGAGTCAGATATTGAAAATATGGGTAATATCAATGTTGTCCCATATGATCAATATGTGAAACAAAATGAAAGTGGAATTGTACCAAGTGATGCATCTTCAAATCAATGATGACTATATTTTTATGAATACCTTGCATGTGCCCCAATGATTCTGTTATCTCTGAACTGAAGGCCTATAAAGAACAAGTTGCTATTTTTGAACAATGTGCTAAGTTTGAGTTAACTACCGTGGCGAAATGGATGACCAAATGCTTACAATTATTAGAAAAAGTAATTTTAGAGAAGAAGTGTTAAAACAAGAGTTAAACTCCTTACAAGAAAAACTTTCTAAAACTGCTAAGCAAAAGCAAGAGCTTAGGGATAATGTTAAAATGCTTAAACAAGAATTTAAAGCTAAGGAATCAAAACTTTTGAATGACTTTTCTAATCTAAAAACTTTGAAAAACTAGCTTGAAAATAAGTTATGCGTACATAAGGGAACACCATTGAATTGCTCACATGGTCACTAAGCATAGAGTCTTGGCGATAAGCGAGTATTCCCATTGTAAAGGAACCCGATCACGAGTATGGTAAGAAAGCAAAAGCTCGCTCAAAGCGTAATCTATGATGGCAATGAGATTCTTAAACCTAGACAGAAACCTAGTTGTGTTGAGTGCACAGAGGAAGATATTCAATTAGAAGATGCCTCTAGGAAGAAAATGGATGAGAAGTTAAATGATCCTGAGTGTAAAAAGCAGAACCTAATAGTCAAACCCCATGATTATAAAAAGGAAAATTGGATTTCCCTGAACAAGTTTAAGCCTCAAACTCTGTTCACCGAACAAGTGTTCGGAAAAGGATTTAGATAAGCAAAAAGATAATATTGTTGTGACAAACATCCCCTTAGGAAAATGCCTCACAAATCTGTGTATCCTCTAATACACCAATGCATTTAGTTCCTAGAACTATTTCCACTAATAGTAAGACCTTAATCAGCCTATATGTAGTTTACCAACTATTTGTTGATTTTGAAAAACGTGTAAAAGATAATCACCTCTAATGGGATAAGCGAAGGGAATGAAAGGGTTTTGAGCAAACTAAAGAATGCTATTTAACCGAGGTCATGCCTTTCTTTAAACAATTAAAAGGTCAATTTGAGAGTCTTCAAAAGGGGATAAACTCAGATATTAAAGAAATGGAAAAGGAATTGATTGCAATGATTGTTGAGGTCAATGATTATGAACGGGAACTCAAATATAATGAAATTGAAAGGAAGAATCTTCATATCTTAAATGAGAACTTAGTATTGAGTTGTGTGGCTCAAGATGTGTTTTATACTGTTACTAAGCATTCTATTGCTGCTTCTCAATTTCATGAATTAAGCTATAGCGTTGAAAGTTTCCCATGATCGTGTCATTGAGCTTGAAAACAAAAACTCATAACTAAATGATAAAATTGATCAGGATGATCACGATAATTTGGTAAAGCATCTTTCTAAACTAGAAGTTGAACATTTTGATTTGCAATTAAAATATCAACATCTCAAAGAAAATGTCAAAACCTCAAACATCAAGACATCCTCAAATGTTCCAGAGTTTGATGCACTTTTTGAAATAAACAAACGTGATGACCAGATTCAAGCTCACTGTAACACGATCAGAAAGTTGAAAGCCCAAATTTCACAATTAAAGGGCGATAAGAACAATGTGACTGGCTCCTAAATGGCTCCTCCTTTAGATTCTCAAGGTTCTCAAACCTTTCATCTTCAAAACTTGGTTAATGCGTTACAAAAGGAAAATGAGAGTTTTCTAGAAGAAAATAAAAAAGTTAAACAACATTTCAATGAGTTATTTGAATCCATAAAAGTCACTCGTAACAAAACTAACGAAAAAATAGCTTCGTTGCAAAAGGAAATTGAGAATCTGAAGAGTCAGGTAAAAGGGAAAATGCCAATGACCAATGGTGAGAATGTTGCACCAAAGATGCCTTCTAAATATGCTATGTCTGTAAAGTACATTCCCCCTCATCTTAGGAATAATGATCTTGTGATTCAAACATATTTTTCATACCTTAAGGATAGTCTAGAATGTCTCTGTGAGATTGTAGAAGAGGATAAGATAGAGAAACCACTTGATAATGCTATTGGGCATGCGTTCTTATATGCCAAACGATCTCAGAAACTTCTAGAATTGTTAGGAATTGTAAATTCCATGTTAAAGAGTCGGTCATCCCAATTATGGTCTAGCATATGTTAGCTCGTAGACTTGTAGTTATTTACTTTATGTTGTAGTTAATTAGTTAGTTTGTAGCGTAGTTTAGCGTAGTGTAACACCGTGGAGGAAGGACGGGTCTTTACCCACTGTATACCTGATCCATAGGCCGATAGGAGGTCGTGTAGTCTTGTAACTATAAATACCCCTTCCATCCTTGGAAGGGGTGTGGCTTCTTTGAATCTAACATTTCATTTTTATAAAGCAACTCTCTTTCAAGAACCTCCTCTCTACTCTCTTCATCTCTCTAATGGCTTTCTTATTCAATCATTGTCCTAGACCACCCGAATCATCAAACAACATAAATATTCACGATCCTACAATTGGTACAAGAGCCAAGGTTGTGTTGTTTTGATGGTTTTTTGAAGCGGGTTAATATGCGCTTTGATACGGGTTGTGTTTGTTGATGGATATTTGTGGTTCGAATCACGTTCCAAAACTGTTTTTATGCTTTAGTGTTGAATCTGATAAAAAAAATTTATTCTTTCACTAATAACAGTTTTTAAAATTGTTTTGTGTATCCATTTGGTCAAAATGTCTATGTTCTCAACTTTTGTGTCGCAAAACTGTTCATGTATCAGTTTTGTCTATCATCTTTCTTGACAATTTTTGTTCAATTTCCATGATTATTTGAGCTCAATAAAGTCATAACCAGTCAAAGCAGGATGGGTATAAATGTAGCTTTTACGGGTCTATACTAAATGGTCTTGAACTTTTCTTGGATGCGGATTGGTGTTTTTCTTGGTTGCGAGTTGGCGCATTTTGAATCGCGACTTGTCTAAATATCCATGATTCAATGCATCTGGTTTATGAAGTTGCACTTGCTTTTGAGTGAGTTGTGTGTATAATTCAAAGCGACTTGGCTAAACTTGTTTTTTTAAAGCAAGTTAATTACATAATATTAAAGCGAGTTGGTTTGGGTCATGATGCGAGTTGGTTCATTATATGAGTTGAGTACTAGCAGATAAGTAAGCGAGTTGTGAAAAATGCAGGTTATCTTTTGTGTCAACTGCTACTTCATTAAGTCAAATGCGACTTATTGTTTAAACACTTCATGCGAGTTGTAAAGAATGAGGTTTGACTACAATAAAATAGAAAGCAAGTTGTTGACCATCGACAAAAACACAACATGCCAATCGACCTCTGTTTTTCACATCATCATCCAAACAGTTCGAAATTCTTTTTCAACCAAAACAATTAACTACATCCTTCACATATTCAATTTCATCAACTCCAAAATCAACATATGTTCTATCAACAATCTCAGAATCGACATTAAAGGAAATCAAAAATTTAAAATATCTCAGATCCGGTTCATTTTTCTTTATCTTTACAAGATTTTATGTTGAACCTTCATCATCACAGATATTTAAATGTAAAGCATAGATCTTTGAGCATCACTGATCTATGAGCATCTACTCTTTTTCAAAATTCAAAACTTATGAAGAAAGAATAAAACCATTAGGGTTTATCTCTCTCCTTGTTCAGTTATATGTTAAACGAATCAAAAAATTAAAATAAACCTACCTTTTAGCGTGGAGTGATCTCGTAACCTACTCAATAATCTAAAACCATCCCTGTGGCTAGGTCGAATAGACTCACACCATCCCTGTGGTTGTGATGTCGATGCCTTCTCAGAACCATCTAGCCATCCCTATGGCGTGGTTCAATTGATAGCTAACTATTAAAGTCATTATCTCCTGTGTTTTAAGATTTGATAATGATATTTTTTTTTAGTTTTGAGGCGGATATCATTGAGAAGTATTAGTGATGGAAGTGATTTGGATTGTGTAGCTGATATATGGTGAGAAGGCCTGGTATATTGTGAGAGATAAATTAGGGTTTTGTTTGTCTGCGTTTGTGGTGAGAAAGAGGCGGATTTGTGAGTGAAAATAGGATAAGAGTGTAAGTTAGTGTGATTTATACCCGTGGTTTTAGGGCAAAACATGGATCAGGTTGTGTGGAAAACTAGAAGGGGGGGTTGAATAGTTTTGCCAATTAAAACTTCATTTTAATCTATTTAGATCCACTTATGTCAATCTATTTGGATGTGTGTGTTGGATGTTGATCAACAAGCATATAAGGGTAAGTAATGAAAAGATAAGAGTAAGAATCACAAAACCACAACGCGAGTATTTATAGTGGTTCGGCTACAAGGTCACCTTCCTTGCCCTACTCTACTCCCCGAGTCACCTACTCGAGAGTTCGTAATCACTACACCAATCTCCTTATGGCGGAGAAGCCTTCACAACGTTGCCTACTCTTTTTCCGGTACTAGGCTAACCACCGGGTTCTTTCACTCCAAGGTGAACCACACCTACACAACGTCGCCTACCCTTTATAAGGTACTAGGCTAAGTACCTAGTTCTTTCACTCCAAGGTGAACTACACCTTCACAACGTCGCCTACCCTTTATTAGGTACTAGGCTAAGCACCTAGTTCCATTGCAATGGAGGAACTACTACCACACTACACCAACTACTAATCCCAAAGGAGATCTACTCCTTTACAACATCATCAAGGATATCAATATCCTTGGATCTAATACTAGTCTATCTTGTACATCAAACACACCATATCGAATGTACATCTAAGGCACCTTTCACTAATGCCTTTGACTAGATCTACAAGACACCTTTCACTAATGTCTTGTGTCTTCACTTCTAAGCACCTTTCACTAATGCTTCTTTGTCTTGACTTCTAAGCACCTTTCACTAATGCTTCTTTGTCTTGACTTCTAAGCACCTACCACAAGTGCTTATGCTATAGACGATAGATACCCTTCACTAATATCTTCGTCTTGACACTTGAGACATCTTTCACTAATGTCTTCAACACTACACTTCTTTGAAGAAAGAAAGGAATCATAAACAAGAAGACTTCATAGCCTTGATGATGAGGAAGCATGGCAACTCATGGACTTGAGCTTGCTCGACTTCAAAGGTGGTGATCTTGCCTTTAAGAGGAACCTAAAAGATCACAAAAAAACAAAACTACAAACATAGATCTCTTGGATCTAAGGTTAGTGAGATTTAACGCAGGGGAGAAAGTGTATTGGAAAGGGGTGAGGTATAATGAAGAAATGGCTCACTATTTATAGAGGAAAAATCCTACTGTTCCCCGGATCCCACGGATCCCTTCCACAAGGGATCCGTCTAGCGCAAATCTAGGGATCCGTGGGGCCTCCCCTTACCCATGGGTATTTTGGTTATGGGTCATGGGTTGAACCATGGATCTTTGGCTAGATACAATGTATCTTTGAGTGCAATGCACTTAGTCACTTGGGTATGGGTTGATCCATGGGTTATGGATATTATCCATGTATGATATAAGCATGATGTCATGCAATGGGTTATGGGTCAAGATCCATGGGTTATGGGCTTTGGGTTATACCCAACTACATTCAATGTATTTGCCCAATGGGTTGTGATACTTAAGTTTCTACCCATTTATATTACCCAATATACTACATACTAGTTATGTGTATATTTTACCCAAATATGTAAACACTAGTTGTTGTACATATGTATTACTAAATCATAAAATCACTTATACTTGTTTTAGTGTTTTATGTGAAAATGTGAATATGTTAGAAACTATTAGTTCAAACCATTTACGTATTTTATTTGTTTCGTTAATATGATTTTACGTTTGTTATCGACAAAACATTAGAAGATCGTAAAATATAAATAAACGTTTTACGACTTATTTGTATTAACAATCTCCCCCTTTTTGTTGATGACAAAACATAAAATTATTTTAAGGAAAAGCTAAAATTAGTAAAAGTTTGAATTTGTAGTTTTACTTTCTTCTCCCCCTTTTTGTCTAAACAAAAAGTGTTTGAAGGAAAGCAACACATCGTTTTTCAGAAAAACATGTGAAAGAAGTAAAAGTAAGAGGAAATAGAGAGCAAGTAACGGGAAAGGATCTCGTCTTTACTCCCCCTTGACGAGTCCATCCCTATGTAAGGGCGTCAAGTAAGTGATACTAATCTAGTTTGTTTGCAAATAAGTTTGTGAATAGACGAATGTGCTCCCCTTTGATGATTGCAATTATGCAAGAGGATGTCATGAAATGTAAACCTAGTATTGCAAGTAATTTGCAATGTATTGCTTTGACATAAAGCTCCCCTAGCTTTGGGATGTCAAAGTCTTCATGTGTAAATTGAATAACTACAAAACAAAGGTTAGAAAGCAAGTATAATTCATAATTTCCTGCAAATGTGATCCAAGTTAGTAGAAATAAGCTTTCGTCTCCGGATCCCGGTTCCCTCCTAGTAGGGATCCGTCTAGGCAATTACGAGGATCCGTTTTATTGTAATTTGAACAAAGGTGATATAACAAGTAATGTTATCACAAAAATGAGATATGAATACAAGGTAATCATATGCCCAGAAAAATAACAAGTAGCATGTAATTTCCATTTAATAAAAATAGAGTTATGATATACATGACTCTAAAAACTAAGAAAATAAGAAAATACATGACTAGGAATTTCTAAACCAACTATCGCTTGATGCTAGAACACCACTAAAAATCTTCTAGCTCAAGTTTTGTTTAGGTTTGATCTCGTCGAAACGTTCGAGGAGATGATAGAACATGAAACGTTGGTCTTCTCGTACTTCATGTATCAAACTTTCAACATGTTGACAATGATAGCAATCTTTGTCATGGCTAGGTATTGGTGGTGGAAGAAATGAAATGGCTTGATGCGAAGGATCAAGTGAAGCGGCTTGTGGGGCTTCAAACGATGGAGGGATTGGTGGAGGTGCATTTGAGAATGACTCAACCAAGAATGATGGTGGTGGTAGATAAGTGTCAACTTCCATATGGTGGGTGGTTGACTTTGATGATTTCTCATAATCCAAATGGGATTATATGATGGTAACGGCAAAAAGGAAGCGGAGCAAGTGTTGACTCAACACCTTGATTTTGAACCATTATTCCTCCTAATGAGAAGAATGTTGTCGGCGTGAAGGATGAGATGGCCTAGGAGGCAAGTCCTCTAAATTGTAGAGGTGTGGTGATGATAGTGGGGATGTAAATGAAATAGCTCTAGGAACCAATGGTGATGGTTTAGTGGAGATGATATTGTTTTGCCTAGGAGGTATGGTGGTGTTTGGCATAGGTAGTTTTGTGGGTACTATCTTTTAGGAATTGGTTTGATTGGATGATGAAGGATTCTATCATTTGTTGGCTTGACTGGAGATGATTCGGTTGAAGAGATTTAGTGTATAACCACGAGCCTTTTCATGGGTGGTTCTTTGGTGGATAAGTTACTACTTGGGGTTTTCCTCATGATGAGATGATTTCAAGAGGTTGCAAGAGCTGAAAGTTAGGATGAGAGTGATGACTATGGAGGTCCTAACAAGGTGGTTTATAAACCAAAAGATTTGGCAAGTGCATTTAAGCCTTAAGCCACTAGGATTCATTGGAGTGTGATGATTAACATGCACAAGAGTCAACTTCAGAGGTTACACTGATCTAGGGATTCTTTTAAGATGAGATGGAGTGTTTGAGTTAGGAAGATGAGTTGAAATGATTGTTTTAGCAAGATTTGACATAAACTGTCATCCGGATCCCACGGTTCCTCCCTCAGAGGGATCCGTCTAGGCTAATCCTAGGGATCCGGCTTTCAGTAGTTATGAAAGAGTGGAAATGATGTTTCTAAGATCTAAGACCTATATCATCTTGAGTGTTTCAGTCCTCCTAAGTGTTTTAAATGAAGGGGTGCTTGAGTACTTGAAGGTAATGAATGATGTAGCTAATGATTGTCATTTATGGAAGGATTTGGAACTTTCAAGAGTACCAATGGATGAGCAAGGATGACACTAAAGATTTAGAGCGTCATTTGAAGCTAAATGATCCTAGAGATCAGGTTATGTCTTAGGATAGTGTTTTGGAAAATATCCTAGAAGCTTTTGAGATGGGAAAACTAGATTTTGATCAACTTTGATCAATTTTGAGGTGAGGATGATTAATGATCAATTTTGCCATAATCGAAAGATTTCTAAGACTAGATGTGAGGGATTAAGTAGAAAATGAAGTGTGAGTTTAAGAGCGGAAGAGTAATGGATTAAAACCAAAACGGTAGATCTATAATCGTCTTAGAGTGTGATCTAGGTGAGTTATGTATGAGTAGGAAAGATCAACCTATCTTGATAAGGACTTAATTTGCCTTAAGACACTATGTTTAGCTTAGTGTGTGGTGGTGTTCTAAAGATATGTTTGAAATATAATGCTTGCAATTGCATTTTCTGTTTGCCGGATCCTACGGTTCCCTAAGAGTAGGGATCCGTCCTAGTACAATCTTTGGGATCGCCTATACTGGCAGGACCTTTACTAAAGGTATGCAATGATCTTGACAATGCATTATATCTCAAGGATAGTCTAAAAGAGTTCTAATACTAAGATATCAAATCTAAGATGTTTTATTTCATGAAAGAAATTGAATTACATTGATAAAGCACGAGTACAAGAGGTTTGATCCTATTTTGGAATACTATTAGTTTCCTTAAGTGTTTTCGCTAGGAGGATCATTATGTGATTGATGAGTGTTGGTGGAATCAAGAATGAAGAAAGTCTTCATGAGAGATATGTTTAGCGGTTCCATACTCTTGTTCACAAGTACGCATAAAGGACTTTGAAATTGAGGATGGAAGTGCATAACATTATGATAGAGGCTGTCAAGAACATTCCATAAGGGATGAGTTTATTCTTGGAGCCTTGAAGATTTGCAATTCGCCTTCTGAAGAAGTAGGCGAGATTGTATGGTTGTTGTGTTAGCAAACAGTACAACATGTGAGCACAACAAGCGGGAAGAATTTCTCGATTTCCCTAAGACTCCAAACATTTTCACGTAGGATGAGTGCAAGAGGCTTGTACTCTTCTCGGATATCCCTTGTAAAGATAATGTTTGGATCGGAGTAATATGGTCGAGGTTTGCATATTATGCGATTTAAATCTTCGGAGAGGGTATGTGTGAACAATATGGACTATTTTCTTCACGAAAGTTGAAGAGAGAATCAAGAGACCAATCTTCGTGAAGGCACATTGTCCATGATTTGGAATCCGGAGGATGTGAGCAAAATGCCCAAGGGTTAGAGTGAACTTTTGGTTTTGATATAAAACCAAAGAGATAGAGAGCGATCCTCATTACGAACGAGTTCGACTTGACGGAAGAATTCCATTATGAACCTTGGACATATCTTCTCGTTGATTTCAAGAAGACATTCTAGTCCTATGGCTCGGAAGGAGGTATTGATACCTTCTTCAAGTTGTAGAGAGGTGTCTACAATACGTCCTTCGTGGAAGTGACGGTTTTCAGATGTTGAACCCACGGACATGATTGCCGGTGTGTTGGGTTAGAGAGATGTTAGTGTAGCGCTAGTGAGTGAAAAATCAAACTCATATTCATGCGTCATAGTTGAACCTATAGAAATGATAAGTTAATAAAAGAAGATGTTTGTGGTCAACCTATGATAGTCTAATGTTTTTACTAGATTTTATTAACAATGGTATTTATTCAATGTTTTGACTTTCTAGTTGATTATTACATTTAGAAAGATAGTGGTTTTTAATCTTGCATGAAGACTGTTTTCCAGTAGGACGGATCCCACGGTTCCTTTTCAAAAGGGATCCGCTAGTATATCTTCGGGATCCGTGGATCTATAGTAACAGAAACAGATTTGATAAAAACATAGGTTTTACAGTTTTTATACCACGAAATATGTTTTATCCTACATTTTCTTTTAGCATGCATACATGACTTCTAATGTATCACGAAAGAATATAAAGCATATAAATAAAAAATAAGTGACAAACTCATTATGATAATATTAACCTAGATAAACTAGATTATCAATAATATTGCATTTCAATACTAAGGATGATACAAAGGATTGGGTATATGACCCCAATATAGATCAACAACACAAAGTAAATGTCTCCGTATGTGAACTTCATCATAGGGAACACAAGTGCGATGAGTGTTAGGGCGATGAGCACGAGTGCGATGTAAACCATGTTGATTACGGATCTTCTTGGTTTCGGTTGAGATGAAATGAGGGGGAAGATTAAGTTTTTGAATAAGAGTAAATTTTTGAGATTGGAGGATTTGAAAAAGTGAGGGTTTGGTAGAGTGGTCGACGGTGGGGTTATTTATAGGGAAGGAGGAATTTTTGAAATTCGTGTTTTGTTTTATTATTGGATTTAAAACATAAGTTTTATATACCATGACTTTAGACGAGAAATAAAGCACGTATGTGAGAAAAAGGCTTCCTAATGAAGCTTTCATGCAAAACATGTAGAAGCACAAAAGATGATCATTTAAATACCTAAATAGGTATACTTAATTATCAAGCAAAGTAAAAAGAAAATCATACCTCTAAGCGCTTAGGAATGTCTTTACAAATGACACAACAAATGTCACTTAGACGATTCCCGCTCCTTTGTATTTAAGATACCTTCTTAAGGAAGGTATTCTTGTTACCAAGCGACTCCTAAGGCTTGGTGGGTATGAGCTTTGACTAATCAACATGACAAAGAAGATTAGTGCAATTAAATGAAAAAGTAAATAAAAAATGTTGTTATCAACTCAACAACCAAACATATAGTTTTGAAAGACATGGTGTTTGCTTTTATGAAAAACCTTCTTTGTAGTTTTCAATTAACCATGGATCGTATCAAGTATTTAAAGTACAATATACTTCAAGAAACTTGGTAACAAAGCTCTGATGCCAATTGTGGAAAACTAGAAGGGGGGTTGAATAGTTTTGCCAATTAAAACTTTATTTTAATCTATTTAGATCCACTTATGTCAATCTATTTGGATGTGTGTGTTGGATGTTGATCAACAAGCATATAAAGGTAAGTAATGAAAAGATACGAGTAAGGAGCACAAAACCACAACGCAGTATTTATAGTGGTTCGGCTACAAGGACACCTTCCTTGCCCTACTCCACTCCCGAGTCACCTACTCGAGAGTTCGTAATCACTACACCAATCTCCTTATGGCGGAGAAGCCTTCACAACGTCGCCTACTCTTTTTCGGTACTAGGCTAACCACCGGGTTCTTTCACTCCAAGGTGAACCACACCTACACAACGTCGCCTACCCTTTCTAAGGTACTAGGCTAAGTACCTAGTTCTTTCACTCCAAGGTGAACCACACCTACACAACGTCGCCTACCCATTATTAGGTACTAGGCTAAGCACCTAGTTCCATTGCAATGGAGGAACTACTACCACACTACACCAACTACTAATCCCAAAGGAGATCTACTCCTTTACAACATCATCAAGGATATCAATATCCTTGGATCTAATACTAGTCTATCTTGTACATTGAAACACACCATATCGAATGTACATCTAAGGCACCTTTCACTAATGCCTTTGACTAGATCTACAAGACACCTTTCACTAATGTCTTGTGTCTTCACTTCTAAGCACCTTTCACTAATGCTTCTTTGTCTTGACTTCTAAGCACCTTTCACTAATGCTTCTTGTCTTGACTTCTAAGCACCTACCACAAGTGCTTATGCTATAGACGATAGATACCCTTCACTAATATCTTCGTCTTGACACTTGAGACATCTTTCACTAATGTCTTCAACACTACACTTCTTTGAAGAAAGAAAGGAATCATCAACAAGAAGACTTCAATAGCCTTGATGATGAGGAAGCATGGCAACTCATGGACTTGAGCTTGCTCGACTTCAAAGGTGGTGATCTTGCCTTTAAGAGGAACATAAAAGATCACACAAAAACAAAACTACAAACATAGATCTCTTGGATCTAAGGTTAGTGAGATTAACTCAGGGGAGAAAGCGTATTGGAAAGGGGTGAGGTATAATGAAGAAATGGCTCACTATTTATAGAGGAAAAATCCTCATTGGGATCCCTCGGATCCCTTCCACAAGGGATCCATCTAGCGTTAAGCTAGGGATCCGTGGGACGCTTCCTTTTACCCATGGGTATTTTGGTTATGGGTCATGGGTCATGGGTTGAACAATGGATCTTTGGCTAGATACAATGTATCTTTGAGTGCAATGCACTTAGTCACTTGGGTATGCGTTGATCCATGGGTTATGGATATTATCCATGTATGATATAAGCATGATGTCATGCAATGGGTTATGGGTCAAGATCCATGGGTTATGGGCTTTGGGTTATACCCAACTACATTCAATGTATTTGCCCAATGGGTTGTGATACTTAAGTTTCTACCCATTTATATTACCCAATATACTACATACTAGTTATGTGTATATTTTACCCAAATATGTAAACACTAGTTGTTATACATATGTATTACTAAATCATAAAATCACTTATACTTGTTTTAGTGTTTTATGTGAAAATGTGAATATGTTAGAAACTATTAGTTCAAACCATTTACGTATTTTAATCATTTCGTTAATATGATTTTACGTTTGTTATCGACAAAACATTAGAAGATCGTAAAATATAAATAAACGTTTTTACAGCTTATTTGTATTAACAGGTTTTATTTCACTCTAATGGGCCGAGTAATTATTTTTAATAAGGGCTTGTGATTTTGAATGAGTTTGGGCCCGGAAGATAATTGCTGGACGTGGAATATTTGATGGACCAAACACAATGCTATGTTTATTTCACTCACAAACAATTATTTCACTCCTTATAGTTCATTACACGGGATTAGAATAAACCAAGATAGGCTATATCACTCCTTGGTAAAAACCTCAGTAAGCCACGGATTGGACGGAACCAAATTTTTGGTCTACCTTAGAAAAATTGGTTCATGCCAATCTGTTATGTTAAACACACATTTCCCGCTCAAAACCCGCACTCTAATTTACCAATGTCTTATCATTTATATTCTTTTCACTTATATTTGAACATATTAGGATCACTTAACTTCTTTTGCACCAATAGGATAAGAATTCCTCATCAAAATTTGAAAATTCACAAAAACCACCCAAGGTACCTTTCTCTATAAAGGAAGGAAGCATAAAACTGGTTTCTTGCAATCCGTGAACCACTGTTTACAAAGATGTTGTAATCATTACACACATTAACTGCATTCTTCCATCCTTTACTCATCCTTCACCCATTAGCTTGACTTGTTTTGTGACTTGACAACTTCCTAACAAATCCGGACTCATTATTTGCAAAGATTACATACAATATCAAAATCACAAGTCTAACTCATGACTGTAGATATTGTCTTGTATCTACATATGTTGCCTCACTTGGTTAACATAAAAATAATGTGTCATCCTTCAAGCGATAAGGATTTGTCGAGTCATATCTTACACTTAGAATAAAGATGTATTATCAAGTCTGATATCCTTGAGTGCAATATAATCTTAAAGATGTATTATCAAGTCTTGCATTCCTAGATAAACACTAAGATTATCAAATAGATATCTTAGTTACCAATGGGTTACTAAGATATTATAACAAAAGATATCAAGGTTTACACCAGGTATATCATTGCAACATAAGTAACTTACTGGATGGCCAAACTTGGACATCTCAACCACTTTAACTCTGTAGGACCAAGATAATCTGCATTCAAAAAATTTCAATATTATAAATATCATACATTCTTCATATACAATCTTCCTCTACTTTTATACTGCTTGTGTGATGATATAGAGGTGGAAAAAGGGTAGCTCGGACCGGTTTGGTGTTGTGTAAAAATAGGTTCAAGTCAAAACGTGTTGACATTTCTTCATTAGGTCAGATTGTATTTCCCCTAACATTTATTACCCAAATATATTTGAAATTTTCTTAGTTTTTTGGTGTGCCAAATGTGATTTACAGAATTATTTTTTTCAATAAGAACACAAATTTTTGGTAAAAATGTGCTTTTGGTCGTCGCTTAACGTGTAACCTTTGTAACTACTGCCACTTTCCTTGAAACTTTATAGCTAGAAAATAGCTAGTCCTATGTTGATCATTGAAAACTGATAATCTGACCTTAGATGATCATAAGCATCCTTAGTATATTTAAACAGAATGCCAATGACCATTGTTAATCTAGATTCAGTATCTCATGGTAGTTGCCAAGAAACTTGCGATGTGATTCATCATATAGTGTCCATGCTTGTTGGTTTAGCAGCATAATCCATAAGAATAAATTGAACTTCTTAAGTATCTCATACTTCAAGAACTATATATATGTTAGGAGTCCTACATGGTAGTTTGCTGAAGGCATTTAAGCATAGTTAGCTTATTTTATGCCATTTTTGTTGTATAGTGAGGTAGTCAGTTTCTTGTTCGTAGTTTAGCAAACTTTATTTATGGATATACCTTTTACAATTAGCATGTAAAAGTCTCTTTCCCTACGATATAAGAAGAATAAGTTAGGGTTGGTGGAATAGTGATATATTTGAGGTATCAGCTTCAAAAACCCACAAGTTTTTATAAAGCCTTGCAAAGTGAACCATCCAGTCCCTTTACACAGTCGTAACTTTCTCCACTTTTCTAATTTTCTCAAAATTTTCGTTCTCGGAAACACTATATAATATATATTAACCTATCAGCCTTTGTAGATCCGTCACTTGTAATTCGTAATATGGCTCTTTATCTTGACTAACTTCTACCAAGTACAATTTCTCAGCCATTCTCAGCTCAGATGTGGTTGTGATGGTAAATAAATTCGCCTTGATCTTTATACTTAATAAGTACACCCTCTAAGGTAGAAAACCGATCTCGACCTATGTCCCTATCCAAACCAATACTACAATTGATAGGTATCTGGCCGAACTTATTTCATTATCAGGTTCCAATTTCACTGTTTCATGAAAGTTTTGTGAATATAGACTTTATTACTATCAAGTAAAAAGTTAATAATACTTGATACTTTTATGTGTTTTCACCAAATTTTTTAGTTTTCCATCATCACATTTACTTTATCCCGCCAATTGTTTTCATCAAAAAATTAACATCTCGCAAAAAAAAAGTTTTTCTTTTTCTTTTTAATAAAACAAAATCACTAGTGGGAATTTTTCATTTAAAAAAAATTAATTCATACCTTATCTGGTAATATTTTATTTATTTATTATTATTTTTATTTTAAAATATTTACTAAAAAAACTCAAATATTATGTATTTGGCAATAGTTAGAAAAAAAACGTTTTTATATATAATCAAGAAAAGAAAAATAAAGATAAAAGTTTAAGTGTCAAGATTATAAAGAAAAAAACTCAGTAAAAAGGGGAAGTGATTTTAAAATATTTGTGTCTAATGTAAAGAAATAAAAAAAAATTACCCGTACATACATACACCTTCTAATCTATGTGTAAATTTTAAATTAAAAGGCTGCTTCCCACCTATTGCACTATATCGACACACGGAAAAAAACCCTACCCCTAATTAATATAATTAATAATAAAAGCACAATATATAGAAACTCGCGGATGCACGAGTATTATAACTAGTAATAAAATAAGAGAAAAATACCAAAGGGGTAGAAAAATCCAAGCTTGATCCACTATATAGTCATTTTCAACACCTTTTTCTCAAAATGGTCATCATGCTGATTAAATTTTGACCGTGTAGTGCTTTCGGCATGATCAAAATAAGAAAAAGATGCTAAAAGTGTATACATAGGGTATATTTGGCAGCCGAAATTATAAAAAAATTATTGAAGCTTAAGATTATCTTAAAAATTTAAAAAATAGTCTTTCTGAACAGACAGAACTTATAAGTGATTATTGAACAACAACAACACCACACGCAATCTATTTTTACCAAAACATACCCTTAACCTTATTTTTCTATAGTTTGGTAATTTTAAGACACCACAAAAGAAAAGAAAAGAAAAGAAGCTTCGTCTCTAAGAAACCCCCTTCTCCTCTCTAGATCGATCCCCACACCACCACTACTTCACGCTTTCTTACCATCTCCACCACCCCATACTCACATCATATTTGTTACAATCATGGATTACGATCTGGCGAGGTATTTCTTTTTTGTTTTCGCTTCTAATGGGACACTTATTTGTTAATAGTGATTTATTTGTGGTAATAGTGATTAATTTGTGTTAGTTTGTGATTAATTTGTGTTAATAGTGATTAATTTGTGATTAATAGTGATTAATTTGTGTTAATAGTGATTAATTTGTGGTTAATAGTGATTAGTAATAAGAGCCGAGTCATAGTTAGGATAAACCGTGCTTATCGAGCCCATTTTCATCGATGGCTGTATGGATAAAGTTTCAAGTTGAGTCAACAGTGTGGAAGTAGTAATGTGGTTCTTGATAAGATTTGGATTCCAATTAAATATATTCGAAAAGCCAACTCCGCACAAAAGAATTTTTATAATTCCAATCAAAGTACAAAATTAGTAGCTAATTCCTTCCTCTCATACATATTTCCTAGAATTTCCACCAAATTAAAGCGATGAACATTAATAAATTTGAAACAAACACATTGTACTAAAAAGCTCGGGAAAAGTTTTGTCCCAGTTGTGTAGTCGGTTCGACACTGAGGCCTTACGATCACCCATCATTGCTTTGATTGTATAAGTTCTATCTGCTCCAGCAAATGTCTCTACCCTTGATTTTTGACCTGGTATTAGTCAGAAGACACATTATGATTTTTGTGTGTGCATCCTCGTCTTCTTTAGTGGTTTCGATTACCGATATTGGAAGAGACTTCGCCATTGAAGCAGTTAATATTTTATTGTAAGCATAATTTTAATGTGTTGGACTTGATCCATAAACTTGATAAAATGATGATATCCTAACAAACTAAGTTATTTGTATATTGTAGTTGTTATTATTAGGCTGAGAAGAAATGTGGATATCGCTTGCTCTCTTTTAAGCGAAACATGTGAGAAAAAATAATAATAAAACAAGTAAGGGTTGAGAATTGATGTGTATGTAAATTAAGGCTATGTTTGGTAGCGTAGCTTTTAGAGCTTTTGGAGCGATGAGCATTTTGATTTTAAATGTTTGTTTGGCAAAAGTGGCGTGGCTAAATTTTAGGAAAGCTAATTTTCCAATGCTTATTTAGAAGGCTGTGGCGGTGGTGTGGCTGCTACTTTTCATTACAAACAGCCTTAGGGTATGTTTAAAACAAATAAATGTGTTTCCAAACCCAAAGCTAAAGCTGTTAACATAAGCTACAAAGTCGTATTCTTTTTCAATAAAATTGTTTGGTAAATTAGTGCATTAAATATAATTATAAAATGTAAAATGACATAAAAGGACAAATCTATAATTATAATTAAATGTTTGGAGGGTATATCAGTAATTTAAAGTTTTAACAGCTCCAAGACATTTAAAAAGCTTCATGAATCAGCTTTTCATTTTGGAGCTATTTGTTTGAAATAAAAGCTTGTAGTTAATGCATCCAAACAAAGCTACTTAGTTTATAGGAGATTATTTTGTAACAAAAAGCTAACAGCTCCTTCAAAAAGCCCCTGCCAAACATGCCCTAAGTGGAAATGATAAACCTAATTAAGTAAAACAACATGTAAGGTATTCCCCAGATAATAAGAAAGAGTAAATTAGGTAAAAATTGAGAAGAAGAAGACCTCGTTGACTTCCTCGGGGGGAGGGGGAGGAGGATAGAATTGGTTGTGGTTGTGGTTATTAAGACGACAAGATAAATCGACGGAGAGTTCCATTTTGCACTGAGGGCAGGAGAATCGAGATAGGCCGTGAGGGACATTGAGAATAGCCTTGCTGATTGGTATGCGGGGAGTTGGATCTTACCGGATCGATGCCATGGCAGCACTGTTGTTATTCTTGCTTTTGAATGTTAATGCCGGTTTGGGTGGTAGCATTTGGGGCAAGTGGCATGTAGGGCATACGAATTCAGTCAATCCAACCCCAACTGTTAATATCATTCGGCATCCGGCACAACTCACTTGGCAGCCAAACCCTCCCCCTCCTCCTGGTGGTGGTTGTGGTGGTTGTTGTGTTGGTGGCTGCCCCATTCTTTTTGATTATTTCGATTTCAATCCAAAGAAAGAAAGAAATGAATGAATGAAGCGGCAATCCTTTTGGAGTTTTTGTCTAATTAATCCAAACAATGAAGTGAAATGAAATCCCCTTTCCTTCCTTTCCCCTCCCCAAACACAACACCATTTTCTTTCTTTTATTACCCTCTTTTTTTCACTTCTCAATTTCTTTCTTCTAACCTTTTACTTACTTTCTTCCCACTAATCAAATATTATCTTATACTTACTTTATTTTTTATTTCATTTTTAACTAATAAACTATCAAAATCAAAAATATTACATAATCTAAATAAAATTAATGGTCCTTAAAATAGTCCAAATGCGCAAGGATGTCACCGACACAAAAAGTGTAAACAACCTTATTGTTTCTTTTTTTTTTGCAAATCAACCACCGAGAGCTACTATTTGCTAACACCCATCACTTATCTCGTTAGTCAAAGGTAAATACATGTGAAATGACTGATATACTCCTTCATCTTCAAGTAAAATCCTCATTGGCTCATCATAATATTATGTTTTATCATCAACAAAAAGGGGGAGATTGTTAATACAAATAAATCGTAAAAACGTTTATTAATATTTTGTGATCTCTTTATGTTTTGTTGATAACAAATATAATGTTATCTTAAGTACAATTATAAGGATACATTTTTTGTTAATGTTATGGATTTATAATTGTAGGTGGCCTTATGGCAAATGTGAAAGAAGTAGAGGTGGATACTGAAATAGAAGAAGACAGTGGCGAGAGTGGTTAAGAGGATTGGATTATACTCCAAATAATGACCAAGTGTTTGATGATGATGATGATGAGCATATACTTGAAGATGTTCCTGTAAGTAACTCTAATATGATTGTCAATCCAGACAGTAAACATGAATTAAGTATACATGTTTTTACGGAGCATTATTCAATGCTTATAGAGTATGCCCAAGAGTTGGTTAATCAAAATCCAGGCACAACTGTTAGGATTGATGTACAGCTAGAACCAAATCCAGAGTCTTTAACAAGAACTTTTAGAAGGGTGTATGTGTGTTTGGGAGCTCTGAAACAAGGTTTCAAAGCTTGTGGCAGAGAATTCTTAGGATTAGATGGATGCTTCTTGTCAAGTCCTTTTCTAGGTCAATTACTAACAGCTGTTGGGATTGATGCAAACAATGGGATTTATCCAGTAGCATATGTTGTAGTTGATGCACAAAATAAGGCATCTTGGTGTTGATTTTTGAAACTACTTAGAGAGGATCTTGGTATACAAACCAACTGCAAGTTCACTTTCATTTCTGATAGGCAAAAGGTACACATTTCTATTATATAATTGATCATGTGTTTAATGCAAAATGAGAACATGTACAATTTTAACACCATCCTTAACCTTAACTGGTCACAAAGACTTATACAAGCCATTTTTAGTGTGTTCTCAAGTGATGAACACAAGTTTTGTGTTAAGCATATTCATGAGGATATGAAGTCACATTTTAAAGGAGGTGTTTAAAAGGACATGCTTTGGAAGGCAGCTAGAGCCACTACTGTTGTTGAATTCAACAAAGAGATTGTGCATCTCAAGTATTACAATTTTGCTGCTTATGATTGCTTGGTCAAGATTCCAGCTGAACAATGGAGCAGATCACATTTTTCAGGTAATTCATTAACTTGCATTGGAAAAAAGCATACTGATAATTGATCATATTGATAAGGATTTAAAAGGTACACTTTTGAGGGGTCATGTAAGCCCTTAATTGATTACTTTTGTATCCGTTACTACTTAATTTCGTTCATTTTCACTTTTTAGGTCTCTTGAAGACAAATTGTTGGAATGACACTTATTCGGATGAAAAGGCGCGAATATACGAAGAAAATGGCCAAAGTCAAGAATCGAGACACTCAGGCTGCTGGAATAAAAGGGGACGGTGTCACGGCTTAAATGCGACGCCGTTGTGACACATCTTGAGACGACTCAGAGAGCAAATTGCTATTTTAAAAGTGACGGCATCAGGTTTAAAAGTAGAGGCGTCATAACTTCGAACGACCTAGATTTGGATCCAGACGGCGTCAAAGGTTGAAGGCGACGGCGTCACAAGCACAAGGTGATGCCGTCACAATGTTAACGTGGCTAAGACGAAACCCTAATGACGGTGACCCGACGGCGTCACAATTAAAGAGTGACGCTATCGCATATTGTAACTCTATATATAGAATTCGAATTTTCAGTATTTTAGAGAGGTAGTTTGTGGAGTAAAACCTAAACCGAACTTTGGCTGTCTTGGGCAGTATCTTAGGGTTCCATACCCTATTTTACAACAACATAAGTTATTTACTTCATTAATCCAATTATGTCTTCAATTGTTTGTGTGTATGCTTGCATGTTTTCCATGTTCGGCTAATTTACTTGTGTATTTGCTTAGATCTATGAAACCTAGGTATTGAATATTGATTGGTTGTCTCTTATCTTAATTGTGATTGACCTAGTATTGCGATAGGTCATCCGTTGTGTTTTTAATGCTTGATTGATCTTTGTTGAACCTTAGCTTATAGTTACTAGTGGAATTGTAGGATAAATATCCAAAGATAACCTTAGTGTTAAGTTTATGAATCCTAGAGATTTCTTAGTCATTAACCTTAGGTAGCTTCAAAGAGTTAGGGATAAACGCATACCCTACGACCTTAGAAGACACAACGCGTTAAGAATAAGGACGTGACAATTCAACTATCAATAGGAGATACTTAGGGAGTAATAGCATCTAAGTAAATACATTTTTAATCATCATAAGAGCACACAACAAAAGACATGGACTACCCCTTAGCTTAGTTAATTAGACTAGATAATAGTAGAGTAATCGGTAGAAATACCAACCCCCAAATCCGACCCGAGATTACGTTACCTTTCCATTTTCTAAAAATATAAAAAGATAAAAAATAATCTTCCTCAACCCCAACCTTAGCATAGTAATTTCTCACTAGCATTCCTATTCCCCTAGAGAACGATATCAATACCCGTGGCTTACCCTAATACTACACTACAACGATTAGGTTCACTGCCTAGGGTGTTGAAAAACTTTCTCGACGAAAAGGAAGTTCCTTTGACCCCGAATGCGCGTTGTACGCATATCACATATACTCATATAGTGTGTGATTTGTTTAATAGGCATAGCCTAATCTGATCTACTCTTAAACAACATATGTGAGGTGTTCAATAGGCAGCTATATGATGTCAGAGATCGACCCATCATTACCTGTCTTGAATATATCAAAGAGTACTTGATGAAGAGGATTGTAGTAGTTCAACAACTGATTGATCAGACTGTTGGACCACTTACTCCTAAGGTGACAACCATGTTTGATTCTATCAAAAAAGAATCTACTGACTGCGTTGTTCAATGGATTGAAGGTTCTTTATATCAAGTAATTGTGCCTTACGAGGATCAATGTGTGTTAGGAATTAGAAATTCCATAGTGAAGAGTCGGTCACCCAAAATATTATCTAGCATAAGTTAGCTCGTAGACATGTCGTTTGTTACGTTATTTAGTAGTTTATTAGTTAGTCAGTAGCGTAGAATAGTTTAGTGTATCACCGTGGAGGAAGGACGGGTCTTTACCCACTGTATGCCTGATCTACAGTCCGTCAGGAGGACGTTAGCTTTGTGACTATAAATACGCCTTCCATCCATGGAAGGGGTGGTGCTTTTCTCATAATCTAACCTTACATTTGTGAAGCAAGTCTCTACCAAGAAAACACCTTCTCATCTCTTTCTCTCTCAAATGGCTAACATGTATTTCCATCATCCAAGACCACCCGAATCAAAAAACACAATAAATATAAGATCCTAACAATTGGTATCAGAGCCAGGTTATTGTGTTTTGTTGATTTGTGTGGTTTCTATATGTTTTAAAATCTGTTTTTGTACTTTCATTGGTCGGAACATTTTTTCCGTTTAGTATTTTTGGTAAAAACAGTTTATGCCAGTTTATATCTTTGGTCCCATACTGTCCTGGTGGTGTTCACAATTTCTGTCTTAGTCATTATTTGGTCCAAACAGGTTATTCAACATATTTTTAGGTACCATATATGTGAAATACTTGTGGTCAAATGGTTATTTTTCTTAGTCAAACTGGGCAAAGATCACGGTTTTATGTAGTTTTCTGAGTTTTTCTGTGTTTCTATGAAGATGGTCGGAAAAGTGGTCAGAAAACTCATCGAAAAAAAGTCTTATTTCTTCTAGTGACTTGTCTAAGTGTCCAGATTCAGTGTACTGTATTAATAGCGACTTGACACACAAAGAAGTAGCGACTTGGTCTCTAAACTGTTAGCGACTTGACTCTTAAAAACAAAAGCGACTTATATTTATAAGTTAGTGAGTTGTGCTTTGAAAGAAGTAGCGACTTGTTGTGATTTAAACATGTAGCGACTTGAGAGTTTTGAAAGAATTAGCGAGTTGTTTTATAAAGGTTAGCGACTCAAGACCAATGACATATAGCGACTTAACATATAAATTAAAGATGAAAAAGATGAAAAAGAAATTGACCACGACCAACTTATACCAACAATAACAAAACATCAAACGACTTCAGTTGCAACACCATCATCAGTCCATGAGGAAAATATCAACAACATATCCAACACAATCAACATCCAATCAAAACTACTCTAACCTAATACTCAACTCTCAATCTATCTAAGACTCGAAACTGAAATTGTTTTTTATACGAATCGACTCTTGATCTCAGCCTCTTATTTCGTGGTTCCCAAAGATGAAACTATCAAGACTTCCAAGAGTCCTTACTCACGAAATAAACTCTCATCATAGATCAAATTGTTTGTGATATAATTTTCGAACTTAAGAAATGAAGCTAACAACTTTGTTAATTCATTTTCTTGATTCGTTTCTTATTCAAAAGCATGATTACCAAAATAAACCTACCTGGAATATGTCTCGATTCAAGCCATGCCTGTGGCGTTAACTATCCGAATCAAGACTAAGACACATCCTTGGATCTTGAGGCTTAACACCTTCATGATATGTTGGATAAAATTCGGAGTTAATCATGTTTAATGGAACGAGTGTGTTTAAAAGATTCAAGTAATGTAAGATTACTTTGAATCAATTTGTTGAAAGGAGGTTCGGTGTCTGTGTTCAGTTGAGAGAGATGGGGGAGGACTAGAAAGAGATTAGGGTTTGATATGAGAGATTAGGGTAAGATATGTGTGAATGATGCGTCTTATATCCGAATGGTTAGGGTTGGGTGCTATATGGATTGGTTACTAATCTCCTACATGGGCCGAAGTTTTTTTTTGTTTATTTGTTATTTGGGCCAAACAAGTTGAGTTGGACCAAGGGGTTTTACTTGAATTAAGCTAAGGTGGATCAGATGGATTGGGGAATAAACTTGGGCCAAATTGATTTATTTTTTGAGACGTTTTATTAGACTTATCATTTGATATCAGTTGATGATGCATAAATTTCGATATCATTTGATGATGAGTATTTTGGTCTTCAATGTTCAACGGATGATTCATCATCTCTGCTAATGTTGAGTACGGGCCTCTCATATTTGGATAATGTGCGACTTCTCAAAATTTGGAGTATATGAGACTTGTATAAAAGGAGAATTAATGATAATGAGAGGTGATGATGTGTTTTGATTATTCAAAAAGACCTGTTGCGAGTTGATGTTGAAAGATGTTGTGATACTTTGGTTTATGCATCTCCACGAAGGATATTATGTCACGGCTTGAATTGATAATTGGACAATGTTGACTATAACGTTGTTTGGACGTTATTTCTTATTTGGATTTGAAGTGAGGTTTTCCGGGCGCGTTTACTTATTTCGTCTTCTTTCTTTCTACCTTTGCGCGAAGATGAATTGTTTGGGCATATAAAGAAAGTGATAAAGACTTGGCTATTTAGTTACGTTTGTTTATCTCTCGCTTAACCCACAACGTAGCTATCACTTCGGTGTCTCACTCAGTTGAGAATGTCAAGAGGTTTTGTACATTGGGTACACCGTTTCTTTTTCACAAGGATTAGTACAAGCTTAAGTGGTCACAGCAACAGCCAACAGAATGCGTGAATGATGTGTTTACCAAAGTATTTATTGAATGGCTGATGATATTGTTGATGTTGGATAATGAACCGTTGATGAACCGCTGCATGTTCCTCTAAAAACAGATATTCACCGAAACCAAAGTTGTCATAACACATTCAAGCTGACATTGATTACGGTTTTGTCTTGTTGATTTTGTAGATCCGTGAAAGAACCTATTTCGGTTTAAATCATAGACTTGTAAAATCCATGACAATGGAAACATCACGGTAATAGTAAAGTGCATTTCGGATCTATCTTACGGTTTTATTCTTGGTTTTGTAAAATCCCGCGAAAGAATCTATTTTTCGGTTTAAACCATAGAGTTGTAAAATCCCGTAATGATGGAACCATCCTGGAGAAAAGGAAAGTGTATTTCGGGATCTTTTCTGATGCCGGTGCTATGGTTTCTGCTTCAAAGAAGGGGTAAAAGGGTGTACTTCATGAATTGGGTGTGTGTTTGGGTTGTCTTCATGGCAGTTTGGCTATTACATGGTTTTACGGGGTTACCTGCTTTTAACCATGGTCGGGATGAAACCATTATCAAAGTTCACTTTTAAGGTCAAAGGAGGCTAGATTTGAGCTTTTAACAAGATGTGACAACGGGGTTAATTCACTATTATTTATTTGAGGTTGAGGTGAAATATCACGGGCAAGTATACTTAGTATCTGAAGGTATCGGGTATGGTTGGATGAATATTCTTCATGATCCTTGTTCGAGCTTATTATCAAAAACGAAGACTTGGAAATCTAGTTATTGTTGGGTGTCTTTTACCTTTTCTTTTTACCACTTGGGGGAATTGGGCTCTTATCATCTCAAAATAACTATCACTTTAAGGAGTTACGTTGTAGTGCTCAGTGTCACATTCAATTGTGGATTTTCAAGAGGTGATGTACGTCTATTAGTTGATGGTTGGTTGGATGAAGAGTATAGAGTACTTAGAGATTCAATGGTGGATGAAGTCTCAACACCGCTCTTTGTTACATATGTGCAAGTTTAAGTCACGAGTTTGGGGATAGTTTACTTCAGGGTCAAATTCATCATATTGGGTTTTCTCCATCAGCTGTCATGACAAAGAGCCTACTGAATGATAATGGGGTTGATTACATGTTTTACCAAGAGAGAAAAAGAGAGATGGATAATGGCGTTATGAACACATCAGTTCATGCCTCGTACTCTAAAAGAAAGAAAATTATGCGCTTGGTCGCGCTTTATCTTCGAAGAAGAGAAATCTTCTCACTAATGACCATTCTCATCAACATGCTTCATGCTTTTTCCATGCGCTTTCAAACATCAAGTGAACCGGACTACCGTTGATTGTTTTTCTTATTCCACTTGATCATCTATAATGACGATGGCGACATCATGTGCTAATTTTGCGGGGCAAAAGTGTGAATAGACTACATTTGAATGATTTCACTTATTTAATCAAGAATGGCAACTCCGTATGCAATTCTTGAGGGGGAGAAGAAGTGTGAACTTACTGCATGGTTGATTGTTATCTGAGAATAAATGGGTCAAACGGCTCCTAACTCATGTAAGAACCGAGCTTCTTCTTATCGGGTCATTTCTACATGGAGTTTCTTTTAAGAGCCGTTGGTTGACATCTTCACACGGGTTGATATGTTTAAATGACAAAGTGCTTCCAGTTGCGGGGCTGATTTCCTTAATGAACATCTTTCTGTTCTTGTTTGATTTGGAGGGATTTGAGTTAAGGGGATTTGCTATTTGTTTGTTAACGGGAATGCATTTGGTGAGTTGAAGATGCTGACTTTCTATTCCCCAATTGGACAATCTTGAAGAAGGTCGAGTCTACAGTCGGTTCTACATTTTTTGCTACATGTTAGAAGACTAAAGACGAGTTGCATTTAACGATCTAAAGACTTCTTCTTAATTCAAGCATTCATCATAAAGATTGTCGGTTTAGGGGAGAGCACTAATTAGGGGAGAGTGAAAAGAAAATTTTAATCCCCAATTAGACTTGCTCACATTCTACCTCAGCAAGTTGATTCCCACAAGATTACATGTGCTCTTCTAAAAAGATTTCAAGTATACGGGATTACAAAGAGTTGCTGATTCTGAAGTATCAAAACCAGCAAGGGGGAAGGAGACACGTATCTAAACGTGTTAGGAATTAGAAATTTCAGGAATTAAAGTGTCGGTCACCTCAAGTATATGTAATCGTTAGAAAGCTCGTAGTCGTAGTTATTTTATGTTAAGTAGTATTTAGTTAAGTAACACCGTGGAGGACGGACGGGTCTTTACCCACTGTATGCCTGATCCACAGCCCGTAGGTGGCGTTTGTTTGTAAGAAACTATAAATACCCTCTACCTCCCAAGGTAGAGGGTTGGAGCTTTCAATACCATTTTTCTTTGTTTCACATAGTTCCCAACTCTCTTTCTTTCTCTCACTAGAACTTTCTCTCTCTAAACAATATTAACGCCCTATATGGTTATGGTTTAATGTGTTTGTGAAATCCAATATCTAACAATTGGTATCAAGAGCCATGGTTTGATCACTCATCTTTCATGCTTTTTGTTTTGGTGGATTTCATAAGGTTTTTGGGGTATTAAAGGTTTAGGAGAGTTTGATTCATTTGGACAAATTCTAGTGTTAAAGTTTGAATTTTGCTTGTACTTTTGTGTTTAGGATCATCATATGTGTTTATGTTTTGAATTGTAAGGCTTAAATCATTATGGTTTGGTTGTTTTTGATTGATAAAGTGGTTATTTTTGAAGTTTGTACGAAGCGAGTTGTGTCTCGGATAGTTTTTTCTTCAAAGCGAGTTGCTTTATTATTTGATGCGAGTTGGTACATGCGACTTGGTTGTTTAGCGAGTTGATTTTTATGCGACTTGGGTTCTAAGCGAGTTGTTTCTTTAAGCGACTTGATATCTAAAGCGACTTAGCTATTAAGCGAGTTGTAAAGCTAGCGAGTTAATTTAAGCGACTTGGTGTTCAAGCGAGTTGATACTAAAGAGAGTTGGCTATTTAGCGACTTGATTCATTAAGCGTGTTGACAGTGTTGCGAGTTGATGCTAATGCGACTTGGCTATTTAGCGAGTTGATACCTTAAGCGAGTTGTCTCCTTGAGCGAGTTGTGTGTTTTACTACTTGTCTAATTTTAGACTTGTCACTTCTTCGTGATACATTCTTACGGTTGTTCTTTTGGTTTAGTAAAATCCGTGAAAGAATCAATTTCCCGGTTTAATCAAAGAATTGTAAAATTCCGTAGAACTTGTAATCATGGCAAACATCGTTCCTACTATTGTTTCTTCCGTAGTTGAGGACGTTCAAGCAGCAGGTCGATACTCGTCCACCTATGCTTGACAGGCTGACTACGACTCTTGGGCTCAAAGAATCGATTGTACTTGTCTTGGAAAGGAAAATGGGGTCAACATTCTCAAATCGATTGATGAAGGACCGTATCGAGTTGAGACTACAAGGGACATAATTGATACGGTGAAGATGGAACGATGATCTATGGAATAGACAGACCAAAGACATATGATGAGCTCAATGATAAGGAGATAAAGAGATTCGATGCGATATCGGGCTTCTAACATCATATTGCAAGGTCTTCCAAAAGACATCTACAAGCTTATCAATCACAACACTGAAGCAAAGGTTGTATGGGATAATGTCAAGATGCTTCTTTCGGTTCTCGAATTAACCATGGAAGAAGAGAGAATCACAACTCTATGATGAATTTGAGCACTTTAAGATGAAACCAGATGAGAGTGTCTATGAGTATTACGTGAGATTCCACAAGCTTGTTAATGACATGAGGAACATCAGAATGACTATGCCAAACATTCAGTTGAACTCAAAGTTTGTGAACAACATGAATCCCAAATGGCACAAGTTTGTCACTTCTGTGAAGCTAACCAAAGGATTAAAGAATACAAACTATGAGCAACTCAAAACAAATCCAAAACAAATCCAGGAGAGACAAGCTCATCAAATGAGTCAACTGCCTTCTACTCAAACATTGGGATTACCACTAAAGCTTCACAATTTATACCCATGGGTGATGGAACTCACAAACTCATTCCCGATCCAAGGTTCAAACAAGCGATGCCGATGCATGCGTAGGGAAACTTCATTAGTCAACTAGCTCTCATGATCAGTCAAAACATGAACACTCTCCCACCCACCAACAACAACCTGAAAGACATCCAATCCACACAATCAAGCCAGCCTGTAGAGATGGGAAGGTTATGGTGCGACCGGTCCAAGAAAGGCAAGACGATGCGAGAAGGAGTGGAGCGGTGGAGGCTATGTAGGAAATCGAATGAGGAAGGAATGGAAATCAAGGGACAAGCAAAGCCGGTCAAATGTTACAACTGTGGTGGTGAGGGACACATTGCGAGGAATTGCACATCTCCAAACGCGTCCTCGAATCGAATACTTCAGGGGATAAGATGTTGCTAGTGCAAGCTCAGGACAATGGAGCAACCTTGGATGAAGAGGAGTTGTTTCTTTCTTGAAGGGAATGCTAAGACATATGATGCAGATGTGGATGAGCGGCCTATTCAGAGATAGGTCACAATCATCAGAATGCCTTTCAAGTAGCTGATTGTGATGCATACGACTCAGATGTTGATGATGGACCTTCTGCACAAACAATTTTCATGGCTAGCATTTCTCCAATGGTCTCTCCTAAGGTCTCTTCTTCACCACAAGCTGGACCATCCAAAGACAAAATCATCTCAGAGGTATTAAAATTATATGATGAAGTTGATGTGCAAAAGATACATAATGAACTACAATCAACTGAAATCATTGAGTCGATATTGAAAATATGGGTAATATCAATGTTGTCCCATATGATCAATATGTGAAACAAAGTGAAAGTGTGATTGTATCAAGTGATGTATCTCCTGCTGTCAATGATGATTATGTCTATGATGAATACACTGCATGTGCCCCTGATGATTATGTTATCTCTGAACTTAATGCCTATAAAGAAAGAGTTGCCATTTATGAACAACGTGCTAAGTTTGAGTTAACCACTCATGAGCAGGAAATGGATGACCAAATGCATACAATCATTAGAAAAAAGTAATTTTAGAGAAGAAGTGTTAAAACAAGAGTTAAATTCCTTACAAGAAAAGCTTTCAAAAACTGCTAAGTAAAAACAAGAACTTCAAGAAAATGTTAAAGTGCTTAAGCAGGAATTTCATGCCAAGGAATCTAAACTTTTGAATGATTTTTCTAATCTAAAAACTTTGAAGAACAAGCTTGAAAATAAGTTGTACGTACAAGGAAATACCATTCAGACTGCTCACATAGTCACTAAGCATAGAGTTTTAAGCAATAAGCACAGTGTTCCCATTATAGATAAACCCAACCCTGAGTACAGTAAGTTAGCTAAGACGGCCCAAAATGTAATTTATGATGGCAATGAAATTCTTAAACCTAGACAGAAACCTAGCTGCGTTGAGTGCTCTGAGGAAGATAGAATATTAGATGATGCATCTAGGGTGAAAAAGAATAACATCACGATCAAACCCCATGATTACAAGAAGGAAAACTGGATCTCCTTAAACAAATTTAAGCCTCAAACGTTACTAACACCTAACAAGTTTTGGAAAAGGATTTAGATAAGCTAAAAGCTGAAAATCTTGTTGAAACAAACCCTCCCTTTAGGAAAATGCCTGCGGCGGTGTATCCTCCAAATACACCAATGCATTTAGTTCCTAGAACTATTGCCACTAAGAGCAAGACCTTAATCAGCCAATATGTTATTCTTCAACTATTTGTCGATTTTGAGAAAACTTGTAAGAAAAGGATCACACCCACTGGGATAATTGAAGGGGAAAGGGGTTTTGAGCAAACAAAAAATGCTATCTAACTGAGGTCATGCCTTTCTTCAAACTACTAAAAGATCATTTTGAGAGTCTTAAAAAGGGGATAAGTTCAGATATTAAAGGAATGGAAAAGGAATTTGATGCAATGATAGTTGAGGTTAGTGATTATGAGCGAGCATTAAAATATAATGAGATTGAAAGGAAAAACTTGTATACCTTGAATGAGAATCTTATTTCTGAATGTATTGCTCAAGATGTGGTTTACACTGCTACAAATTGCTCCATTAATGCTTCTCAATTTCATGAATTATCTGTTGCTCTGAAAGTCTCTCATGATCGTGTCATTGAGCTTGAAAAGATTAATTCGAAACTTAATGAGAAAATTGATCGGGATGATCACGATAATTTGGTAAAACATCTTTCTAAACTAGAAGTTGAACATTTTGATTTACAACTAAAATATCAACATCTAAAAGAAAATGTTAAAACCTCAAATATCAAGACATCCTTGGATGTTCCTGAATTTGATGCAGTTTTGAAATTAGCAAACGTGATGAACAGATTCGAGCTCATTGTAACACGATCAAAAAGTTGAAAGCCCAAATATCTCAATTAAAGGGTGAAAAGAACAATGTGATTGGATCCCAAATGCCTCCTCCTTTAGATTCTCGGTACTCTCAAACTTTTCATCTTCAAAACTTAGTTAATGCCTTACAAAAGGAAAACGCGAGTTTTCTAGAAGAAAATGAAAAAGTTAAACGACACTTTAAAGAGTTATATGATTCAATGAAAGTCACTCGTGACCAAAACAACGAAAAAATAACGTCTTTACAAAAGGAAATTGAGAATCTGAGGAGTCGGGAAAATGGGAAAGCGCCACTTGTTTTTAATGAGAATGTTGTTTCAAAGTCACCCTTAGGACTGCAAATACACTGTGACATTAAATATATTCCTCCTCATCTTAGGAATAATGAACCTCAGTTTCATGACTATTGTGCTCACCTTAAGGATAGTCTAGAATGTCTCCGTGAGATTGTTGAAGAGGATTTCATTAATAAACCTCTTGATAGAGAAATTAGGTTTGCTTGCCTCCAGGCCAAACGATCTCAAGAGCTTCTTGAATGTGTAATTGCAACATGTCCAAAATCCTTAGGTGCAAAAGGCAAAGCCGTGATGCCTTGTTTATGCCTAGTGTCAAGCATGAAATCCGTTCTATGCCCAATGTTATGAATGTCAATCTTAGGGTGCCTTCAAGTAGTTCAGATTCTAGAAATGTTAGTGCTAAGAAAGTGAATTTTAGTGTGCCTGCAAACAGCTCAAATCACAGTCTTAAGAAAGTAAACACTAATGTGCCGTCTAGTAGTTCAGATCCTCGCACAACAAGTTCAGGAATGAAAAAATTAGATCAACCAACTAATGTTCCCATTCCCTCTACAGGAGTAATCAGTGACATTAAAGCGAGAAGGTCAAAGTCTCAAGACAATACAAGGAATGATAGGACCTTGCAAGCTAAGAATGTGCATTGGAAGAGAGTAGAAGACCAATCTAGGAACTTTAAGCTTGAGTTGAATAAAGCGAATCATGTTGATTCTAGTATTAGCCATAGGCGCATCTTGTAATTAATTCAATTCGATACTATTTGCAAAACTTGTAATGATGTCCGCTTGAATTCGTTCTAATCATGAATGTGGTGTGAATGCTTTGTCTAATGCTGTCAAATGCCCAGCTAAAATTGTTAACGCTAATAATCGTGCAAAGAAGGCTAAAAGCAAAACGAAAGATTGTTAGAAAACATTGGAAACCCACAGGAAGAACATTTATAAAGATAGGTTATTATTGGATACCTTTTGGCCATAAGAATAATCAGTTTTGTCCAAAAACTGCTAAGACTATGCCCACTAGAAAATGGATGCCTACTTGGTAGAACTATTCCCTTAAGAAGTGAACATACTTTGAATAGGTCAAATACATACACCAACATTGCATCTATTCCCAATGATTCCATTGCTTCTACTTACGATATGGATGTTTCTATTTTCGATGTGGGTGTTCCAATTACTGTTACTAACCAAGTGGAACCCATTCTTGCATGGGGATCCCAATTATCAAGTTATCCATTCTTGTCTGTGTTCAACTACAGATCGTTCAAATCGATTCTGTGGTACCGGACTCAGCTGTTCCAAGCATATGACTCGAGACCGGTCGCGGCTCATGAACTTCGTGAGCAAATTCATCGGGACTATTAGATTCGGGAATGATCATTTCGGTGCAATTATGGGTTATGGAGATTATGTTTTTGGTAAAAGTGTTATCTCTAGGGTATATTATGTGGAAGGTCTTGGTCATAACCTGTTCTCTGTTGGTCAATTCTGCGATTTTGATCTAGAAGTAGCCTTCAGAAAACATACTTGTTTCGTTAGAGAACTTGATGGTAAGGAACTTTTAAGAGGTTCACGTGGCTCAAATCTATACACCATCTCTATCGAAGATATGATGAAGTCTTCTCCAATTTTCTTGTTGTCAAAGGCTTCTAAAACAAAGTCATGGTTATGGCATCGTCGTCTCAATCACTTGAACTTCGGCACCATCAATGATCTCTCCAGAAAGGACTTAGTTGTAGGTCTACCTAGACTTAAGTATGAAAAGGATCATCTTTGTTCAGTATGCCAGTTGGGAAAAAGCAAGAAGTATGCCCATAAACCCAAACCTACAAACTCGTCCAGAAGTTCTTCATACAATTCACATGGATTTATGTGGACCCATGAGAGTGCAGAATATCTTTGGGAAGAAATATGTGTTAGTTATGGTTGATGATTTCTCTAGATTCACCTGGGTAAAGTTCTTAAAGACAAAGGATGAAACTCCATATATCATCATCAAACTCATCAAACAACTGCAGGTTCATCTTAACAAAACGGTCAGAATCATCCGAACGACAATGGAACGAGTTTGTTAACAAACAACTTGGTGAGTTTTATGAAAGTATTGGAATCAGTCATCAAAGAAGTGTTCCTCGAACTCCTCAACCGAACGGTGTAGTTGAAAGACGAAATCGAACTCTTGTGGAAGCCGCAAGGACTATGTTGATTTACTCAAAAGTTCCAATGTTTCTCTGGGTGAAGCCATCGCCACTGCATGCTACACCCAAAATCGATCCCCGATTCACACTGCTCATGGAAAAACTCCATATGAACTTGTCCACAAAGAAAACCGATCTATCATTCCTTCGTGTGTTGGTGCTTTATGTTATCCAACTAATGATGGTCAAGATTTAGGAAAACTGAGAGCTAAAGCGGACATTGGAGTTTTTGTAGGCTATGCACCTAACAGTAAAGGTTACCGAATCTACAACAAGAGAACCCGAAATATCATGGAAACAATTCACGCCACGTTTGATGAGCTGACCGGTCAAATGGCTCCTGGACAATCCAGTTCAAGACCCGCACTTCAAAGCAGTCCCATTGGTTCATCTCTTGTACCAAACTCCTCATCATCAACTCCATATGTTCCTCCCTCAGAAGATGATTTAAAGAAACTGTTTGATCCTATGTTTGATGAACAATTTGAGCCAAGTAACAATGATATGACAATTCAATCAACAGAGGCTACTTCTATCCCTGTCAATGAAATTAACCCTTCAACTTCTATGTCATTAAGCCAAGAAGTGCCTGCTGCTGACCAATCTGTTTCATCAACAAATCTTCAATCATCAAGTGTACATCATGGAAATGCTTCTGATTCAAATGATGAAGTTAATCCCTTTGCTACTCCTGAAGATGCTCCATTTGAAAACATATTTGACCCTGAATCATCATCGAACCATCTTCTTCGAGGAACATCGACTGCTACTTTCGCCCCTCAACCACACCACATGAATACCTTAGAAAATGGACTCACGATCATCCATTAGACAACATCATTGGAAATTCCTCTCGTCCAGTATCCACACGGAAACAACTTGCAACAGATGCCTTATGGTGCTTCTTCAACTCCGTACTCTCTAGATCGAACCAAAAGATGTTAAAACCGCCATGAATGAAGACAAGCTGGTTCAATGCCATGCAAGAAGAAATTCATGAGTTTGATCGACTTGATGTATGGGAATTAGTACCCGCTCCAGATTGTGCTATGATCATTGCTCTAAAATGGATCTTCAAAGTGAAACTTGATGAGCATGGTGATGTGTTAAAGAACAAGGCTCGATTGGTTGCTAAAGGATACCGTCAAGAGGAGGGTATTGACTTTGAAGAATCTTTTGCTCCAGTTGCTCGAATCGAGGCAATCGGAATATTCTTGGCTAATGCTGCAAGTAAGAACATGGTAGTCTATCGATGGATGTAAAGACGCGCTTTTCGAACGGAGATCTTAAAGAAGTTGTCTACGCCACCAACCGGAAGGCTTTGTGAATCCAGAGCATCCTACTCACGTTTATCATTTGAAGAAGGCTCTTTATGGTTTAAAGCAAGCTCCAAGGGCATGGTATGATACGCTATCAAAGTTTCTTCTATCCACTGGATTCATCAAAGGAGCAGTTGATCCAACATTGTTCACCGGAAGTCAGGCAAACATTTAATTCACGTTCAAATTTATGTTGATGATATTTTCTTTGCCTCGACTGACCCCAATGAATGTGATCGTTTTTCAAAAGAAATGGGTTCCAAATTTCAAATGTCAATGATGGGACAAATGTCATTTTTCTTGGGATTACAAATTTCACAAAGTCCCGGAGGCATTTTCATAAATCAATCTAAATATGCAAATGAGATTTTAAAGAAATTTTGATTTGATTCTAGTGATCCTGTTGACACTCACATGATTGAGCGTACAAAACTAGATGAGGACCACTCAGGGATCATGGTAGACCAAACGAAATATCGTAGCATGATCGGATCTCTGATGTACCTCACAACCAAGAGACCGATATTCGTTCGGTATGCATGTGTGCTAGATACCAGGCTAAGCCTACCAAAAAGCACCTTGAAGCGGTTAAACGGGTCTTCGGTATCTCCAAGGAACCATCAACATGGGACTTTGGTACCCGAAGGACACCGGTATGTTACTAACAGCATATGCAGCATGCGGATCATGCGGGGTGTCAAGATACTCGTGGAAGTACCGAGGTGCTCGTTTTGGGTGATAAGCTTGTGAGTTGGTCTTCAAAGAAGCAAATGAGTACTTCTATTTCCTCTACAAAGGCTGAATACATAGCCATGTCATCTTGTTGTGCTCAAATCCTATGGATGAGATCTCAATTAACTGACTATGGCTTGGAATTCAACAAAATCCTATCTTGTGATAATAAAAGTGCTATTGCTCTTTCTTGCAATAACGTTCAACATTCAAGGGCAAAGCATATCAACATTCGACATCATTTCATCAGGGAACAAGTGGAAAAGGTGTGGTGGAACTCTATTTTGTGAGGACTGAATACCAGTTAGCGGACATCTTCACCAAAGCTCTTCCAAGAGAACGCTTTGAGTTTATTCTTCCACGACTTGGCTTGAAAAGCCTTCAACCAGAAACACTCAAACGCGTCTTCAGAGGAAGACGAGGAGTAAAGGTCTTTCTTCATCTATCTCTTTGTATATATTTATTCAAAAAGCAAAATACAAAATTACAAAACCTTCAAAAATCAAATAGAAAATTATAAAACTTTCAAAAATCCATAAAAATGTGAAAAATTCAAAAAATCCTCAAAAATATTGTCATTTTGTCATGCTTTTCTCGATTCGATATCATCTACGGACTTTGTGTTGATATTCAAAGAATGTCACGGGTCTTTAGATGTTCATCGAATGTACATAGTTTTCATATAAAAAAAAATGAGGCGAAGAAAAATGGTGGTTTATTGTCATTTCAGGCAGTAACCCGTGTTAAAAAGAAAGAACAGAGCCATGCTTTATCTTGTTTTTCAAATCTCATGCTCTGATTCTATACAAAATTCTCACTATCCAATGAAAACGAATTGCTTTGAAAAATTACTCGGGCTCAATTTTTGAAAATCATTTGTACTAAACGGTTGTTAAAACTATCTATCTCTCAATCAACAACCTATGTCATTGATTGAGGGGGAGAATGATTTTTAATTATAAAGTGTATTTTTTTCAAAAAATGATTTGCTTTCAAAAGATATTCAAGCATGTTTAAATCTTTGGAGTCTAAAGTCTCAAAATTCGATCCTTATAAGTTAAAACGTTTTCAAAATCAAGTCACAATTCTCCTTAAAAAGCTTTCAAAATGATTTAAATCTACTGAGATCACAAATCTCAAATGATTTGATAATTGTGATCGGGGAGAATTTGTGATTTAAATTGGATTTAAACTGATAATTCGATAGATGGTTTCATAAGTGATTTAGTATGTTTGCCTCCCCGCAAGTGACAAACGATTTCAAATTTTTCATGCACACGTTGAGGGGGAGCATCTATCTTAAACCACAAATATTTGAAACGTGATCAATTTGTCTCTAAGTGCAGATTCCCTCTAATATGTGCAAAATTCTTTCAAAATTTGAGGCACATATTGAGGGGGAGCAAACTTTTGAAAACCTCATCCTTCCTCAAAATGTTTTATTTACTCAAATTGATTGGGAAGTGATGATGATCATTTTAGAAAATGTTAATCAAAAGATTGGACCTTTCATTCTCAATCTAACGATCTCAAAGATCTCTTGCCTCCATGTGCTAAAACAGTTTCTAAAATATTATGCATATGTTGAGGGGGAGCATTTCTAAAATATCAAAACAATTAAGATACAAAATGCTTTGATTCTATATCACAAGTATCTTGATTGATTTTTTAATGGTTTTCAATTGGTTCCTATGGCAGATGAACGATACCAAAAGACCGACCAACTTTACTTTATGTATGGTGATATAAGGATGATAAGGTTAGGTTGAGGTCCCATGATCCGCCAGAGCCGAAGGGATCTACCCAGGACAATCCACTAGATAGTGTAGAAGTCCTTAGGTATGATGAAAAAAGGAGAAAAGTGAGATATGGGAAGAGTGTGGACTGAGATTGAGCTAGTAATCTTGGAATAAACCCAACAAGGTTCTAGTTATGAAGTCTCGGTAAGCACTGAAGGGGTTGAAGAATGAAAAAGAATTAAATGAGAAAAAGGGTGAAAAGAAATAGCCCTCCATTTATTCAACCTTAGGGCAGAAACCGGGTTCAATACATATGCTACTGGTGGTTACTAAGGTAACACTGGTATTGAAGACAAATACGTCATGGACCCAAAGTGGACGCCGCACTAACTTCCCAAGCTACTCAAGTTCCTCTTAAAAGGGCTTGTTTCATTCTCACGAGGAAACATAATCTATCGACTTTCTCTTAGAGATTGTTGATATTGAAGAAGGAGACCCTCTCCCTAGTCTCGGCATAGGAACCAAATATGCACAAATTGAGTCTAGAGGCACGAGATCATCAATTAATCTCTTTAGGACACTTATTTCTTGAAGACTCACTATTTCACACAATGTGGAATGTGAGATTATATCTTATGAGTCCTACGCACTATCCTTGTGGTATTGCCAAGACTTGATTGTGTCATATGGACCTCATCAGGAGCGATTCAAAATTGAATCAATCCAAGTCCAAGAAAATGGATTGACGGATGCCTTTGAAAAACCGGTTGTTGTGCTTAAAAACTCTTTTCTCTAAGCACATCGACTGTGTACAATTATTTCAAATCAAAAGGTGTTTATGATTGATAAATGATTTTTCACTAAAACTTCGTTGTATTGCAAAAACAATTTCTATTGAGCGATGCACGATTGTTTTTCAAATCTCTTTTCATCAATCGGTGAATCTCTATTGGTTCACTCACTCCGTGTTGTCTTCTTTGAGACGCTCCGGTTTGAGAACGGCTAGAGCAATTGCGAAACCCTGTCAAGGAAATTCTTCGAATTATACGATCACACGTACTTGTACTGATCAACGGGAACCGTGGGCCGTGTACCTCAATTCATCGAAAGTGATCAAAGACACTTACGTGCGCTTTATTGCTAAGCGTCTTATGCGGGTACACCCGACGTTTGCACATGATCGAATGGAGCGGTCAATCCATAGCCGCATGCTCACACAACACATTCATATCTAAAGAAATCATGATTGGTGCATCAATGACTCTGATATTTTCACTCCATGCTTCTGCTACGCTGCCAATATCATGAATCAACGAAAGCTTCGCTACTCGATAAGAATAAATCATGATCCAGAATGTGAGCATGTCGGTCCAAAAGTCACAACATCACAAATTACCAACACCACTTAGGATGAGTCGAGATTTAATGTGGTGATGATCTCAAAGCTGGCTCAAAACTCAGTATCACGTGGATCAGATTAAAGACCTCCTCAGATTTCCAAACATGCAATAATGAAGAATCAAAGACTACGAGCTCTGAGAACAAAGAACATGGACAAGAATCCAAGAACAATCTCAATGTAATATCTTTGTATTCAATGTAATTTTAATGTGTGTTTGAGGTGACCTCCCTTAGGGGAGATTGTTAGGAATTAGAAATTCCGGTGAATTAAAGTGTCGGTCACCTCAAGTATATGTAATCGTTAGAAAGCTCGTAGTCATAGTTATTTTATGTTAAGTAGTATTTAGTTAAGTAACACCGTGGAGGACGGACGAGTCTTTACCCACTGTATGCCTGATCCACAGCCCGTAGGTGGCGTTTGTTTGTAAGAAACTATAAATACCCTCTACCTCCCAAGGTAGAGGGTTGGAGCTTCAATACCATTTTTCTTTGTTTCACATAGTTCCCAACTCTCTTCCTTTCTCTCACTAGAACTTTCTCTCTCTAAACAATATTAACGCCCCATATGGTTATGGTTTAATGTGTTTGTGAAATCCAATATCTAACAAAACGCGAGTAATCTTGATGAGCTTAATACTTTTAAGTGATTGAAGATATCCGAGGAAGACTATTGTCATTACCGCAGAGAAACTCAAGGTTTGACTCATGGCGTTTAGTGTTCTTATTCCAACTATGTGGGGGAAGAGATGGAAGAGTTAGTTTATGAAGATAAAAAGAGGTACACAAGGGTGTGATTTTGATGTTATCGCAATCATCATGGGAAGATGTGTGTATGCATTAGGGAATGCTTTCGTATTTATCTCACTTGAGAGCTTAATCAGTGATTCAGATACATAATCACTTATTCCGGAGTTGACATCCGCAGAGATAATCAGTGATTCAGCCTGCTACTTCAATGTTATCGGTTGTTCTCTCTTTGGGCATTCAGGTACTTCGGGTTCTTAAGCTTCATACACTATCATCAGGGGAGAGAAAAGTATACATCGGGGTTATTCTTTGGCTATCGGACTTAATCTGCTACTTCGATGGTATAAGTTTCTCTATTCGGGTATATGTGTATTCGGGTTCGTGAGCTCTAGTCTAAGAGACTGACTGCATCAATTCATCTGCTTGGGGGAAGTGATCTCTTGACACCTTTTGGGGATGCATTGCTTCAGACTTCAATGGAAAAGGAATTTGAGAAGATTATTTAAATGTGGGAGGATACGTTGCTGTTCTTCTATTGGATGATATAACCCCGAACGATGAATCACTGTGATTATTCTTAAAAGGAGCAGCAAGTTCGATGATAATGGTGTGCTTCTTTGTGTACCTGGCTAAGGAAGCTTGAAAGAAAAGCTTTGAATCGCTCAGCCTAAAGGATTCTCGGTTTTGGGGAAGCTGCCAAAGTCTCACTTTCAGATGGTTCAATTTCTTTCTTCAAATGCAAGAGCCTCGAAGCTTTGGTGGTGAAAGTTTTAGGGATGATGACTTCTATCTTCTACAAGGGGGCTGCTCGATATCCTTATCTCAGTACTCGTATCATCATCTTCTTAAACTATATCATCTACTCTATCTGTGTATATATCTATCAAAAAGCAAAATACAAAAATAGAAAACCAACAAAAAGAAAATAGAAAAATATAAAACCAACAAAAACCCATAAAAATCAGAAAATTTGAAAAAGACCAAAAATATTGTTTTTCTAAGACCTGTCTTCTGGTATTGATAACATCTGCTATCTTAGAAATGTCATTCAATAATGGCACGGGACCATATATGAAGTTAGAGCAGGAGGTGTAAATATTTCTTTTCAACATGTCAAAAACTATGGCTTACAGTTATTTCATAATGTAACCCACGCTTTAAAACTATGGCTTGCAGTTATTTCAGACTGTAACCCGTGCTTAAACTATGGTTTGCTATTATTTCAGATAGCAACCCGTTCTTCAAGGAAGGAAAGTGCTACGCTAAACCAATTTTCAAAAATTTCGTGCACTTATCCTAAAACAAAATGAGGAAAGTATGTCGAAGGACTGCTGTTCCTACTCAAATATTTTTCTTTCTAAAATTCTTCAGAAAAATATTTGTTTTAACAAAATGGTGGTAAATGAGTTGCTTTAAAAATAATCAGATTCAGAGTTTTTATAAAACTGAAAACTCAATCAATGACTTCAGCGCTTTTAAAACTTTTCAGTAAATGAGTCATTGATTGAGGGGGAGAATGTTTTCAAATTTACATCATCTAACGGGCTTTCTTAATCATCCTACGTGCTTATCTGTAAAATATAATTGCCTATGTTGAAGGACTAGGTTTCTAGGATGTGATTGTTAGGTTTAGATGATTATAGATTGATAAACACATTATTCCCATACCTTTTATGATCTGATTGATATGTTGAATTGACTTTTATTAGTCGATTGCTGTTTGGGTGATGTCGACCACCATATATCTGTATGTGTGTTCACTAACGTATGCAGGTATATTGGTATATAAGAATGTTCCCTATCCAGATCCCACAATTGAATATGATTGGATGCCGAAAGGAAAGGGTAACTATATCTTGGGTTGACAAATGAAGAAACGGAGTTTAATTTGACTTCTATGGAAAGTTGGCATGAAAAAATGCAACGCAAGAGGTCACACTGCATCAGTAGATGGTTTTCTTAATCAGCCAAATGAAGAAACGGAGCTTAATTTGACCTCAGTTGGCATTAAAATGCAACGTAAGAAGTCTCACTGCATCAGCAGACGGTTTTTCTTCCAAGCCCTACAACAACAACAACAGAAGCAACTTATTATTCTCTACCACCTAACGTATCTTTGTGCAGGACAAGTAGTGGATGATACCTTTTTTAAAACAATTTTGAAAACATTGTTTTTGAAAATGCAAAAATATTGTTTTGAAAATAAATTGGACTTAATTTTGAAAATCACCGGACTTCATTTTATCAAAACTTAGTCACTTAATCATCGACTACGGTCATCAATTGAGGGGGGGAGTGATTTAAATAAAATATTTTCAAACAATATTTCATCAATCAAGTCCGTTGTACAAAATAAGTGGTGATCTAAAGATTTAATGTTATGTCATGGTATGATTCTCTTTAAAACTCAAAGATCTTTCAAAATGAAATTTTTTCTGTTCTTGTTTGATTGTGAAATTGTTTTATTTTACTTAAAGATCTCTTAAAACTATCATACATGACACTAACAATCTTTAATGTCTATAATTGGTCCTTATCCGTCATTTTTCAAAAATTAAATCTTGCCACGTCTTTCCCCTAAAATTTTATAAATGATTTAAATCAATTGGGATCAGAAATCTCAAAAGGTTTGAAATTTTTGATCGGGGAAGAGTTCGTGATTTAAATCTCAAATCGGTTTTAAAGGTTAATTGTTTCAAAAGCACTCCTTCCTTCATGTGCCAAACGATTTCAAATACATAATACACATGATTGTGGAGGAGAATTTGACCATAAACCATAAGAGCTTTTAAATCAGGCACATATTCTCCCATGTTTTCTAAACCTTATTAAATCACTTGGGATCCAAAATCTCAAAGGGTTTGATATTTTTGATCGGGGGAAAATTTGTGATTTAATAATGAAATTTGATAAAAGGTGATCATTTTTTATTCAGATGTGCATGCTACTCTCCCATATGTGCTAAACACTTTCGAATCTCGAAGCATATATTGAGGGGGAGCATTTCAAAAAGAAAATAAAACTTTCAAGGTACAATGATTTCTATGTTTCAACATAAAGTACCTTGATTGATTTTCTAATGGTTTCTTAATGTCTTTTGTGATCGTGTTTGTGCTTCAAAGATCTCTTGCCTCTATGTGATAAAATGATTTCAAATATCCTACGCACATATTGAGGGGGAGAATTTACCAAGAAAATCAAATGGCTTTTTCTAAGGAAATTGTGATCAAGAATATATTTCAAAAAACTCTCGCCTCCATGTGCTAAACAATTTCAAATCATATGCACATGTTGAGGGGGAGCATTTCTAAAATGATCAAAACAATTAAGGTACAAAATGCTTTGATTTTATATCACAAGTACCTTGATTGATTTTTCCAAATGATTTTTCAATTGGTTTTAATGATGAATGAACTGTACCATAAGACCGACCATTTTACTTTATACATGGAGTTATAAGGATGGTGAGGTTAGGTATTCGTTCCCACGATCCCGCCAGAGCCGGAGGGATCTACCCAGGGACATTCCACTAGATAGTGTAGAGTCCTTAGGTATGATGAAAAAGGAGAAAAGTAAGAAATGGGAAGAGTGCCGAATCGAGACGAAAGCTAGTAATCGAACAAACCCAACAAGGTTCTAGTAATGAAGTCTCGGTAAGCACTGAAGGGGTTGAAGAATGAAAAAGAAAAGAATGAGAAAAGGGTGAAAAGAAATAGCCCTCCAATAATTCAACCTTAGGGCAGTAAACGGGTTCAATACATATGCTACTGGTGGTTACTAAGGTAACACTTGAAGACAAGACGTCATGGACCCAAAGTGGACGACTGCACTAAACTTCCCAAGCTACTCAAGTTCCTCTTAAAAGGGCTTGTTTCATTCTCACGGGGAACCTACATAATCTATCGACTTTCTCTTAGAGATTGTTGATATTGAAGAAGGAGACCCTCTCCCTAGTCTCCTACATAGGAACCAAAATGTGCACAATTGAGTCTAGAGCCAAGAGATCATCCAAAATATCTCATTAGGACACAAAATTAATGAAGACTTGCCGTTTCACACAATGTGGAAAGTAAGAATATATTAAGAGTCCTACGCATTATCCTTGTGGTATTGCTGTAACATCCGAAAGTGATATGTTAAATATTCACAATGAAGATGTAACCTTCTAGAGCCAACATCAAACAAGCTCTTGGTGGGTGACATATGAGATCTTTCCAAAAGATCATAACTTGTGACAATCGGATAGAACGATGAGGCGATTCACTCGTGAATCAACCTTGGTCCAGGAAATGAATTGACGAATACTTTTGGAAAAATCATTCGATGTGCAAATCTTCTTTTCTAGCACATCAATGTGTATTCATTTTCAAATTCAAAAGTATCTCTGATTGAAAAAATGCTTTTGAAAAACCGCTCATGTGTGAATCCTCTTTTCTCTAGCACATCTAATAATGTGTTCTTTCAAATACAAAAGTATTTTGATTGAAAATTGATCTTTCTATAAAACCTTCGTCGTATTGCAAAACTCTTTCTTCTAAGCAATACGCGATTGTTTTCAAATCAATTTTTCATGAATCGTGTATCTCAATTGCCGGGTTCACTCACCGCGGTTGTCTTTGAGATGTTCGGTTGAGAACGGCTAGAACAACCGCTAAACCCCGTCCAAGGAGATTCTTCGTAATTATACCGATCACAAAAGACTTGTAATCGATCAACGTGGAACCTGTGGGTCGGTAACTCAATTCAATGAAAGTGATCAAAGTCACTTTCAGATGTTTTATTGCTAACCTGTTGTTTGCGGTACATTTGGACGGGTTGCACCGACGTAATTGAGAAGTCAATCCAAAGCCGCATGCTCACAAAGATCCATACTAATTGAAGAAATCATGACTAGTGCATATCTACATATCCTGGCTCTGATATTTTTATACTATGCTTCGCGCTAAATATCATGAACCAAAAAGCTTCCGCTACTATGATGGAAAGATGTCATGATCCCGAAAGTGTGAGCATGTCGGTCCGAAAGTCACAACTTCACATGATGGCAACACAACAATGGATGATCAGAGATTTGATGGGTGATGATCTCAAACAAAGCTCAAGATCATCATGATGTGGATCAGTTCAAAGACCTCCAATCGAAAAGTACAAAATAATCGGACAATGAAGAGTCACTACAAATGCACAAAGATTGCGGAATTGAAGAATTGAAGTCTACGCAGCCTGAAGAAAAGCGAATAGAATGCTAGGATCAAAACATGGGGTGACCTCCCTTAGGGGGAGATTGTTAGGAATTATAAATTCCATAGTGAAGAGTCGGTCACTCCAAATATTATCTAGCATAAGTTAGCTCGTAGACATGTCGTTTGTTACGTTATTTAGTAGTTTATTAGTTAGTCAGTAGCGTAGAATAGTTTAGTGTATCACCGTAGAGGAAGGACGGGTCTTTACCCACTGTATGCCTGATCCACAGTCCGTCAGGAGGACGTTAGCTTTGTAACTATAAATACCCCTTCCATACATGGAAGGGTTGGTGCTTTTCTCATAATCTAACCTTACATTTGTGAAGCAAGTCTCTACCAAGAAAACACCCTCTCATTTCTTTCTCTCTCAAATGGCTAACATGTATTTCCATCATCCAAGACCACCCGAATCATCAAACACAATAAATATAGGATCCTAACAATGTGTTGTTAACATGCATAAAAAAGAGTGTTGTTGTGGAAGTGGGAGCTGACTGGAATACCATGTAAACATGTTGTGGCTGCAATAAACCACATGATCGACAATGAAACATGGTTTGGTATACCTGAAGATTAGGTTCATGCTGCTTACAAACTAGAAACATGGGCACATATATACTCATTCAAGATCAATGGTTATGGTGGCAACGACTTCTGGCCAAGAGTTGAGTCTACATCAGTAATAATACCACCCATTCACAAACCTCAAGTTGACAGGCTACCAAAGAAGAGGAAGTAGTCAGTAGATGAGCTTGCAAGTCAAAGTTGTTCAGTTGTAATGCAGGGATC
>OU343218.1:225929251-225939946 GCA_910596185.1 Chrysanthemum makinoi
TTCGAATAATAGAAATTCTGTTAAATTTCATGTCTTTTGGATTATATGTTTGAACTTTATGTTTGTCTTTAATTTCTTTAGAACAATGGTATGTGTCTATCTTTGTTTAATCATGTTATGTATTCAGAAGTTGGGATGAAATAGTTGCATTGAATTAAAATGAAATGAATGGTTACAAATAGTATTTTTAGTACAATGGGTCAAAATCCAAACTGACCCAAACATTGACATTCTAAAGTTAACTATCATGTAGTGTATTTAATGTCTGTATTTTGTTGGAAATCATGCAAATGCTAATGGATACACTCATGCCAAACACCCCCTTTATCTAATGTAGTCAAAACTCAGGACTCCCATTTACCAATTGCATTTTGACTTTCCAAAGTTAAACTGCACATGTTAAATGGCAATTATGTATACACTCATGCCACATTTACCAATTGCATTTTGACTTTCCAAATTAAAACTGGACATGTTAAATGGGAGTTATGTATACACTCATGCCAAACACCCCATTTCTAATAGTTTGTGCATTTTGCAGACTATCTGAATTCATCACTTTAGCAATTTACAACAAAGATAGATTAATAGCATAAAGAACCAACATTTTATTGATGATAATACGAGTTCACAACCATTACAAATATGCATATCATCTAAACACACAGTTAGTAGAAGTTAGAACCGCTACTTTCTGCATCACCTATTTTCTTCCTTTCATTTATTTCCTTCAAATCCTTTAGATATTTAAACACAACTTCAACATTTGAAATCCCCCTTTCCAAAGCATAAAACTCCGCTAACTCGGTATCTGCTGCCTGTCTTATCCTCCCGGAACACCAACAAAACTCTTTATAGTAGAAGTCATGTTTCCTCAACCAAATCAGAATCCTTTCTCTCAAGTCCTTAGGTATCTTCCTATACGAACCATAATCACTAATTGGTTCTTTGCCAAATCCCTCAAGAACTAAATCAGAGAGTAAATAGTTGTTTAACACTTTTGCCCACCTCTTCATCGGACCCAGTGAAGATGGCCTCTACATTATTATTTGTTGCCATAGGTTAGTGGTTTGGTTCTTGGGATTATGTGGGTTTTGAAAAAAAAAGGTTGTGATATGCATGTCGTTTAAATAAGCAAGGATACATAACTGAAAATGAATAGTCTCGAGGCAATCTCTAGGGTTGCATGTGTTTTAGCGGCTATTTAAACATAAGTTAAGCCATTGCAAATTTGGTCCTTTAAATAAAGTGTTGCTAGTCAATGGCGGGAAATGAGTGAAATGACGATAATACCCTTGACTAACGAGATAACTAACTGGCTTTAGAAAATAGTAGCTCTCGGTGGCTGATTTGCAAAAAAATGATACATTAAGGTCATTTTTGCAACACGTTTTGTCCCGGTATCATTCTTGCGCATTTGAGCTACTTTAGTACAAAAACTAATGAATCTAATTGCAAGCCAATGTAGTAGACACTTAGACATACATTTCTTGCACCCTTAAAGAATCTAAATCCAAGCCAATGTAGTAGACACTTAGACACTTTAAAGTGCAGGCCTTATGGCCATTCAAGATCAAACATTAGAGCTACATTTCCTTTATGAACCTAAATATCTCTACAAGAGCCACCTCACAGAAATACATTAGTATGGCATCCATGAGAGGAATCACTCATAGAGTTGACTCTGTAACTTATTGATAACGCTACACGCGTCGTTCGGGGTCAAAGGAACTTCCTTTTCTTCGAGCAAGTTTTATAACACCCTAGGCAGTGAACCTAATCGTTGTAGTGTAGTATTAGGGTAAGCCACGGGTATTGATATCGTTCTCTAGGGGAATAGGAATGCTAGTGAGAAGTTACTACGCTAAGGTTGGGGTTGAGGAAGATTATTTTTATCTTTTTATGTTTTTTTAGGAAATGGAAGGTACGAATCTCGGGGTTTGGATTTGGGGGTTGGTATTTCTACCGATTACTCTATTATCTAATTATCTAATCTAAGGTGATGGTAGTCTATGTCTAATTATTGTGTGCTCGTATGATAGTTTAAAGATGTGTTTACTTAGGTTTTATTACTCTTAATTATCTCCTATTGATGGTTGAATTGTCACGTCCTTATTCTTAATCGCGTTGTGTGTCAAAAGTTGTAGGGTATGCGTTTATCCCTAACTCAAATCTCTAGGTTTATACACTCTAACTCTAAGGCACTCTTTGATGTTTAGCCTACAACTACTCTAGGTGTCATAGTCTAAGGTTCACAAAGATTTATCAAGCATTAACTACACAACGAATGACCTATCGCAATACTAGATCATTAACAATTAAGATAAGAGACAACCAATCAATATTCAACAATTAATTTCATAATCCTAACAAACAACACAAATAAATTAGCCGGACATGGAGAACATGCAAGCATACACACAAATAATCAAAGACATAATTGTATTAATGAAGTAAAACACTTATCTTGATGTAAGATAGGGTTTGGAACCCTAAAATACTGTACAAGACAGCCTTGGTTCGGTTTAGGTTTGTACTCCAAAAAGACTACCCCTAAAACTGAAAAATTCGGATTCTATATATAAGATTACATATGCGACGGCGTCACCTTATGTTCTGTGACGCCATCTGGTCGCCGTCATTAGGGTTTCGTCTTAGCCAAGTTAATCTTGCGACGGCGTCACCTTGTGCTTGTGACGCCGTCCTCTTCAGCTTATGACGCCGTCTGGATCAAATCTAGGCCGTATGAGTTGCGACGGCCCCTTTTTAAAGCTTGACATCGTCACTTGAAAATAAGAATTTGGATTCTGTCCGTCACAAAATGTCGGACGTCGCAATTAAGCAGTGACGCCGTCACCTTGTCTTTTAGCAGCTTGAGTGTCTCGATTTCTTGACTTTGTCCATTTTCTTCGTATATCGCGCCTTTCGTCCAAATAAAGTTTGCCATTATAGCAATTGCCTTCAAGTAATAACGATACAAAAGTGATCAAATAAGGACTTAAATGACCCCTCAAAAAGGTACATTTAAAACCTTATCAAATATCCCTACACTTGGTATTTGCTTGTCCTCAAGCAAATGTGCTTTTAGCCAATTAATTTATAAGTTAGGGGTCATGAAGCATTGGTTTAAAACAGTCCACAACACATATAAGCCCCCCAAAAGTCATAACAAGCACGGAAATTACATACTAGCACCTCACATGGGGTGTTTGGATACTCACATCTCTCGGGTGTATATGAAATATAACAAGTTGGAAATGGAAGATAAACACTCATTAACCCGTCCTAGTACATAGATTACCATAGGCTTGAGAATAGATCAAACCTCCATCGCTTTGGCGTAAGCACCTAGGAAAGACTATCAAAGAGGTCTTTAAAGGGTTGTAATGTTAGGCTTACGGTAGGGAAACAAAGGGTTTGGTGGGATAGGCTATTTAGTGGTGGCAAGTCAAAAATCTTTATGTTACAAGCATACGAAGAATGGCGTTGCTAAGCCAAGACTCGACACTCTAAACTCTAGATAACTGAAATAAACAAACATAAATTTAAAGGATAGATGTAGGATGGTAGCCCGTTTTTTTTTACACTCTATTTTTTTTTTCTTTTTCTCTTTTTCTATTTTTTTTTTTTTTTTTTTTTTTTTTTTTTTTCATACACTTTTACTCTACCATCCTCTACGGTAACATCAAAATGATAGGGATTTATAGGCACATCCCTACACTTGAGTTTTTATTACTCTAACACTTATTTGACCCGAATTGAAAAGATCAAAACACTTGGGGTACGTTATTACGCAAATAAGGGAATTTAACGTTCCCTTCCAATCATTTCATAAACTTTAACTTTTTCCCATGAGTCCCAATCGTCCCAAAACTCTGTACAAAGGATATGACTCGACTTAGCAACTCATGCAAGCAACTAGATAATTGAACTAAGGGGTTAGGGTGATAACAATAATGCACTAAAAGTGAGTGCATAAAGGGTAGGCTAAGGCGATTTGGGTGTATATTTGGGGGTGGGGTGTAAACAATGCTCTTCATTGATATTCCGGAAAAACCGAAAAATCAAGAGAACCGCGAAAAGGATAGGCTCTGAGGGGTTAACTAGGGGTATCGTGTACTAAAGATGAGTACAACGCAAAGGGTATGGGGGAATTACTCAACCGATGTGGAAGAAGTAATTATATTACGGGTATCAAACAAGGGTTATCCTAATGCCTCTTATCATTTAGTTATTCCTAACTACACAAGTGTAGTCTCACTAGCGATCTCGGAATGCATCACAAGATAAGTTCTAGAATCTAATATACTACCGGTTCACACTCTAAGCATTAAAGATTAATGCTTTTAATTCCTACTAATCTAGGGGCGATCCTCACATTTTGGGTGGAATTTAGGTGGTAAAGGGTTTTTGTGCTAGTCATGCAACTTCCTATCCGTGAGACGCTTTTGTTAAGACTAATGGCCCACTCCTATATGTCATGAAAAATTTTAAATTTGGTGCCAAATTACCCTAACCGACATTTCCTCATGGTTTATTACACAAATACAATTGGACAAGCAAATAATCAAGGATAAGCATAGTTTCAAAGTTCCCGTTTTATTTTCCCTCCTACACTTAAACTGAACATTGTCCCCAATGTTCCCCGAAAGTATCAAAGTTATGATAATAGAAGGTAATTAAAAACGAAAAAAAAACTAATACTCCCCTGATTAGCTCGGTAGGATCCGTGTGTGAAGTAGAGGTTAAATCCTTTCCAAGAAAAATGTATGCGTGAAAAGCTCCTTCCAATCTTTTGTATCTTCTTCTTGATAAATAAAACCTGCACACTTTTAGAAAACAAACAACCCAACGCATCAAACAGAACAAAGAAAAATCACAACAAGATGTAATTCCAGACTTAAATAAGATATAATGCTTGTGGAATGGATGTTTGCAGATTTTCTAGAAAATTAAGACCTGGAAAATTTCAAAAATTTATAAGTAGCTCAGAAAAAGAGAAAAGTAATGAAAAAAGTACTCCTTTGGTCTGCGATCCTGACTCCGTCAGGTTATCCTGACAAAAACTGGTCTGCGATTTTCTGAAAAAAATTCTGGAAAATTTAAATCTTTAGAATCTGGAAAAATTTCTGCAAAACATCCATTATGACTCGATACAAGAATTTGACTCGAACAAACACACATATATATCTTTTAATTAATTGTTATTCTCATGTTTACGTTTCTTTTGAAAACGTGTGTAATCCTCCCTACACTTATCCTTTATGTAAAATACCTTTATATGCAATTAAGACGAGGTTAAAAACAAAGAAAAGCATTTTTACAAATTTAAACATGAGAATAAGCAATCAATAAAAGATATATGACACACAAATGAAAATGAAAAACAAATACACATGGGTTGCCTCCCAAGAAGCGCTTGTTTTTATTCGAGTCACGAGCCGACTCTACCATTAGAACGGATAAAGGGGAGGTTTTCCCTACACTTAAGTTTAAGTGCGGGTGATAGTAGCGAGACACACCCTTAGGGTGGGATTTTCCAGTGAGGTGAGGGGGTGTGTATGGCTTCTTCACCTCAAACTACCGGAATAAATTGGTTGATGGGTGGGGCGGTCCTCTTTTGTCTCCTAGGACATTATATCTAAGGATGGAAATAAAGATTGAGGTTCCGGTTCATCAAACACTAGGAAAATCCCTAGAAAGAAGAGTAAGGACTGAGACTACAAGTTTCCAAAACTATTCTTAGTTGCGTTTGGTTCAAAGTTCTACCTCCATCGGGATTCCTAAAGTCTCTCTAATAACTTCCAGGTAAGTAACGTGCGGTGTGTATGCCTTAAATTGATGGTTGGGACTTGTGGGATACCTTGTAGGTCTAGACTTTTCACCTTATCCTCAATCACATCTACATCATCTATAGGCTTTCATAATGTGCTATTTCCTTAGGTGTGATGAAAACCAAAACTTAGTAATTGATCCAACTTATGGTTTAATGCTTGGTTGTTTCCATAATATTTCACAAATTGTGTCAGTTCTCCTAAGGGGCCTTACTAAACAATAGTTTCTAAACGGAGTGTTCACGAAAGTCTATCCTGGGTGAAAGGCTATACGAAGCATAGGTTTCACTAGGCGAGGTGTTTGGTGGGCTTGATGGAATGGTGAAACCCCAAAAGGTTTATGGACTGGTTACTCTTCCCACCATCTTGAATAATCCGCTTTAGTAATATCATAATTTCTTATGAAAAATCCTAATCGCGGATATAGTGATTCGCGTTTCCAGAATGGTGATACGGAAGAGTCAATGGAAAAGTTTTACGAACAAAGGCACAAAGAAGGGGATAGACTACAAGGAAGCTAATAAAAAGAAAAAATCTCACTTGATAGCAATCTTGTGAGTAGAACCTAAACGAGATTATAATCAAGCTACTAAACTAAATAACTATTCCCTGGCAGCGGCGCCAAAAACTTGATAACGCTACACGCGTCGTTCGGGGTCAAAGGATCTTCCTTTTCTTCGAGCAAGTTTTATAACACCCTAGGCAGTGAACCTAATCGTTGTAGTGTAGTATTAGGGTAAGCCACGGGTATTGATATCGCTCTCTAGGGGAATAGGAATGCTAGTGAGAAGTTACTACGCTAAGGTTGGGGTTGAGGAAGATTATTTTTTATCTTTTTTATGTTTTTTAGAAAATGGAAAGGTACGAATCTCGGGGTTTGAATTTGGGGGGTTGGTATTTCTACTGATTACTCTATTTGTCTAATTATCTAATCTAAGGTGATGGTAGTCTATGTCTAATTATTGTGTGCTCGTATGATAGTTTAAAGATGTGTTTACTTAGGTTTTATTACTCCTTAATTATCTCCTATTGATGGTTGAATTGTCACGTCCTTATTCTTAATCGCGTTGTGTGTCTAAAGTCGTAGGGTATGCGTTTTTCCCTAACTCTTTGAACTTACCAAAGGGTCTCGTCTACAAAATCTCTAGGATTTATACACTCTAACTCTAAGGCACTCTTTGTATGATTTAGCCTACAACTACTCTAGGTGTCATAGTCTAAGGTTCACAAATATTTTATCAAGCATTAACACACAACGATGCCTATCGCAATACTAGATCATTAACAATTAAGATAAGAGACAACCAATCAATATTCAATAATTAAGTTTCATATCCCTAAGCAAACACACAAATAAATTAGCCGGACATGGAGAACATGCAAGCATACACACAAATAATCAAAGACATAATTGTATTAATGAAGTAAAACACTTATCTTGATGTAAGATAGGGTTTGGAACCCTAAAATACTGTACAAGACAGCCTTGGTTCGGTTTAGGTTTTTACTCCAAAAAGACTACCCCTAAAACTGAAAAATTCGGATTCTATATATAAGATTACATATGCGACGGAGTCACCTTATGTTTTTGACGCGTCGGGTCGCCGTCATTAGGGTTTCGTCTTGGCCACGTTAATCTTGCGACGGCGTCACCTTGTGCTTGTGACGCCGTCCTCTTCAACTTATGACGCCGTCTGGATCAAATCTAGGCCGTCTGAGTTGCGACGGGCTACTCTTTTAAAGCTTGACACCGTCACTTGAAAATAAGAAATTTGGATTTTGTCCCGGCACAAAATACTCGGACGGCGTCGCAATTAAGCAGTGACGCCGTCACCTTGTCTTTTAGCAGCTTGAGTGTCTCGATTTCTTGACTTTGGCCATTTTCTTTGTATATCCGCGCCTTTTCGTCCAAATAAGTGCCATTACAGCAATTTGCCTTCAAGAGACCTAAAAAGTGAAAAGGAACGATATTAAGTAATAACGGATACAAAAGTGATCAAATAAGGGCTTAAATGACCCCTCAAAAAGGTGCATTTTAAAACCTTATCACTTATGCCAAAAGGACTACATTTCCTTCATGAAGGCAACTTCATGATCTCAATGTATCCCATCTCACAAAGAGATCATGAAATTAGCATCCATGAGAGGCATCACATAAACCCTACCTGTTAGGAATTGGAAAATCGATAGTGAAGAGTCGGTCACCCCAACTCTAGTCTAGCATATGTTAGCTCGTAGACATTACGTTATTTATGAGTTATTTAGTTTAGAGCACACACCGTGGGAGGACGGACGGGTCTTTACAAACTGTATGCCTGATCATAGTCGAAGGGGAGTGAGTTTGTAACTTTAAATACATCCTACCTCCAAAGGTAGAGGGTTTGGACCTTCATTTAATCTAACCTGTCTTTCTTTATCGTTTACTTCTTCTCATAGAAAGGCTACCACTTCGATTTCTCTCTCTAGAACTTGAAACCATTCGAACCATATTTTGTGATTTGATGTGGTTTTATGAAATCCAATATGTTTACAAATGGTATCAGAGCCATGGTTGATCACTCTCTTACATATCCTTGGATTTCTAGTGGTTTTAGATGGGTTTTGAGTTTGAAAAAGTTTAGTGGGTTTTGCATCATTTGGATCATTTTTAGTGTTAAAGTTTGAATTTTGGGTGTACTTTTGTGTTTAGAATCATTGTAAGTGATTGGGGTTTGATTTGGTAACTTGAATCACCTTGGTTGTTGAGCTTTGTTTGGATTGAAAAAAGTGTGTTTTGAAGTTTTTATTGCTAGCGACTGGTTTACCGTAGTGTTTTTCATCGTAGCGACTTTGCTTCGTAAAAGGTAGCGAGTTGTAGGGTAATTGTTAGCGATTTGGTCTAGCGACTTGTCTATTTAGACAAGCGAAAAAAATCAGACAACTTAGTAGATTCTCCACTACGGCTAGCGATAACTTGGTGAAGTTAAGACTTGCTTTCAATTTTGTTAGCGACTTGTACTTAGTATTCTTAGCGACTTGGTGTTAGCGACTTGGACCTTAGCGAGTTGCTCTTTAGCGACTTGACTGTGTAGCAACTTGGTGGTTTAGCGACTTGTGTCCAGCGACTTGGGTCTTAGCGACTTGGTTCATAGCAACTTGAAGTCTAGCGAGTTGCTACTTAGCGACTTGGTGCTTAGCGACTTGGTTCAAGGATTCTTAGCGACTTGGTTGATTTTTCCCGATAAAACTTCAAACGGCCATAACTTTTTAACCGTAACTCCGTTTTCAGCGTTCTACCCATCAAAACGACCGTGAGAACGAGGAGAATGGCACGCCGAATTAACTTCATTCAGGTCAATCTTCGAGGTCTAAATCCGCTCCGAACATAAGTTATTGAGGTTTTTATGTTTTTAGACTTAAATTTCTCAGTAAAAACGGGCATAAACCAATCCAAGTATCAACCAAACAACATCTCTGCTAATCCTACAAAAAATCATATGTCCTAACACACAATTGTCTATCATTGTGTTGATCCATCAGTCATCTTAACACATTCCATTGGTCATTGCTTAACGGTTTGGTCTTGATTTTAGTAAAATCCGCGAAAGATTCTAGTTCTAGTTTAAATCATAGACTTGTAAAATCCCGCATTCTACCACATCATGTCTTACTTACTGACCAGTGATTTTCAGAAGTATCAAACTGTATGATGCGGACAACCATGAGAATATTAAACTTTGACGGTTACAGATGATGGAATCAATCAATGAGGATGTGAGATCTCCGTGTTTCGAATCTAAAGAGAGAGAATTGCACCAGTTCAGTCTACAAAATGCCATGCTAAAGGAAAGTAACATTGAACCTTATCAGTTACTTCACTCTCACCTCGTACAGCTTTTGTCCACAATTAAGGATCGAACATGTAGTGCCATCTTCCATCAGGATTTACCTACACTGACTAAAAACTTGTTGTTGAACTTAGGACAACTGGAACGACAACTTGATAATGAAAAGGTTCAAAAGGATAGTTCCAGTGTTGCACTACAAGTGATCCACAACCAATTTCAATCATTCATCAGTGGGGAATTTACATCAGATTATGATCAAGACATGACTGAAATATCTTTCAAGAAACACTGCGGAATGGAAATTGGCGTGTTCATAGAGACATTTATCCATCTCATGGACCAAGTGGAGAAGTATATTGAGAAGTTACTAAGAATGATGAATAATAGATGAGAGTCTGGTGCAGTAGTTGACAGAAAGTGTTGTGGAGTTGGTAAATGCATTGTTGAAAGGTCGGGTGTTGCTGACTGCAGATATCAGAGACAGCAAAGAATGATGTAACCAGCTGCTCAGTAACTCCTGTCACACAAGAAGTGGATGCTGTGATCAGAAAGGTGAATGAATGTCGGGCACAATCAAAAGATTGTAGTGTTGAGTCGGCTAATGCATCACATGATGGATCAGTTTGATTGTGCCCGACATTCATTCAGTGATTCTTGTAACACATGATGAGGTACCCTTAACTGGCTGTGTCAACTCATAGATTCGAAACAGCTAGCTGACACAGCAAGTTAGTTCAGTGATTCTTGTACCACATGATGAGGTCCCTAAAGGAACAACATTAATGCATATGAAAATACTCTTGAAAAAATAATCAGATCTACAGAACAATGTTCTTGATACATGTTCTGTACCTGAAGTGCGGCTTGGATAAAGTGTTTCAAACTAATGATATGGTTGATAAGATAACTTTTGATGAACTTTCATATAAATTCTCAGAACTTGAAAAACATTGCATTTCACTTGAAATTGCAATCCAAAGAAAAGAAGAAAGTTTCAAACTGTGAAACCTTGCAACAATCCACGAATCCCTGAA